>CAMZMU010000060.1:44878430-45232511 GCA_947311845.1 Poa pratensis
AAGGGAAACTCTTCCCTTGGCATGCCCAACTGCTCATTCTGACTAGGTTTCTCGTACGGAAACTTCGCCGCCCGACCTGATTTCTCAGGCAGCGCAGTTGGTGTCGCCTCCACCTCGGCTAGCGCGACTTTGCCAGCATCCGCCTTGCTAGCTGCAGGCTGGGTACCAGCCACCATCACCTCCACACACCTCGGAGGGCGAGTAACACGTTGGCCCAAAGCCGCCAGGAGTGGAGTTTCGTCGTCCACGAGCACCTGCTCCGGGTACTCGCGAACCACCTCGACAGCAACGTATGTGGGGAAACTGCCGAGCATCATGAGGAAACCATTGGTGGGGAAAGGCTTGCCGGCGAAGCACCCGCATTGTCACTCACAAAGGCAAACTCGCCGATGTTGGCAACAAGGCCAGAAAGAACACACTCAGAGGAGCCCGTCCGGATGGAAACTCCACCCAACGCCTCAATCTGCCCCACGGTGGGCGCCAACTGTCGTGGTGGGATCACGGCAGATGCCATGGGTATGGCTTAGTTGGGGCCGAATGGTCGTTGGGGGAATCCGGGGAGGGTTTATGCACTCAAGATGTGCACAAGCAAGAACATGCAAGAAACCACAAGAACATGAACAAGAACCAAGAAAGCCAAGAACACAAAGACACCACGATGTACCCAGGTTCGGGGCCTTCGTGAGGAAGTAAAACCCCTACTCCTGCCTTTCCTCTCTCAATATATCAGTGTAGTTCTCAGGTACAAGGTGCTCCTCGAGCTGTATGATGCTGCTCAAGTGAGAGCTCTAGATGGAAGATGAAACTATGAAGGGGGAAATGAGCTAGGGTTTCGCCGTCCTCCTCCCTGGAGGTAGAGATGCCGCATATATACACAGGCCGAAGTACATTTTTACCCCTGCCTACAACTGACAATGGCATGGCCAAAAGGTAGAAGACAAGCCTCTGCCTCCTGCCAGCTCAACGGCCGAACTGTCAGGCCAGCCAGGCCTAGCTTTCCTCTTCCGGTCATACTTCAGTAGCCTGCCGAGGTCTAGCCTGTAGACCTTTCCCGAAATAGCCGAGTCAGCTCCTAGGCCCCCGAGCTTCCGGGAAACCCGTGGACGGACCTCGCCGTCCTCTGACGTTTGGGGCTACGGCTCTGCGGCGCCCGTGACTCCTCTGACATGCCTCGATACTTGCTGCTAACCTCGGCTGGCCGGTCACTTATACGTCGGGCCACGCTTCATCTTGGCTCGGGATACTCCGGATCCTATACCTCGGTAGATAACACCTTGTCCTTGTGGTAACTAGTTGACTGCCCCAAGGTTCATACCTCGGATGATTCCTCGACGTTCACCTTACGTCGGATGACGCCTCCTGCGTCTTTGCTTAATTGCTACCTCGGACGGCTTACAGCCTTAACCTTACATGTCTTTACCTCATCTTTAGCCTACCCGGGGGTAACCCCCGACAAGACTCCTCTCGGCCCTGCTCTCGCTCGACTCAGCCAAGAGAGAGGTCGCCGAGGCCAACGCGCACCGCGACGCCGCGATGGATGACGCCGCGGAGATGAGGTCGTCGATTGGTCGCCTCGGAGGCCTGGCTCTTGGTGAAACAGCTCTGCAAGTCCCTGATCCAGCAGGCAGGAGAGCCGCTGAACCTGCTCCTGCAGCCGTGGCTCTCGCAGTCTCCCATCTACCGTCGTCTTTTTTTTTTTTGCGAATACATCTACCGTCGTCAATGTCCATGAATCCAAGATGTAGCTAAGGTCCAGCAGCATGTACAGACTACAGAGAAAGAGCGGCCGAGAGAAAAGGGCCGAACATACGGTTACCCTTTACCCTGTCAGAAAAGGGGCGGGGCGTACCCTAATTCCCTGAACCTGAATTTTTGCGGTAGGTGCACAGGTCCAACACTAGGTCCGCACCGGACCAAACCTAGCGCATCATGAGTTCTGGTGAGTCCAAACAGGCACATGCACAACCAACAGATTTGCACTAGCAAGACCAAACGTAACATTAAAGGTAAATGCTACACCAACACTCAGGTCCACGGACACACGCAAGCACGTAATCAAGATCAGATCGCTTCAAGACATATATGGTTTCTACCGAGTACGCCTACCTGACGGCCGCCGGCGAGGCTCCAGTCGAAATAGAAGACAGTATGATGAGAATTGTGCCTGGTTGAGCATGAGCAAGGACGATGCGAGAAAGAAAGGTGGTTTATCTTCTTGTTTTTTACAGCTCAGGAAAGGTAGTTTGTCATCTCTGATCTCTCCAATCCAATTAAAGGTAGTTTATGATCTCTCTAACTGGATTGTGTCCTTGATCATATCTCAACATAGGATTGATTAGTGACTTAAATTGCTATGGCGGCCACCTTACTTCGTGACCTGACTTTGCTTATCCATGCTGGCCAGTAATTCATTTATGACATCGATGAGTTTTGTCTACGTCTGCTGACTGCTTTGACGGCTTGAAAAAAAAAATCTCCGTGACAACGCACGGGCATTTAGCTAGTAAATATAAGATGTTTTAGGTGTGTGACATGTTGTCTATATGCATACTACCATGAGTGAAATACACACTAAAACTTGTCTAGATACATTTGTGTACATATGCATATGGACAAATGCTAAAATATCTTATATTAAAAAGCGGAGGGAGTAGGTAGCACTCACAATCAGGCGTCAACAGTACATATCATAAAATGGAATGCCAAGAGATAAACCTTTTTGAGAGCTTCCATAATATTTTTTTCTTTCTTTTTTCTCACGTTTTTCGTTTCTGATCGAATACACAACAAGGATGCCAACACACAACACGTCCCTGCCATTGCAGGACTTAGGAGCACCACAGCTAAATTGAACATCCAAATTAGCTGTCAGCAACATAATCTTCTGAACTAACCTATGTACCCACACAACTCTGTCAAGCCTAGCTAGAAACAAGAACCAGATGAATAACTAAACACCTATTGTAGTGTCAGCGAAGTGCAGAATGGAGATGGATCAGTCATGGTAGATGTATGATGTAGAGCAGAATGGAGATGGATCAGTCATGGTAGCAGAGGAGCATGACGACACATCGCCGGATGATGTAGAGCCTGGCCTTGTGTTGCCTTAGCATCCTGCTAATCCCTCCCCTGACCCCTTTTGCTTTCCATGGCTCTTCACCTTGCTGAACATGCTGACTGAACAGGAGGGGAGCTACGCGAGCAAGATGGCTCTCTGCTCTTCCACTGCTACTACTAGATGTATCTGCCTCTCTGCTGTGGTTGTGGTTAAGTGTGCATTTTGCTAAGCTTATATAGCATGGAAACGGCCAAGTGGCACAAAGACAGACTCTCACATGATCCTCCCACACCTTTGCCTACTTGTGCGTATAAAACCCTGATGAGACACATTGGGTAGAGAGAAGAGAAATGGGGCATATACCTCTGTAGGAAGCGAGGAGCTGCCTGCCATCTCCACAGCCACATGCAGCACCATCCCTCAATTTACAGCAGATTCTAGTAACGGCTCCAGGGGACAATCCTCTAGGCTAGGCAGCTTTCGATGAGGAACTGTGGTGAGATCTCGGATGCAATATGGTTCCGGTCCTATTCAAGACTTGATTTTCCCCCAGTAATCCCATCATGCCGAAGTACTGAACCATATAACCACACTCACGTACATATTACTCCATAGGGACCTATTACATATCACATAGGTTTAATTCCGCAACTCAACACCAACATCAACACCAAGAAAGCTGGGAAGTTGGCTATACTGCAGTTTAAGACGGAAGATAACTAAACAGGTCCTCATATAAAGTTTCTTCAAATGCTTATGGAAAAATATCCTCACGAGCTTGATACAAAATTTGGAAATGGTTACAATTAGCTCAACTCAGCACAACAGTATTTTTAGCCATCCTAAATCCAGGATCTTGGGCAAGTGCAATGGTGAGACAGGTTCCTCAACTTCTCTGGATCTGAGAAGATCAGATTCTCGGTGCTGCATAAGATATTAGCACATTCCTTAGGTGCTGCATAAGATTTACCATGAGCAAAAAAAAAAGACAGAAACTACCACCAGGGCAGAATATATTACCTCCGCCAATCGTGGCTTCAGGGAGTCGTTCTATCGAGTACCTGTGTTGTGTGATATACATGATTGGAACACCAGGAACCTGCCAAATTGACAGCATACACACCATAATCAGCGTAAGGGCATCACTTATGTGATATTAAGTCCTGATGCTGAGCTTTAAGGCTGTAAATATACCTTTCTTATTCTCCTCTTTAAATCTCTATCGCAAGTGGCAACGATGTAGCATTTGTGCTGTTACAGAAAACATGTGGTTACGAATGGCATGGCTAAATCCAATGTTTGACATAAAAGGTAACATAGGCTAAAAATGACTATGGACCAGCTATCTGAAGATGAACTACGTAATCCTAAGGAATAAAGCATGTATTGCCTGTGATCAAATTGCTGTAAATTTGACCGTTGAATTTTATAAGAACATGTACGTAAATGATTAAAAAAATTATACTGTGAAGCCATTTTTCAGGACGATCTAACGAACAATTTCCATCTAACAAATCCATTTTTTCCGTTACTGGTCAAAGATAGAGAGGGCTAACATGCTTTCTGGAACATCATTTATTTTGGAACAAAGGTAGTACATGCCAAGACATGGTACTTGCATGGGCACAATAGCATGCACTTGATATGATATATGCACGCGCCCACAAGAAAACAATGAAGCTTCAACAAAGAGTACACATCACCTAACATGTATTAATAGGCCCACCTCACATGCAGAAACTATTTATTCATGAATGAAATTTAGATGCCATAAATGGACATGAATAAATATTATAAATGAACTAACAACTCTCCCAAAAAAGGGAACAGTGTCACTTTGTGTTGAACACTTAATCAAGTCTTAAACTCTTGAACTGAAGGAGCGAATAAACAGAAAACTTCAATGTACTGCTGCAATTAATTCTAGTTGAAAGTTTACGACAAGGATATGGTCTTAATATGAATGACAAACTTATGAAGATTATTATACAGGGAGTATGCTAAAATGAACTATGACACCTCTTAAACGCAACAGAATGTTATTGTTACCTATACTTCAACTAGAAAAATAAGTGATTCAAGGAGGCAGAAGCTTACCTGAGTAACTCTGTCAACGATACAGTCATCAGCATATGTGCCCTTGTGCGTGCATGCTAATCTCTGGAACCTAGGGTCCTTAGCAATCCTGTAACATAGGTAATCACAAAACATACAACTATTAATGGACAAAAAATGAACACTATCAAACAGTAAGCACACATATAATCAAATAACACACAAATAGAGAGACGATTCATCAAAGAATACAATAATTACTGGGCATGAACATACCTCAAAGCCACACGATATTTTTGTCCTAGCTTTTCAAGCTCAGCCATAACACAGTCAGTGATACAGGGGGTACCTTCATAACAAGGTATAATTTGTCAGCAAAGAAATATGCAGTACAAAATAGACATAGAAGGATAGAACAAGTCCAAGCAAGAGAATGGTGCTATAAGCTTACATTTTGCATAAAGGCAGTCCATCATTCCTTTCTCCAGATCCAACTGCATAGGGGAAAAGAAGCATTCAGCCACACTGAAGACGAGTATGACTTAGACGGGACATCATTAGATTGGCAAATCATATGCAAGGCTAGTGGCCACATCTTATCATAATATAAACAGTTATCCTGGCATTGTTTCTTAGCTGCTCATAATGTTTTCTTAACTGGTAAGAGTTAGTAGGTTCATGTTAGTGTTGAAGCTTACATTAACGTGTGGATCTACAGCACACCACATGACACACACAAATGGAATTATGAATAACTTTGCTTATGTTTCAGTCCTGATGAATGCAAACTTGAAATCATCTATCTACCGTCGAAACAAAGCGGTTGTGAAGGAGCTTCTGTTGAACACTGAATACTTTGTACAGTTGAGACTACAAATGGGGCTTCAGATAAGTGAAACAAAATAACGCAGGCTAATCCGAATGGACGGACCTTGTTCTGGATGGAGAAATTGATGAAGTTGGTGTCCACAATAACCCGGTACGGCGGCCCGAGCGCCATGTTGTAGCTGAAGAACAGCGCCGAGGAGACCTGCGGCCTGCAAACACGAAAACCCAAGCAACATGGCAAATCAAAATGACTACCCAATCATCAAAATAACCAAGTAGCCCAAAATCCAGCAGCGAGAGCAGGTACTCACACATTCCGGCCGAGTTTTTCCGCCTCGGTGTCTTTCTTCCTGGGGTCCAGCACTTCATCCTTGTACCTAAGCAAAGTAAAGGTTCAGGGCTCCGAGCCGCAAGAACGGGAAATTGTAGAGGAACGGACTGGGAGAAGGGGTGGAGCTGCTTACTTCTTGATGGTCTTCTTGCTGATGATCTTCTTGACGGCGGCGAACTTGGCGCCTTTGCTCTTCGCCTTCCCCATCCTCAACTCAGAGCTCCCGGCTTGCGTAGGCAGCGGCGGCGGTGACTCGGATACAGTGGGGTGGATTCGAATCCGGTGGCGGCGGAGGCGGCTCAAATCCGGCAGCGTGGGAGGGTTAGGGAGGGCGGCGGAGGAAGCTCTGGCCGGTGGGACAAGGACAAGGCCACAAGGGAGAGAGAGGTAGGGCAAGTGCCTGTGGGTGGGCCGGCCCAACAAGGGCAGGCGTAATTGTTTTTCTTTTTGCAATTTCCTTTCGTTCATCTTTTTATCTTTTTTATCCCTTCTGTGGTGTTTTGCCTTCCGAGTTCCAGTGATCTAGGTATTTCAAAAGATTATAAAATGATACTTTGAAGTTTAATTTTTTTTTTAAAAATACCTGTATACATACATATTATAGGCTACACAGAAATCACAAAATCATGGCCACACAGAATCTCTACAAGGTTTTTCTAGATATACATTCTATTTATTTTTTTGAAATTGATATACATTCTATTATAGGCTACACAGAAATCACAAAATCATGGCTCAAAAGATAAAAAAACTCATTTTTTCTTCCAACATTTTATTTTTGTGCAGACCATATATGAAAAAATATGTTGATGCAAATTTGTTCGTACTTACTAGACATGTATAGATATTGTTATGCTTTTTTATAATTTTTGGAGACCTAAAAATGGATCACTATAGCTCGGGGGCTGGATTTCGTTACTTTCTCCTCCTCTCTCTCTTCTATGCATGTAGTAACATATAGCCACGAAATTATCAATGAATTCAATTTTTAAATTATCTCTTAAACCGATATCACAAGTTTCTATGTGGGTTTCATATCTAGCCTACCCAAACTTGCTTGGGACAAAAGGCTTAGTTGTTGTTGTTGTTGTTGTTGTTGTTGTTGTTGTTGTTGTTGTTGTTGTTGTTGTTATTGTTGTTGTTGTATCTCTTAAACCGATATCTCAATTTTCACGCAGATGTTTTCAAAATTAATCTAATGTCCATATATTTTCACAACTTTTTTCATCAGTAATTACGAGGTTGTTATCGCATATTTACCAGATTATGCACAACTTATTTACTTGTTGCCGCATGCAAGGGAGATGGATGGGCCCGCTCCGGATAGATTTTTTCAATTTCTTTTTTATATAATACATGAACACATGCATGAACTCATTTTTTATTTGTCCGTTTATCTTTTCTTGTTTTGTGATTTTTTCTCAAACTTATGTTCCTGCTTATTTATCCATTTGTTAAGAGGAGTGCAGGTTTGAGGTTGTTATTTTTACATCAAAAAATCATGTACATGTAAGTTTCATCCAAGTTCTCCCTATCAACTTAGGTATGGTGCACTGGGTGTTGAGTTTGACAGTAAGATACATTATCTTTTGCAAATATAACAATGAGATTACATAGACGAAACTTATGTAAGAATGGGCTGTGTGTATATTTTGAATACTGATAGATCAAATCTCAACGGTGTAGAATTTGGTAACATATGCCGCCGATTTCGAAAATCCAGACAATTGGCCAAGGTAGCTATCGTACTGTACGAGTAACTGACGAAATGTGTCACCCATCAAGGTCATATAGTGCAAGAGTGATTTCAAAACTGAGCTCTTTTACAGTGCTTGGACCAGGTAGTTTCGGGTAGTTCTCCACCTAAATTATTTCTGCCGTCGGATTTGATTCTAATCCCACTAAATTATGTCAGCCATCCAAGCACAGAAACCTTTTTTTACGGGAGCACAGAATTTTAATTAGTTAGGGGTACAATGGTAATTGGTCCATAAACAGGATTAGGTTCGTGAGTTGGGCGTCTCGTTTCGATCCAGTCTGCTCTGCCGCCAGACCGCCGCCACCGTGTAGCCAGACCGCCGCCAGACCACCGCTCCTCCGCATCCGCTCCTCTTCGTCGCCAGGTCGCCGCCGCACCGCGTCCTCTCCACGACGCCCTCCGCATCCGCTCCTCTCCGTCGCCAGGTCGCCGCCGCACCCCGTCCTCTCCACGACGCCACAGCTCCGATTATCCGTGGCGGCAGCCGCCGAGCCTTCAGCCCGCGGGGCACCGGGGCGGGCACGCTCGGGGTGCCGGAGGCCTCTGCAAGATCCGCCGCCACCGCCAGGCCCTGGAGGACAGAGGGATCGGAGCCGCCGTCAGGCCCTCGAGGACAGCTGGATTCGTGGCGGCCACCTCTCTCGTCTCCTGCGGGAACGGAGGCCACCGTGATCGGGCGAGTTAGCCTCCCCATCGCCGGCCGTAGGATCGCGCATGCAGCCTCGACGCACTCCGCTACGTCCCCGCCGGCCACTCGTCCGTCGCCCGACGTGCTGCCACTTTGTAAGTACTGTGTAATGATCCTAAATTGGGTATGATAAATATTCCCCAAGCCTGTGAAGCAATGATTTTACTCTCTGCTTACCTTGCTTGGTAAACGTAGTTGTAGTGTAGTATTTTGCTCAAGATCTGCAGCTGCGTAGCTGGATTAGACCACATAAAGGCATTACTGCAGAACAAATATTAAGATTGGAACATGAAATGTGTTCAAATATCTTTGTCAGTTGCATCATCTCCCTAGTTATAGGAGAATTTAACAAAAAATGAGCAGATGCAGATATACCATTTGTTGTGTACAAGGTTGTTTTGCCTATACTATCCATAGACATACCTCAGAAAGAAGCTCACTGTCATCCATCGCATGAAGATCCAAAAGGCCAGCTCCGAATTCACCTCTTAGTTCAGGTGAATAGAATCCATCTATAGAATGGCCGCCATTGAAGCTCTGGGCTGTTGGTGTAACAAGGCGTGGTTGTACAGGCTGAGAACGAAGTATTTGCCTCTAGCTTGTTTGTAAAAGTAAATGGGATAAAAACTGTTGTTGTTGTTGTTGTTGTTGAGGTTGTCTTAATTTAGCTCGAACCGTAAAAAATGTGCAAGCTGTTAGTGTCTATTCTGCCACTGAATACGGTACATTATATGCTGATTGTATATGCTTTTTTTGCTAGGCCATCATTTTATATAGCATATGCTTAATTGCTTCAGAACATTGTGTATCATCTGATAATTTTTAACTTGATATACAAGAAGACATGGCCGAGTCCATGGCTGAGTACCGTGAGATTGCCAGCAAGATGTTTGATAGCGAGGATGAAGGTTTTCGGTTCTATAACAGTTATGCTCTTGAGAAAGGTTTTAGTGTGCGGAAGGATTATGTCGAGTGGGATGGAGCCAGGAAAGAGATTATTTTGAGGAAACTTGTGTGTAGTCGTGAAGGCTGCCGTGAAGAGAAGCACATGAAGAGGAAGAGAGAAGATAGGAAGAGGAGGCCACGGAATATCACTCGTGTTGGGTGTAAAGCCAAATTGGTCATTGCTAGGGTCGAGGAACGGGGCGGTGGTTTGTGAAGGATTTCAACTACGAGCACACCCATCCTCTGGCCCCACGGGACCTAGCTTGCCTGCTGCGTTCACACAGAAGGATCAGAGATGAGCAGAAAGCGGACATTATAGAGATGGAAGTTTCTGGGATACGTAAACACAAAATCATGGATGTTTTGTGCATGCAATCCGGTGGATATAAAGATGTTGGATGCACGATGAGGGACATTTATAATTTCTGCCATGTGTACAAGCAGGAAATAATCTCTGCCGGTGATCCTCAGACGGTTATCCGTCACTTCATGGCGCGGCAAGAAAAAGATCCAGATTTTTTCTTCAGGTACTTGGTAGATGAAGATGGTCATATGAAGGGATTGTTCTGGTCCGATAGTCAAGCACGGCTGGACTACGAGGCTTTCGGTGATGTTCTTGTTTTTGATAGCACCTATAGAACCAACAAGTACAATCTGCCTTTTGTGCCTTTCGTGGGGCTGAATCATCACCGCAGCACTGTCATTTTTGGTTGTGGTATTATTTCTCATGAAACTACAGAGTCGTACGAGTGGTTGTTGCGGACGTTTTCAGCTGCCATGGCCCAGAAGCATCCGATATCCGTGATCACTGATGGGGACCTTGCAATGCAGAGAGCAATCCGGGTTGTATGGTCTGCCTCGAACCATAGGTTGTGTATATGGCATATTCAGCAGAACATTGTGCGTCATCTGCATGATGATGCGGTTAGGGAAGAATTCAGAACTTTCATATATGATACAAGTTCCATCGAAGAGCATGAGAGAAAATGGTTGCAGTTCTTAGAAAAGAATCAAGTGACAAGTGAGGAGTCGTGGCTACATCAGATGTATCAGATGAGGAAGCTGTGGTGTGCTCCATATCTGGTGGGACGCTGTTTCTTAGGATTGAGCAGTAATCAGCGGAGCGAGAGCCTAAACTCCGTGCTCCATACCCATCTTGACGGTAGTATGACAATGTTTAAAATGGTAGAGCACTTCGAGCGTTGCCTTTCTTCACGACGCTTGAACGAGGCTCTCCTAGACTGTGTGGCCTTGCAGTCCGTACCATTTACAGAGCCGGATGCTTCAAGTCTTGTGAAACACGCTGCAGAAGCTTTCACGCCCGAGGTGTTTCGTTTGCTCACATGGAGCATAGACGCTGTGAAGAATTGTTTTATCTGCGAGGTACTAGATGGAGGGCCTTTGTCTATATATGTTGTGGCTAAGAAAGATAGAAGAGAGAAGAAGTTGGAGGTGCACTATGAGGAGAAGCAAGGTTCTTTGTACAGGATCAGCTGTTCTTGTCGTAAGGTAGAATGCGAAGGGAGACCATGTTCCCACATATTGTACGTGCTGGAAAAACTACAAGTAACACGACTACCCAAGTGTTGTGTTCCCACCAGGTGGATGATGGGTGCAAAGTCTGCGTACCCTCCGAACAGAAAGAGTGACATGTATGAGTACTCTAAAATACTGATGAGGTACCGTGAGTTGCGGAAACTGAGTAACGCGTCAAGTATCAGGGCATGTCTATCTGATGAGGCGTATGAGTGTCTGAAGATGATTCTGAATGCAGAAGCTGGCAGCAAGGAATCAAGTAGTGGTCAGAAGGAATGCATTAGGTTTGGTCATGTCGTGTCGCAGACGGCGCAACTTGACTCTAGTGATTTGGGAAACCTTTTGGATCCAGTGCGTGTGCAAGGCCGAGGTGCACCAAAGAAAAGGCTGCGGGCAAAGACGACAAAACCACGACCAAAATCGAAGTGTGGCTATTGCGGGGAGCGGGGTCACAACCGGCGTAAATGCCCCAAGTTGAAAGAGGTAGCAGTTTTTTCCTGCTAGTTTTATATTTTATAGCAATTTTGGGCGGAATGTGTAGTTTCATATAGGAAGAACAGTTTAAGGTACACCTTCAGGTTTTGGAGAATACTTTCTGTTGGTATGCTAATAACTAGTCTTTCTGGTGTTTCCTGATGCCAATAACTCGATTACGTGAAGTGATTTTTCAAACCATATTCATAACATCCTGCTCACATGCCTTTTCATTGAGTAGGTGGCTGATGCAGCTTAATCGAAGATCAGCAGAGTAGGATTTGATTTGCTCTTCTTCCATCAGCAGATTTGTGGCGTCCAAGACAAAGGGGATCGGACGCCAGCGTTTCTTCTTCACCGACCAATTGGCTTTACTGTGAGTACTAGTCTTCCTTCTCAATTTGTTTTCTGTTACTGTCAGAACTAGTCTTGTTGATCGCTCCCTGGAACTCTGAACGAATGGATTGATTAATCAATTAAGTATGCTTAATTTTGAACTTGCTGTACTAGAATTCAGAATCCTTTTGCAACTCAGATTGTACTAGAATTTAGACCCTTTCTTGTAATCTTGGGTGATGTCTTTGTCAAGATTGTCTTATCCAACATCAGCATGTTAGACTGTTATATACTCCCTCTGATCCTAAATAAATGTCGGAAGGTGTACTATAACTTAAGCTGCAGCAGTTGATTTCCTACGACACTTATTACAGACTGGAGGGAGTAGTAAATTTGCATGTGATTGATATATTCTAGTTGCTTCCAGTCATCATAATTTTGTAGTTAGATCATAACAAGACAAGCTTATGTCTTCTGCATGTTATCTCCATATCTGCGCATTCTGTTTTGAACTTTTTATTGGATGATGATATGAAGCTTTTCCAGAGTTTGTTATGAATTATTTAAGCCACCTGAAGCATCCTTCTTGCGAAGACATCATATAATTATGAACTATAATCGGACGTTTGTGTTCAGGGATGAAGCCAGGATTTCATCAAATTGTGTTGTTCTCAGGAAGAACTGAAGGCCCTTTGGTGTGCTTCCCTTCCTGGAACTAAGCTTTGGGGAATAATATGTGAACAATGGCTAGTGAAGTTTTGTTTGGTAAATGTCAAGGACTGTCGTGCATGTGGTTTGAGAAAGGCTCTATTTTTCGATATTGCTCTTGGCAGGTGGGTTGAGAGCATCCATGAAGTTTGGCTCGGCCGGATTGATGGCACCGGACACGGTGACGAAACAGAGAGCGGTAACCACGCGTTTAGTGTCCTGAAAAAGGTGGAATGGATGGCAGGCTCAAAGACGACGTCACAGTTTGAAGATTCAGTTTCAGCCTCAGTTGTTTCAGTTTTATCAACTTTAAATTGTATTTAGTCTCGTTGGTGTAATTTTAATTCAATTACGTTAGTGTCGGCTATGGTTGGTAGGGTGACATGGTCGGACTCGTTTAGGGATAGCTGAATGTATCTTTGTTAATAAAACGGAAGAGGAGCATGTACTGTTTATTCCTATATATTACTCCAACGAACCCTAGATTCATTACCAGTGTCATTGCAAGAACTTTACACTATACTGCTAACTATGTGCAAGATACTTCAAGCTATGATATACACATCAAGAGTGACTGATCAATTGGCCGAGATCAGTAGTATTAGTATCCATATCTATACAAGTGCACGTGGTGAACATGTGTCTGCTCATATGGAAACCAAGAAGTTTACTTTGACCCAAGTTCTACGGATTTAATAGCATGCTTAACTCAACAATCTGATACTCCTTTCTTGAGACAGCATGTATATTTTCAGGAGTTAGAAAAGAAAGGAAAAACTTATTTCACTACTTGTTCATCTGTGTCTGCTACGTTTCAGAAACAAGCATTCACCTCAGGAACATTACAACATTGAAAATCGGTGCAGCTCATCTCACTGACATCACAACACTGAGAAAATGAGGAATCATGCTAGACGCCTAGCCTAGGCGCTGAAAACCTATTACAAAACCATTAAACATCATTTTGGTTCTTAAATGATCTTCATGTGCTGAATGATCATATGCTGTTCTGCTCGTCACCCTTGTCAAAAGACAATTCTTTCTTGATATTGTCAAGTGAAGAGCGCATTGTGGTTGGTGATGTGCCATCTTCGTCCTGATATCCCTCGCCAATATCAATGCAGTCGTATGGACATTCCTGTCCGAAAGAATAGATAGCTATGAATATAAAAATGATGTTGGCAAAATGTTGATAACATAGATATAGACGGTGCGAACTGTACCTCATCTTCACTCATGCCATACTCACTATCCTCTGAGTCTGAGTCTAGACAATTCCTGACGATGTATAAGTCGCATTTCTTTATTCCTTGGAGAGCTTGCATCATTTGATGTACATCATCTTCACCTGAAATCATGATCATTCCTTGTGGTGGTACGCACCCAGGCTTGATGTAGTACACCTCAGCATCGCCTTTGTACCCATGTGGTCGCAAATTCTTGGCCATTTTCGACCACTCCACTTTCCCCGGTTCTACAAATGTCATCTCACCTGGTCTGTTGTTGTATCCGTTCGGAACATGAGAAAATTTCCGGTCCTTAAAAACACGGAATGCCATTACAATTACCTGCATATGACTTGCTGGCATTAGATTTAGAACAATGTAAAAGTTGTCACATATTTTAAGAGGTTCATACTATAGGCGCCAGATAGTTACCCAGGGAGATTTTGACTCGCTGACATCACATTGATTTGGCGATAGGATTTGGCATTCTTCAAGCTCAGCCTGCAGCGGTATTAAGATGGTGCAGTCATATGTATGTCAATAAGTCAATGAACATGAAGAACAACCTGCAAATGTACCTTTGTATCTATTTTCGCACGTTCGTGCATCAGCTTCCCTTCCATGCGGATTCGTTCCATCTTGCCCTCGTACTCCATGTCCCGTTGTAAATTCTGATCCATATCGGCACATGGCGGCATGTTCGTCAAGTCCATCTTTGCACGCTTGAGATGTACATCGCGGTCCATGTGGTTTTATTCATGCTCAGCCTGCTGCGGTTTTAAGATGGTGAAGATGTGTGTCTCAGGTACAGAAAAAATAACCATACAGAATAATATACCTTACTGCCTAGCATCGCACGTTCTAGCATCATCTTTCCTTCCCTGCGGATATCCTCCATCTTGGCCTTGTAATCAATGGCATTACGCTCTTGCTGTAACTTGAGTTCCATGTCCGCACGTGCCTGCATTTTCATAGAGTCCATCTTCGCACGCTCATGTTGTAACTTCTGATCCATAGCTTTGTACTGTTGCTTCAACTTCCGGACCATCTCGTCGTGGATCTGCTCCAACGTCCGGTCCGTTGCTGCGCGTTCTTCCTTCACCTTCTTATCCATCTCGGCGCGCTCGCACTGCATCTTCTTATACATCTCGACATGGATTTGCTTCAAATTTCTGTACATGTTCTCGCGTTCCTGCTTTGTAGTCTGGTCCACAGCTTCACGTTCTTTTGTCATCCGCTTGTCCATCTCATCACGCTCCAAATGCATCTTCCTATCCATCTCCTCGCGTTCGCGTTGCATTTTCTTATCCATCTCTGCGAGTGAATCAAAAGAGTGTGGTTAATATTTATATTAAAACTACATTCGTACAATCTTGGGACTGCATCTCGCAGTCCTGGAATCTATCCACGATCGTTTCATAGTAAAAGCTAACCGGATCTACTCCTAGAATCGCATTAGGATCTAGGTCATCTGGGTCAAGAAGTGCCGAGGTCATTCGTCCGAGCACGCTATTACCGATCTAGGTCATCTGGGTCCACAACTGCCGATGTCATTCGTCCGGGCACGCTATTACCGATCTAGGTCATATGGGTCAAGAAGTGGCGAGGTCATTCGTCCGAGCACGCTATTACCGATCTAGGTCATAAGGGTCAACAAGTGCCGAGGTCATTCGTCCGAGCACGCTATTACCGATCTAGGTCATCTGGGTCAAGAAGTGCCGAGGTCATTCGTCCGAGCACGCTATTACTGATCTAGGTCATCTGGGTCCACAACTGCCGATGTCATTCGTCCGGGCACGCTATTACCGATCTAGGTCATCTGGGTCCACAACTGCCGATGTCATTCGTCCGGGCACGCTATTACCGATCTAGGTCATATGGGTCAAGAAGTGCCGAGGTCATTCGTCCGAGCACGCTATTACCGATCTAGGTCATCTGGGTCCACAAGTGGCGAGGTCATTCGTCCGAGCACGCTATTATCGATCTAGGTCATCTGGGTCCACAACTGCCGATGTCATTCGTCCGGGCACGCTATTACCGATCTAGGTCATCTGGGTCAAGAAGTGCCGAGGTCATTCGTCCGAGCACGCTATTACCGATCTAGGTCATCTGGGTCCACAACTGCCGATGTCATTCGTCCGAGCACGCTATTACCGATCTAGGTCATCTGGGTCCACAACTACCGATGTCAGTTCTTACCTTGTAGATTTTCCTGTAATTGTATCGTAATTGCAGTTTCATAATTATGTGATGTGGAATGATGGTATAATGACTTATTTTTGTTGCCTGAGTACCTACGGTATCATACTGATTCATTTTAATCAAGCATTACATGATTGCAACTTTCGCAGGTTATTATGGCATATGTACAAATTAGCAATATTGAGACTGATACTACATCAGTTCTTAGCACTACCGACACCCGCAAGAAGTTAGGCGAATGTGGGACGGGGACTATTCCAATGCGATGCGGAAGCCCGTGGGTTCCTCGTATTGCACAGAAATTTGTAGGGCGCCGAATGGTACTTATGTTTACTGACTTTCCTATTCCATAATCACGAATTACACGAAGCAGTTCATCCCACTAGTCCTAAACTAGTGCATTATTTTTATGGCAGGTACATGTCCCATTCAATGTAGGAAAATTCCACTGGCACCTACTGGTGTTTAATTTCGACAAGGAAGAGATTCAGGTCCTGAACTCCCTCCCAGCATTACGTGACGAGGCCAAGGAAAATGCCCTGGTAAGCATGCTCTTAGTGCCTCTGAAGGTCACAAGGCACATAATTCTCCGAAAAACTTAGCGCAAAACGTTTCTATCACTTGTCATGCACCAGGTGGAGGCCATCCAGTCCTGCATTAACGAGGCGGTCGAGGATGGCTTGGTATCACCAACTAACCCCATCAACATTACCAAGTGGAAAACCAGATGCTACACTGACATACCCCTACAGACGGACGGGTAATTATGTGCTCCTAAATTATTCCTCGCCTACAAAACATTATTAATAACTTCAACTTTACATTGCAGCTATTCTTGCGGGGCGTACACGCTAAAGTACATGCTATCATGGAACGGCGACGCGATGACCGAGAATTTCAAACAGGTCAGCGAAATAAATAAAAAACATGAACTTTCTATGCCTTCACCGATATGCTAACATGTGTCCTATCAAATTTAGGAACTAATACACATTTTCAGCTGGAAAATATGTTCAAGCCTAGTGCGTTCAGATAGAAACCGGTTTAAAATGGAATCGTACAACAAGCCTATAACGGTTAGTGCTACAAAACCGACGATGTATTTCATCCCTACATTCGACTTTACAAAACTGACCTTCTATTTCATCTATTCTGCTGTACAGAAGGAGGAGCACGATGCCCGCAAAGCACAGGAACCTAAAGGTTCAGACGACGACATCATGGAGATCAACAATCGTGATGATGCCAAGAAAACCAACGAGCCCACTAAGCGAAGACCTGGACGTCCTAGGAAGAATGATCCTATGCGAACAAAACCTCCACCTAACCCGGTCAAAGAACAATTTGCCACCAAGACTATCAATGAACGTGTGACGCGCAGACGCACAAAATCAAAGGCGAAGCAGCATCCATACGAAACACCATGACGTTCACGGGGAGTGGGAGTTGAAGGGCAAGTTTACGGGAAGAGCCATTCATGGGCAGTTGAAGATGTGTCGTCTTCATAGCATGTTCTACAACTTATGAACATTTCCGTTTTCCACTGTTTTCAATTCATGACAATATTTATGAGGCGAACCATGACGAGAGTTGGAGTTCAAGGGCAAGTTAAGAGGAAGAGCCATTCATGGGCAGTTGAAGATGTGTCACGTTCATAGCATGTTCTACAAAGCTATGAATATTTATGTTGTACACTGTTTTCAATTCATGGCAATATTTATGAGGAGAACCAGGATTTCATGTTGCAAACGATTTAAATCTATCATGTTGCAAACAATACTTAACACCATGACGAGAGTTGGAGTTCAAGGGCAAGTTAAGAGGAAGAAGCATTCATGGGCAGTTGAAGATGTGTCACGTTCATAGCATGTTCTACAAAGCTATGAATATTTATGTTGTACACTGTTTTCAATTCATGGCAATATTTATGAGGAGAACCAGGATTTCATGTTGCAAACGATTTAAATCTATTATGTTATGAGAAGTAAAACTATTGGCATCTCAACATTCGTGGTTATCCAACAATACAGATCACAGAATGGTACAAGGACACTAAGATATAATGAACGAGGATTAAATTACCTCTAAACTTCTCTTTGCCAAGTATGTGCATGTCACTTTCCAGAAGTGAATGAAGAAAATGATGCCACAAAATTAACAGCGTGTCTAATATGCTTAAGCTCATCCCAAGCTGAACCTGCATACTACAAGTAGAAAACACTAGATGAGAAATCAAAGCAGCCCAGAATGGCGTCTCGCAAAACCTCGTTCAGAAAGAGGCAGCATCAACTACTTAATTAGACGCTAAAAATAGTAAGCTGACAACGTTCAGGACCACCTCCTCCACACAAGGACGGACTGATCCTAGTAACACACCCCCCACAAATCATCCTACTACCATACCTATCGATTTCATGAGATTCCCAGATATGTTGACCTTGTTTACTACAAAGTCTATAAGACTACGCCGCTACGATTTTACTCATGCAATTATAGAAGAGGTTGCAGCTTTACTATGATATGTCCTGTCCAGGTCATTGACAATCAGCAACACAATCACTTACTATTAAAAATGGCATGCAGGGAAACATATGATCGGTTTTATCCCGTCTACAGCGGCCAGAGCAGCAGAACAGCAGAACCCAATATGTCAACATATTGTAGCAACAACTTACTTCACAATTTCTTCAAGAAGATGACACCGACGACCGGCAACCACTATTGCCGGCAACAGAGGTATCCTGACGATGCTGATCTCCTTGCTGAACGACGAACACACGGGGGCGACGACAGCCCTCATGCCCATGGTGGCAGCTGACACATATGGCCGTCCACGCCAGCGTCATCCCGTAGGACACACCTCCCTTCTTCAACCCTTGCATCTCCTCGCTCAGGGTGCTCCAATCCCCGGAGATTAGTAGCACGGCCACATACACGACGACAGAGGCCGTGTTGCTGCAGAGCTGCATCTCCATATGCCCATTGTTCAGACTGCCCACAACGACACCATATGCGCGAACACGGTCGCGCACACAGCCGACACGGCTCTATTGCTCCCTTCCGAGCGTGCCTCACGCCGACGAGCGGGGCGGGAGACGGTGCGCGTCGGGTACCATGCGCAGCACCTCGGTGAACGGGAGACAGTGCGTGGCGGGTTCGACGCTGGGCGGCGGCCTCGGCACCGATGACGCCGGCGGAGAGCGGGTGGGGGATCTGCTGCTTGGAGACGTGCTGCCGGCGGCGACCTCCACCTCCCGCCTTCAGGCGCCCACCAAATCCCTCGCTCTGTCCCCGCGCCCCCGGCCACCGTTTCCTACTCCCCCTCCTCCTCTCCTCCTTCGCCGTCGCCGCCGCTTTCAACGACGACGACTACGAAGACGAAGATGTCGTCCTAGGAGACTGCCTCGTGTTCGAGGATGAAGCGGCTTGGTGCCGGAGAGGTGGAAGGACGCCGTGGAGGAGAGCGGATGGAGGATCTGCTGCTTGGAGACGTGCTGCCGGCGGCGATTTCTGGGATGGGGCCGCCACGGCGGGTACGATGCGCACCGCCACGGTCAACGGGAGACGGTGCGCGGCGGCTACGATGCTGGGCGGCAGCCTCGGCGACGACGAGGACGGCGGAGAGCGGGCGATTTTTTTACTGGAGGCAGTGAGTGGGGATATCAGAGAGGGGCGCCGGATCAGAGACCGGGGGTAGTACAAGATGTAATTACGTAAATACCCTTTTTATATCAGATTAAAAATAATACTATTTCGGTAGTTTCAGGTAGTTTTTTTTCGGTAGTTTCAGGTAGCTACTATTTTTCCACCGTCAGATCTAAGAGGATGGACGGTTGTTAAAATTACCAAGTACTCTAAAACTTGTATTCAAAACTAGGTGTTGACAACAGGCATAGCAGCTCATGCACGGATAATCAAGAAAAGGTCTAGAGCAAAGAGTACAGATCGAGGAGTTCAGAGCGGCTTACTGAGCTCTGATTACTGGTCGAATCAGTTTGCCTCATGAGACAAATTCATTTCACCAGGATTCTACATCATTAATTGCAATACTCTCGGACATCGTCACAGCTAACTAACCATGTTCATCTTGTGCTACTGGCTTTTGTGAAGGGGTGATTTTTGTTTAGTATAAATGGAGACCAGAAAGGCATAAAGCTACAACAATAGATTGACAGGTTTGCCCAGTTTTGAAAACTAAACATTCATTCGGTTTCTGAAAGTAGAGCCTACGTGTGATGCCTGCCACTGCGGAGCTGTGAAGGTGGTGCCGCGGTTTCAGATCAGTGGTTTCCAGTAACTACACAAACTTCGGAGCTTCTTGTCGAAGTACAACAACTAGCACCATGATTAGCAGTACTTAAGCTGTTCCAAGCTATAGATTACACAAATGGCCTGAACTTGGACGTAAATCCTGAAGAAAGTACAACAAGTGGCTGCAGGATAAGCATTTCTTACGCGGCCTTCAATGACCGATTAAATAGGGGTTTGGCCGACCTTTGGACTAAAAAAGAACAGCGTGTTCTGAACCGTGCCCATTTGCACTAAACAAAAGTGTCTCCTTGATTAAACAAAGTATCAAGTAAGCTTGTTTCAGACTGAGGAATCCACCAAGGCCGTTCAGTATTCAGTTCAAGAGGGGATGGAAATTCGAAACTAATGGTGGCACCTGTTCTTATTATCGGCAAGAAATTCAACAACATCATTGCGTGGGTGTCATGTATCCATTCTAGTTCAGTCATGTATCCATTCTAAGAGCAACAATAACTAAATGATTGCTGAGAAGATATTTGGGCTTTGGCAATGCACAATCCTGCATGTTTCATGCATAAGTTTATAATTATCAGCTTGCCTGGTCTTCCAATATTCTAGTCATTGTGGGAAATGCTGAACATAAGGACTCGCATGACAGCACCAGATTAGATCTGCAAGGTCCTGAGCTGTGCTGCTACAAAATCAAGACCAAGAAGCAACAATGCTTCATGTATGCAGGTGTCTTGAAGCTTCTCAATTCTGATATCCAGTGCTGCTCTGTATACCAACTGCTCTGTGATATTGACAAACTGATTTATTCAATGCTGCCACAAAGGCAGTAGCCCCATGAGCAAGGAGTCATGTGTATAGTCGCTCAATGCGACTGCAGATTTGACAAAATGTTACTAACGAAATGCAAGTAAATTTACCTTGGAATATTCAATTAGCACATGTGACAATGCTGACATTTTGTTACTGAAGCATCGCGAAAATGTTACTGCCATATTCAGAATAACAACTTATAGGTCTACAAACTTAATTGGTTGTGTACACAACTATTTGAATTTTGAACAAATCTACACCCTACTGTTGCTGGTACCGCAAAATTCGCAAAATGCACATTTTTTAGAAGGCAATGTGTGCCAAAAAGGTGCATATTTGCACTAGCATTTAGGTAGCTTGTCAGAGATCAAGAATCATATTTCAACTGTACAGAACATAAAATGGAATTCCAGTAGATAAGCCTTTCTCTTGTATCTTTCATAATCCTTCCTCTCTTTTCTTCTTTTCAAATCTTTCATTTCTGTTGGAGCAAACTCACAACAAGGATGCCAACACATAGCAGATCCATAAATGCACATCCTTGCCATTGCAGACTTAGGAGCACCAATACACAAGGCCAAAACCTGAGTATCCTAACCGTCAGCAACATCTATCTTAAACTTCTGAACTACCATATGTACACACACACACACAACACAGAATCTGTCAAGCCTAGCTAGAAACTAATAGGAGCCAAATCAAGAACAGAACACCTAGGGTCAGAGAGGAGCAGAGCAGAGCTGCATCAGTCATGGCAGCACAGGAGCATGACGACGCATCGCCGGATGATGTAGAGCCTGGCCTTGTGCTCCCTCAGCATCCTGCTCAGCCCTTTTCCTCCTGACAATCCCCTCTGCTTCCCATGGCTGATCTTCACCTTGTCCATCCCGAGCTAGCAAGCTCCTGAACAGGGAGGGTGGCGATTGAGCTAGCTAGGTGAGCAGGAAGGCTCTCTGCTGTTACTAGATGGATCTACCGGCTCTGCTGTGGTTGTGGCGAAGTGTCAAGCGCTTGCGATCTTATATAGCAGGGAAATGGCCAAGTGGCAAGGACTGCTCTCGCACATGATCCTCTCTACTTGCGCATATAAAAACTAGATGATGAGACATTGGGTAGAGGGAGATGGGGCATACGCCCTTTGTGGAAGCCGGGAGCTGCAGCCAGCTCCACTGGCACAAGCGGCAGCCTCTCTCTCTCATTGCAACGGATCCCGATGACGCTCCAGGGGACAATCGTTTCTGGACAACAAAAAAGGGTCACTGAATCCATCGGTTCCATCCACTATCAGGATGCCTAATTCCACTAGATTCTTCCTCTGGATTCCTTCTTGTGTGTCGTGCAAGATAATCCTACCTACAAATTAAGGCTTGCAATTTTTGGCATGTTTTCATTTCTGGAAGAGGAGAATATCTTGAAATGGATGCCGAATTCCACTAGCGAGATTATTCCACTGCTTGCCTAGTGCAAATTTGTTTGTTCCTACCAAAGATCGTTAGAATAATTCTGTGAAGATGGATGGGAGTCGCTGGCCAGGCTAGGCGCCTTTCGTTAAGGAACTGTCCTGTCTGGGTCGGATCTAGGAATTCAATATGGTCATGTTTATGTCGTCGCCGAGTTGGGGGATTCTCATTTTATAGTGCGTGATGACATGATGATAATGCTCCACCAGATATCCAAGCTGGTATGTACCTTTTGTTTTTGTACTCACTCGTTAATAATTCTGTTGGGCTATTAGGACTTGCGAGTATGGGACCGTACATGAAAATAGATAGATATTGCATCGACAGAGAAAAGGGAGGATTAATACTCAGTTTGGATATATTACCTCTGTTTTGGATATATTACCTCTGTTTTATAATTCTTGTCGTGGTTTTAGTTTAGAATGGAGGGAGTATTAGCTTACGATATAGTTGGGACCTTTCATGCAGATAACTAAACAAAGAAAAAATATAAGCAAATTAAATCAATTTTTCTCCAAAAGGAGGCGAAGCCCCCGGCGCATAGTCACAAACAAATTAACTGCGTATATGAGTCACTATGATATAGGAGTACATAATACGTCCAGTCTAGACTTTTACCAGCACAATAGCAAACGGGGGAATAGTCACCAGGCCCCTTTGTCTCGAGGGGAGATCTGCCACCCCGCATAGTCATCAACCATAGATTTGTCACCAGAGTTTTGGAGAAACATAGAGATGCAAATAATGGAACAAGCGAGGGGGACTTTAAAGGTCTTTGATGTAACTTATGTGTTTGGTTTATTCAGTATGATTTAATTAGTACTCTATCTAGTATTTCAAAGAATATCAAGACTTTCACAAAAAAAAGTAAGCATCCACATACAAGCATGTTCAACTAATATGAAAATAAATTATTTTGACATTTTTTTATATTCTTCATACTTTGAAAAATTCTTGCCACACATGACCATCTGAGATTTATTTAGGCTTTCTGAAAATGCATAGGCCAAGCCCACTGAATTCTAACAAAGTGAGAAAAGAGTGAATTAACCTTTCCTTTTCCCTATTTTTAAAAGGTTAATAGCCCGGACTTTGCATCAATTGATGCACACATGCATCTTTTGTTTGAGAAATCCTGAACCATTTTCATATTAAGATAAAACTATCAATAAATCCATCTTTATTGCTTTCGTCATGGAAATTATTACATCACGGATCACAAAGTGTCGAAACAAAAGTCTACCATCAAATTTTTTGAACTAACGAAAATTCAAGTATATTTACCGTGGAATGTTCAATTAACCGATGTGACAATGCACCATTTTTACATGAAGAAACATGCCATTATTTTCTACAAGATTATGAATAATTTGTTCGTTAGTTTTTTCTTTCAAAAAACCACAAGTATTGCAATTAAAATTTTGATCACAAATAGCAGTACGTACTTAATCGTTGAACTAGCAATACTAAGTTTGATACATTACAATAGTTCTAGCTCAAGGAAAATGACAAATAGTTTTAGGGACTTCACCAAATACATTATTTTTATAGATTTACCTCTATTATCAAAGATCATTATGTTGAACACCTCATGAATATTGTCCCTAGTCATATCAAATTTGCAATTGTAATCCATGGCCTGCCTAGCCCAACATTTCACATGGATTTTGCGAAGCCATTCTTCACGTTCATTTTTCGTGTTTTGCATTGCCAGTGCAGTAATAGCTAGCATAGTCCATTTATTATTTATTCTCCTCTAAGCTAGCAGATTGGAAGTTTGCATAAATATGCGCCTAAGGTAGTACTCACTCCGTTACAAAATATAAGACTTTCTAGCATTTCTGGTTTTATCCTGATGCTTACATATGTAGACATGTGCAAGAATATTTCTTAATCCCTTGTTGGTTTTGTGTGTTAGACAACAACATTAGTGATAATTTAATCCTGTTAAGTGATATAGGGTTTAGATAATTAAATCATGTCAGGCCCAAAATTCTAAGTGAAAAGAGAGTACAAGAATTCTTAAGAAAATCTGGTAAGGAAAACCAGATAATCTGGCCCCTGTGGGGCGGATAATCCGGCCTTATTTATAGTTTACATATCATTTAACATTAACTACACTTTTCTAACATCGTTGCACCTTTAGTTTGCATCTTAGTTTTAGTGCAACCACACGTTTCTAGCGCGCGCCATTGTAGGGGACTTAGTAGTTTCAGTAACACAAATTCTTTCCCTTCAATAATGCTACTTTTCCGGCGTGGTTGCATTTGTTTTTTTACTTATTATTTTATTCTATTTTCAATACGCCATGTTGCTTGATAACTACCACGGTGGAGTTGGGTACATAGGGAAATTACTTGGTTTTTGTAGGTCGCTAGAACAGGGGAAGAAAGGGATCTATAGCATTGCCATGATAGTTCGATATTAAGCTCGAGTGAATCTTGTGGGGGAAAAGTACGCTTGCTACAACACTCTGCGTTTCGAATCCCAACGAGCTGGTGTACACGTAGTTTGTTGACATCAGGCCGCCGTCGCCATAGGGTACAATGAGTCGTCATCACAGAAGTAGTCGAGCATTGGGCCGCCTCCGCTAGCCCCGCCAACTTTGGCTAAGGTCGGCCTCTCCGAACAGGTGCGGTTCACACAAGCCAGGCGCCGTTAACGGCCAACTAGTTATGAACATTTCCCCTAATCATGTCATCCTGACACGGTGGTCCACGCATCAGAATTTCACTTAGCGTGCGCCAAATGACTGATTAGTGCTTTCTGTTACGCTGTTACCGAATAATAGTGAGTTTTTGAGAAAAAATCGCATCTTGGTGGTCTTTTAAAACCCTACCCCCAAATGTAGTGGCTTTTTGCAAATTTCTCTCTTGGAAATGTAATGTTTCTGAAAACGTTCAAGCGACTGATCCTATCTAATGAAGTAGGAACGTTCCCGAAAAAGGTGCGCATTTGTACTTGCATTTAGGTAGGCAGTCGGAGATCAAGAATCATGTTGTCATAACATGGAATTCCAAGAGATAAGCCTTTTTTATAGCTTTCATAATCTTTCCTTTTGTTTCGAAATCTTTCATTTCTGATCGAGTAAACTCACAACAAGGAGGCCCCAACAAGGATGCCAACACACAAAAGATCCATAAATGCACATCCTTGCCATTGCAGGACTTAGGAGCGCCACTTCAGGAGATCAAGACCGTCAGCAACATCTATCTGAAACTTCTGAACTACCCTATGTACACACACAACCAAGAATCTGTCAAGCCTATCTATAAATTAACACCTACGGTAGGGTCAGAGAAGAGCAGAGCAGAGAGACGGATGAGCTAGTCGTGGCAGCAGAGGAGCATGACGACGCATCGCCGGATGATGTAAAGCCTGGCCTTGTGCTCCTTCAGCATCCTGCTCAGCCCTCCTCCTCCTGATCCCTTGTGCTTCCCATGGCTGATCTTCACCTTGTCCATCCTTAGCTAGCTATGTCCTGAACAGTAGGGTGGTGACTGAGCTTGCTAGGTGAGCAGGAGGGTGGTGGTATGCCTCTTCTGTGGTTTTGGCCAAGTGTGAAACGCTTGCGATGCTTATGTAGCAGGGAAATGGCAAGGACTACTCTCTCACATGATCCTCTCAACTTGCGCGTGTAAAAAACCCGATGATGAGACATTGGGTAGAGAGCTGGGGGCATATGCCTCTTGTGGGAATTGTGGAGCTGCCGCTAGCTCCACTGGCACATGCAGCAGCCTCTCTCAAGTTGCAACGGATTCCGATGACGCTCCAGGGGACAATCTTGTAGAATTATGAGATATGCGGAATTGGTGGATGTATTATTGAGCCTCATGGGCGAGTATATATAGGAGTACAATGGACGACTTGGAGTACAAGACAAGTTAGGGATTATATGGAAGAGATCCCAACTATCCTAAACTACCATAACCGAACCGTACACGTATACTCTAACATCCCCCCGTAGTCGTAGCGGGAGCGCCGTGAACAACTGGAACGTCGCGGACGGTCAGACTGGAGAGAGACCGAAGTAGATCCAGTGGGCTGACATCCCCCCCAGTCCGAGCGGGAGTATCGTGGACGGTGTCGCGGCGCAGATGCTTGGACTGTAGAGGAAGCTGATGAGTGCTCAAGCGAGGTGGTAGCCCTTTGTGCCGATGTCGAGGGAGCCGAGAGCATTATGCGGTGCAGCCTTGGTCGTGGTAGCCGTGCGAGGGGTCGTCGTGGTCGATGTCGTGGCCGGGTTGCCGGTGTCGAGATAGACGCAGAAGAAGCCGCATGCGCATAGTACGCAAGGAGAATGACGGGGACGCGTCGAGGCAGTCGTCGAGGATGCCGATCCCGGAGACGACGCAGTACGAGCCGTGGAGACGAGGTGCGGCCATTGTTTTGCCGGAACAAGGCGCATGTCGGGGACGAAGGCATGCTCCGGCTTTGCCAGAGCCGAGTACGCGTAGAAGAAATCGGTGACGTGGTCGAGGCAGTCGTAGAGGAGGAAGTCGATGCCGAAGACGTTGTCGAGGCCGATGTAGACGAGGCGCCGACCCAGGCTTGCCAGACCCGGGGACACGTCGGGGACGAAGGCACGCACCGGTGTTGCCAGTACCGTGCATGCGGGGGCAGGGACCACCGTGAACCATACACCAGCGTCGGAGGGGCCAGCAGAGGAGGACTCGACGACGATTGCGGTGCCAATCAGCGGGGGGTAGAAGGTGCCGATGTCATCTGCGGTTGTCGGAGTAGACGTAGTCGGGGACGAGGATGATGATGCTGGCGACGTGGTCGTGGTGGACGAAGATGTAGAAGGCGGCGAAGGCAGCGGCGGCCGGGGGTGGCCATGCTGTAAGCCTGGACAAGGGGTGGTTGGCGGGACCTGCGACGGCCTGAGGTGCCCATGCAGGTTACGTGTAGATGGCGGCGGCGTTACTCGAAGTAGGCGAGGAAGAAACCCGGCGGCTTGACGAAGACCATGCGTGGACGGTGGCGTTCTCGCGCCTAGGGAGGCGACGCGGCGCATACCACGTAGAAGTCGACACGCGGGGATGGCGGAGTGGACCGCGTGCCGCGGCGCTACAGCCCGAAGAGGCGATGCAGCAGCAGTGCGCGGGTCGGGGCGACGGCGGGTGTCGCCAGCGGCATACACGCCTGGGAAGGCGCGTTGGCTGCCGGCAACATGGACCAATGGCGGCGGCGCGGCGGCCCGAAGGGGCGACGCGGCTACAGCCTGTAGCTCGATCGGTGATAGGCGCGTGCTCGGGGACGTGCTTGGCGTAGACAGGCGCGCGTTCGGTTGATCAGACCGACGCAGTGCGGTACGTGCCATGGCGGCGACGACGACGCGTAGATCGGAGTCAATGGCGAAGTTGTCGGTGAAGTCCCGGTCGATGATGGCGAAGACGAACCGGCGATGGAGACCTTGCAAGCGAGAGAAGCCGGCGGCGACGCGTCGAGGCATCCCTTGGACGGCGCGTCCAGCCTTGCTGCGTGGTCGGTGAAGACGAGCCGGTCGGTGCGGAGTCGGCGTCGGCGTGTCGTCCGCGATAGCCGGCTTGGAGGAGCCAGACGGTGCGGAGTCGGCGCCGGCGAGTCGGCCGCGATAGCCGGCTGTCGAGGAGGAGGCCGGTGCAGGTCGATGCCGTTGTCGAAGTAGAGGCGCGCTGAGACGACGGCGGTGGGCGACGCAAACCGATCTTAGATCGGAAAACCAAAAAAGAAACGCCGATCGAGTGACCGGCGGAGAAAAGAAAACCGATCTAAAGATCGGGAAAAAAAGACGCTAGGGCATCCGATCAACCGATCGGCGGACGAACCCTAGGTACGGGCGGCGCGGCCCCCGGCGGAGATCGACCTCCCCGGGGGCAGCGCGGTGCGGAAGCGCGGCGGTGGCGGCTAGGTCAAATCGTGCCGCTCTGATACCATGTAGAATTATGAGATATGCGAAATTGGTGGATGTATTATTGAGCCTCATGGACGAGTATATATAGGAGTACAATGGACGACTTGGAGTACAAGACAAGTTAGAGATTATATGGAAGAGATCCCAACTATCCTAAACTACCATAACCGAACCGTACACGTATACTCTAACAAATCTGTCTTCTGTACAGCCAAAAAGGGCCACTCTTTACACCGAAGCCATCCACGATCAGCATGCCTAATTCCACCAGCTTAACTTCTTCCATTCATAAGATTATCTTTCCTGCTTGTCTAGTGTATATTTGTTCGTTTTTTGGCAGTTTCATTGCAAAGATCCGCGAGAATTATTCTGTGAAGATGGACGGAAGTGGCTGGCCAGGCTTTACAGGCTAGACGCCTTTCGTTGAGGAACTGCCGGTCGGATCTTGGAATGTAATATGTGCTCGTGTAGTCATGTTTATGTTGTCGTCAAGTGGGGGGGGGGGGGGGGGGGGGGGGGGGGGGGGGTCATTTTACAATGCTTGATGCTCATGCAGCCGTGTTCCTTGTATGAGCTTGTTTGTCGGAACTTGTAGAGTGCAATGCTCGTCTTTTCTGAAACTGCAAAGGTCTTGGTTATTTCAGTACGGACAGTTCCCTACAACTGTACATAATTTATAACTGAATCCTTGACACACAATGACACAAGAGATGTATCAGTATCACTGTACCTGCTTATAGCCCGTTAACATACAGAGTAGCTAAATGCAAGGGAATCATGAAATGTCTGCAACAATGAGTACATAGTAGTCAGGAGCCAGTTACACAGCTGTGATTACTGGTTGAATCAGTTTGACAAAATAAAGTCAGACAGCTCCAGCTCAGGAGCCACAAGTCCTGACCGACCATACCAATGATATTCCTTCATCCAAACAATGGCTTCTGACTTGCCACCACCAAGCTACACCACCGGGTTATTTGACTTTCTTTTCTTCTTTTTTCGATAAAGGGAGTTTTATTACTTAAAAGGTTTAAGCATTACACCCAGCCTCTGCACAACGAAGGTGCACACAGCCGAAAGAGTACGGTAGTCCGAAAAATAAAAGGTAGCGATTACATATCAGAATGAGAAATTGTAATCACGCCTATGCTGGTGGCCCGATCCGCAAATTATGCTGCCATCCATGTTGGGATAAAAAGTCTCTCGCCGTATCCTCCAGTCTTGAACAACCTCCATAAACAGGTCTCGATGCCCCACACGTTGCAACTGAGACCACGAACGGAGTGTAGCTGTAGTCCTGTAGATAACCTGCATGAGAGAACAATTTTTATCAGTGAAAACCTTGTCATTTCTACATAGCCAAAGCGACCATATAACGGCTAGCGCTGCCACCCTAATAAGTTGTTTGAACCTAACATCAACCCCATTCAGCCAACTGCCAAAAATATGAGCAATGCTTCTTGGGGGATATAAAGTAGAACCTATCTGGATGATTGACCATATAGAACCTGCGAATTGACACTCGAAAAATAAGTGGTTGATAGTCTCGTCTTTGTGACAGAAGACACACCTCTTACTACCATGCCAATTGCGTTTTGCAAGGTTGTCCTTAGTAAGAATAACCCCTCGACGAAGGTACCACGCGAAAACCTTGTTTTTTAGTGGTATCTTCATCGACCAGATTTTCTTATTATTATACTGGCACATCAGGTTGGATTAACGCATTATACATACTGTCCACTGAGAATTTACCGCTCTTGTGTAAACTCCACCGAAACCATCGGTCCCTTGCGTCAAATTGATGAGCTAGTCGTTGTAGCAATTCATGCCACGCCGCTAACCTAGGACCAACGAGATCTCTTCGGAACGTCACATTTGGTGGATTAACCTCCAAAACTAGCAATAGTATCGCTTTTGTGACGCCCAAGGACAATATTATATAAGGCTGGATATTGTTCACGGAGTGTAGTAGTACCAAGCCACTTATCCTCCCAGAATCTTATCTCCGAACCATCTTTGATGGAGAAAGAGCCATATGGGAGGAAGAACTTCTTCGTCGCCATTAGGCCTGCCCAAAAGTGAGAATCTCCGGTTTCCATGAAACCTGAGATATCGCCTTTGACCAACATACTTTCTCCTGAGTAGAGTTTGCCAGACACCTTCTTCGGTAAGTAGCTTAAACAGCCATTTTCCAAGAAGGGCACGATTCTTAACCTCAAGGTCATGAATCCCTAGTCCCCCAAAGTCTTTGGGGCGGCACACTGCATCCCATTTTGCCAGTCGGTATCTCTTTTTTTTCGTTGTCCCCTTGCCAAAAGAATCTAGATCGAAAGTAATCCAATCGATGTAGACTCCTTTGGTAATTGGAAGAAGGATATCATATACAGAACCATATTGGTTAGGACTGAGTTTATGAGTACCAATCTTCCACCCAGGGATAGTAGTTTTCCTTTCCAACTACTCAACCTTTTTTGTATTCTTTCCTCAACGTGTTTCCATTGTGCAATCGTAAGCCTCCTAAAATGAATTGGGATGCCTAGATAACTTATTGGAAACTCACCAACCTCACAGCCAAATAACTCAGCATATTGGTTGGCCTCCGCTGGGCGTCGCCGAAACAAAACAATTCGCTTTTATGGAAGTTAATTTTTAGACCGGAGAGTTGCTCGAACGCTGAAAGAATTAATTTCAGATTCTTCGCTTTCTCATGTCATGTTCCATAAAAAGAATGTATCGTCCGCGTATTGAAGAATGGATACCCGCCATCCACTAGATGCGGTACCACCCCTCAATTTGCCCATCCAGCTTTGCACGTTCAATGATTATGGCTAGCATATCAGCTACTATGTTAAATAGTATAGGTGATAATGGTCGCCTTGCGTAGTCCTTTTTTCGTTTGGAAGTATCTACCAACGTCGTCATTGACTTTGATGGCGACACTTCCCCGGAAACAAAACTATCAAATTGAAAAAACTTTCATTCTGAGTGTCTGTTGAAGGAAAGACCATTTTACTTTATCGTAAGCCTTTTCGAAGTCAATCTTTAGTATGACCCCATTCAGCTTTTTCCGATGTAACTCATGCACGTTTCATGTAATATCACAACCCCATCAAGAATGTTGCGACCTTGCATGAAGGCTGTCTGAGTCGGGCGCACAACATGATCAGCCACCGAGTTCAACCTAATAGTCGCGGTTTTAGTGAATATCTTGAAGCTAACGTTTAGAAGACAGATAGGCCTAAATTGTTGGATCCTTTCTGCTTCATTAACCTTTGGCAAAAAATAATCTCACCGAAATTAAGGCGAAAGTGGTCGAGTTGTCCAGCATGCAAAGCGTGGAACATCTCTAGCAGGTCCGGTTGGATTAATTCCCAAAAGACTGATAAAATTCAGCAGGGAAACCATCCGGCCCGGGGCTTTGTTGTGTTCCATTTGGAAAACCGCCTTCTTTACTTCCTCCAAAGAGAAGGGAGCAGTAAGATGGGCGTTTTCCTGATCGGAAACTTGCGGAATGTCATCTGTTTGGTTTTCGTCCAACGAGAAATTATCTGCGTCAGGCTTGCCAAACAAATTTTTATAGTACTTCGTGATGTAAGTTTTAAGCTGCTCATGTCCTTCGATCATACCCTCTTCTTGGTTTAGGGAGTGAATGAGTTTCTTTCTGTGTCTGCCATTTGCCAGACTATGAAAGTATCTCGTATTCAAATCTCCCTCCAAAATAAATTGGGCTTTTGATCGTTGATACCATTTCAGCTCTTCTTCACGAAGAATAGACGCCATCTTCACATTGGACTGATTTTTCAACTCAATCTCATGCGTACACAGCGGTCTAATTTCAGCAAAAGCCTCAAGGTCATCAATAACTGATGACAATCGAAGCTTTTCCTGTTTTAATTGGCCCACCATATGTCTCGCCCAACCAAGGTATTTTCGCGTAGCGCGAATTTTGTTGTTCCACCTTGTGATTGGGTCATTACCAGGGACCGGTCTCTACCATATCGTTTTAACCATATCATGAAACCCTTCCCTATGTAGCCACCCCAATTCAAATTTGAACTGGCGTTTACACAATGGTCTAGGTGTTCCCGTGGTTAACAATATGGGGGCATGATCTGACAGAGCTTCGATACGTTCGAGGGCCCGTACGGAGACCATTGGGAATTTAACTTCCCAATTAGAATCCATCAAAACACGGTCCAGCTTCTCGTACGTTGGCTCAGGAAGGCTATTAGCCCAAGTGTATTGCCTCCCTACCATCGAGACCTCTCATAATGCAAGGCTGTCAATTACAGCGTTGAATAAAAGAGGCCAACGGTTATCAAACCTTCCTCTGCTTTTCTCATGTGGAAATCTTAGCAAATTAAAATCGCCACCTATAATCATAGGGTATGGATTATCCTTTGCCAAGTTAACTAGTTCACGGAGAAAAGCAGCTTTATGCTCCTCCTGGGCTGCACCATACACGACGACAAGACTCCATGTGAAATTATCAGCTTTGTTACGGATGTGGCACTTTATATGAAAGTCCCATCCGAACTAGCCAATACATCCATGGTGTCTTTTCTGACGCCTAGTAAAATGCCCCCAGATCTACCACGTGGTGGACGGGACATCCAGGAGAAATCTACACCGCCTGATAGTCGGTTAAGTAAACTCCCGGAGAAATCCCGTTTCCCAGTTTCGGAGATGCCCACAAAGTCCAAGCGATGATCCCGAATAGAATCAGCAATACGTGCGTGTTTAGCCAAGTCACGAAGACCTCTGCTATTCTCGAACATGTAATTCATTGGGAAACAATTGGAGATGTGGAAACCTTCGCCTTTTTCCGTGGCGTTTTGTTTTTATTTTTCTTATTTGAGGTAGATTTAGATTTCCGGTCAGATGCTTTGAGATCATATAATGAGCTAAGCATCGCCTCCTCTAAACCACCCTCAGATACATCATCCACAAGGTGTGAAAGAAGCTGGACATCAATTGTGTCATTTAGCTCTTCCTCATCCTCCTGGGGAGCAAGCGACTTTGCCGATCTTTTTGGAGTAACCGTTAACCGGTCATATTCCAAATGTCTCAAGGCATTAGTCGAGACCGTAACCTTAGTGACACTATTACCCTAAGAAACTCCTACACTATTCAACTTAGCTGAGATGCTTGAATCTGAAAATGCAAGGAACGACTTTGAGTTTTTAACCGTACCTGTAGTGTCTAGGTTCTGTTCGGCCTTGCGTCTCATGGCTTTAACCATAGAGTCCTCGTCCGTGGCGGTGCTCCCGTCCATGTCCATGTTGTATCACGCGCTCCTCCTCAAAGGCGTCGACATCGGAGTGGACAATGGTGCGGTAGAGTCCACCCCCGATGGCAACGCGCAAGATGTCGATGAAGCCTGCCCGCCGTCCGCGTGCTCCCGGTCCGCCTTCTGAGCCAACTCCAGCAGTGGCCCAGTGTCGGCAGCACGGCCCGGCTCGCCGTGAGGCACCACCGTACCATGGTCCTCCTGCATGGCCGCCGACGGTGATCCTGCCGCACAGAGCGACCCGGCACTCTCCGTCGCCTGTGTGACATTGAGGCAGGCCGCCTCCTTGCCCTTGCCCCCTGCCCACTGCACCTCAGCCGTGACGGTCGTCGCATAGCAAGGTGCGTGGACGTCGGACTGCACCTGGGATGAAGCAGCGACCGTGGACTTGGCCGCCGTCGCGCAGGGCGCTGTGTAGCAAGTTGCAGCCGACCCATTTGGCACCTGGTGAGGGCCAGCAGCTGCTGGCTGCCTCGCTGACGCCGTCGCCTCCCCCGTGGACAGCGGTGTATCCACATGCTTGCGGTTCGTCAGCTCGACTCGCGGCAGCTTGTTTGGCGTGGATGCCAGCCCCAATGGTGACAGCTGCGCGAGGAGCTCCTTCCCACGGGGTGTTTGCGGGTTTGGGTTAAGCGGCGTCACCGCCACACACCCGGAGCAAGTCAACAGAACCACCGAGTCCGAGAGTAGCCCCTGCCGGTCCGGTTGTATCGGCCTGCGTCATCGTAGTATCACCATCGTTAGACGCAGGAGGGCCCTGCAGCATGGGCTCATCAACACCCTTCTCTTCGACTCCCTTCCTGTCATCATCCTTCTCGTGTCGCCTCCAGAGATATGGTACAAAGTCAGGTTCGGGGATGTAATCCAGTCCCTCCTTACGAAACTTGAAAGAGTACCCCTTAAGGATCACGAACGCATCGGCCTTGACATCCCTAGTCTCAAAAAGATCAGGTCGTCGTATAGCCACCTGAATTCTGACCACATTTTGACGTCTGAGGGCCAACAGATCAACGTCCATGGTCTTGCCTATCAAGGTACCCACCGCCCAAATGCCTAGAAAGTGGCGGATCGATGGCGGGACACCCGTCACATGTACCCACATAGGTGTCAACTCATCAGTGTGCATAACCTCTTCCTCTCTCCAAACACCCAGAGTTATTATGGCGTCCTGCTTTGGCGATACTTTTGAAATATTTGACTTCACACTGCATGAACTGTGGTGCAAGTGTTTAGATTAAAAAACGGTGGTGCAGGTACTATATATAAGCTTTAGTCAAAGATTTTGACACTGAAATGTCATCAGTGCACATCATGTTCATTATCCGCAGCATCAAATCCTCATCATATCTCACCCCGATCGTGCATCATTGTTTGCAAATCTCTCGACAGCCGACTAAGTAACCATGTTCATTATCTGCTACTGGTTATGGTCTGTAGACCAGAAAATGCCAATGCTATATTGACAGCATTGCACGGTTTATTCAGATGCCTGATTGCATATTGCTATTTGGTCAGCTCAGCTCTGCAAACTAAATTTTCAATCGGTTTTTGAAAGGCAATACGATGCCGCCGTGGGAGATGTGAGAGTAGAGAGTTCTGCGGTTCAGATCTGTGGTTTTGTATAAACTTCACAAACTTCAGAGCTACTGGTTGAAGCACAGCAACTAGCACCAATGTTAGTAGAGCTTAGCTGTTCCAAGCCATAGTTAACATGAATGGCCTGAACCTGGACGTGGATCCTGAAGAGAGTACAGCAAGTGGAAGGCAGGATAAGCATTTCACAGGCGACCTCCAATGTGACGGCTTTTACGCGTGTCTAGAACCGAGCCAAAATCAGTAAAATAAAGTGACTTCTCAATCAAACAAAGCATCCTGAGGCTGAGGGAACGGGAATTCAATTCCATCAAATAACATTGCTGGGATAGCATGTATCCATCTGAAGGAGCAAGACTGAACCAAATGGTTGCCCTGAAGATATTTGGATAGCTGAACCGTCTTCAATTGAAATGAATTATGAAGCATGTCTTCATGGATAAGTTGTAATTGTCAGCAATAGTGCTGTATGTATCCAGGTACCTTGAAGACCCTCATATCTGTTGTCCAGTGCTACTGGATATTACCTTCATTTTTGTGGTATTAAAATTTAAATCTGGCTTTCTTTGAAAAATTAATTTATTCAATGCTGCTAGAAAGTCACTAGCCCCAACCGCAAGAAGTTGTGTACTTTATAGTCGAGTCGCTCAAAGTAACTGTAAACTTGACAAAAGATTCAGTTAACCTTTTTCCGTTCATATTGTGAGGTTAATGTAAGAACTATTGAACTAGTGAAAATGCAAGTAAATTTCCCTGGCATATTGAACACATTGGGACAATGCTACTAAATTTCGTAGTAGAGTAGCCAGCATCGTGGAAATATTGCTGTCATCTTGAGAAATAGTAATCAGTACATGTACAGTTCTATTTGATTTTGAATGAAAAAAATGTGGGCAAATATTGCAAATTCCACCTCGATATGACCGAGAATTTCTAATATCCACGCCTTTGAGCTAGTCAACGACCCAGAATCATGCTTCAACATTTCAGATCGTAAAATGGAATGCCAGAGGTAAACATTTTTCTGAGATATTTCATATACTAATTCATCTTTCTTTCTTCTTTTTCTGAGAACTTTTCATTTCTGGAGGAGAAAACACACAACAAAGGATGCCAACTCCCTACAGAGATCAACACATGCACATCCTTGCCCATTGCAGGACTTAGGAGCACAAAAACTTGAATATCCAAACCGTCAGCTACATCTTTCTGAAACTACACCATGTACGTACACACACCAAAGAATTTGTCAAGCCTAGCTAGCTAGAAGTTAACGAGAGCCAAATCTAGAAGAGAACACCTATGTTAGGGTGAGGGGAAGAGACAAAAAGTAAGACGAGTTGGACCGTCTCCCTCTCCCCATCTAAGTAACGAGAGGGGCGATTTTTTCGACGACCCAGGTGCATCAGCTCTCCACCGGCGAGTCGTCGGATTCCTCGCCCTCCGGCGGCCGCTTCGGCGGCGGGAGGGCGGGGGATCCCCGGATCCAGGTACGGTTGTAGATTAGGTGTGCGTGGGTGTGTGCTTGCCGGCGCCGGTGTGGTGGAAGCGGTGGTGCCGGAGAGGCTTTTGCTGGCGGTGGTCTTCCCCTCCGATGGTGCGGCTCCGAGGAGCTTCGCCGCGGATCTGCCGTCGCGCCCTGGTTCGCGGCTCTGCGGAGCGCTCGATAGGGTTTCCCCTTCGCTGGAGGCCGCGAGATGGCGGATCTGGCATCTGACGATTTGGAGGTTGCAGTTGCTGGCGGCCAAGGTGGCGTCGTCGATCGTTGTGCAGGGTGGAGGTGCTTGCACCGAGGAGCGTCGACTTCTTCTCCGCGATGGGGAGCCTCCCAGTCCATGCCATCGGAGGTCGTGCGGTGAGATTCGCCGGCGCAGCGTCGTGCTCGACAAAGACGAAGCCAGAGCTCGGAAGGACCTTGTTGTAATTTTTATGTTTTCTGGGCTTTTCTGTAAGAAACTTGGCTGGATGTAACTGTAATTTTCCTCGCAAAAAAAGATCAGAGATGGACGAGCTAGTCATGGCAGCAGAGGAGCATGACGACGCATCGCCGGATGATGTAGAGCCTGGCCTTGTGCTCCCTCAGCATCCTGCTCAGCCCTCTTCCTCCTGCCGACACCTTGTTCTTCCCATGGCTGGCCTTCACCTTGTCCATCCTGAGCAGAGATGGCGATTGAGCTAGCTAGGAGAGCTGGGAGTCTGTTTGCTGCTACTTGATGGATCTGGCTCTGCTGTGGTTGTGGCCAAGTGTCAAGCGCTTGCCTGCTTATATAGGAAGGAAATTTCCAAATGGGTGAGCCGTGAGAGTGACTACTCCCTCACATGATCCTCGCATCTCTGCGTACTAGAGCTTATAAAAAACTGATGCGAGAGAGACATTGGGTAGAGAGCGATGGGGGCATATGCCCCTTGCAGGAAGTGGGGAGCTGACGCTAGCTCCACTTGGACATGCAGCAGCCAGCCTTTCTCTCACACACAAGCTGCAACGGATTCCCATGAAGCTCCAGGGGACAATCGACTTCTGGACAACCAAAAAGGGCCACTCTTGGGTCACCGTCCATAAGGATGATGCCTAATTCCAGTAACGTAGATTCTTCCAGTCATGAGATTCCCACCTGCTCGACTAGTGTATTGCTTCGTTTTTGGCATGATTCTTCCAAACATCGCGAGAATAATTCTTTGAAGATGGACTGGAGTGGCTGGCCAGGCTAAACGCCTTTTCTTTAGGAACTGTCCGGTCGGATCTTGAAACATAATAGTACAGTATATGCTTATGTTTATGTGGTTGCCTAGTTGGAGGATCGTCGTTTATAATGCGCGATGCCATGAAGAAAATGTTCGTTCAGAAATTTTGTTGGGCTATTACTCTATTATTAGTAGTATGCACTACTGGAAAATCACTCTATGCCGAGTGGTCTCGGCTTTGCTCTCAGCAAAGCCGAGACCACTCGGCAAACATCGCATTCGCCGGCACTGCGTCGATAAACATCTCGGCGAAGAATAAAATCTCGGCAAAGACCCTCAAAAACACTCGGCAAAGAGCTGATCTCGGCGAAATGGATGGCCACGTGGCGCCTGTCATTGGGTCCCACCTTTCCACGGCAATGCGTGTATTTCGCCGAGTGTAGCACCCGGCAAAGATGTGACTGGGAAAAAAAATGATGGTACCTTTTCTTCGCCGAGAGCCGCGCTCGGCAAAGTGTGCGCGGGAAAGTTTTGAGATTTGTCGCCTTTTCCGTCACCTCTTTGCCGAGAGTGTCGGTGGGGGGCACTCGGCAAAGAAAACGCGCGAAAAAAATTTGGTTTGCCGCGCAAAATATCAACTCTTCGCCGAGTTTGTCGGTGGCCATCACTCGGCAAAGACATGGGCGGGAAAGGAAATTTCATTCCGCGTCATTTCTTCGCCGAGTGGTGCTGCTCGCCGAGCCTTCCTCTCGGCAAACAAGGTGGGCGGGAAAAATCATTTCAGTACGCGCCAACTCTTCGCCGAGTGATATACGTCGCCGAGAGCCCTGCTCGGCAAAGGGTGCATTTTTCCCACCCTTTCGCCCCTCCGGCGCGTGTTGTTTTGGCGCCAGTTTCTCATCCCTAACGACGCATATAAATAGTCCACATCTCAGACAGGTTACTCACTCATTCTAGCTTGTGCTCAAACACAAAACATTCGGATTCCCTAGCTACGTCCTACAGTGAATGCAACGGCATTCGACCGTGAATCACTGTAGGGCTGTAGCTAGGGGAAACCGTGTGTTTTGTTTCAGCTATATTTAGGTATTCAACAGAACTTGTTTACCCCATCGTAGATAGTCGTCGTACCGCGTCTCAGGAGGACGAGGATGTGGGAGTGAGCTTGAATCCTCCGAGCGCGGGCACTGCGTGTTGTCTCGCACTCCCGGCATGCTCAAGCTGGAGGAGAAGTGGTGCGTGCGCGCACTGATGGCAACGGTGGGAGGTAGCCGGCCACCGGTGTCGCCGGAGTCGTTCGTCGCGGCGTTGGTGGTGCAGTGCGATGTGAACCGCCGCAACGTCAAGGTGGAAGTTTGCGCGCCACCATTCGACTTCTTCGTGTGCTTCCGCTTGAGCGACGACTACACCCGCGTCCTTCATGCCTCCCCCGGCCTCGCTGTCAATGGCGAGGACAGCTGGTACGTGCGTGTGATGGCGTGGATGAAGAACCCATCAGAAGTGCCTACCATCTACGATGTCGAGGTGCCAGAGCCTTGACCTCCAGCGTCTGAGTTTGACGCCCCCTACTCAACCAAAACGAAGCCGTCACTCATTCACACTATCCGAATCCATGGGGAGCAGGTCGTCGACCCGAGTCCGTTCTTCACGACAGGAGGCCACTGCTTTGGAGGGCCATCTGGCATGGGATCGACCGGAGGAGAAGATAACTAATGAGAAGTTCAAAAGTGTTAATTAATTTATTGTTGATGTGACTGTGTATTAATTTTTCCTACATGTTTCTTAGTTCGTTAGTCAATTATGTTCGTTTATTCCAAAATGTACTTGTTATGTGTAATGTTTAAAAAAAATATGTCTTCGACATTAAATATATGTGTTTTATAATTAAATTTATTCTCAGCACCATACACCCCATGTGTTCTCTTATCCACTCCACCGACAGCCACCTACCACGCGCGTTTCAACGGCCGTCAGGCAATTAATTAATAGAAAATAAAAAAACTCATATGTGATATAACCCATTTATTCTAGGTGAAAACTCTCATTTCGCGTGCAACGGATGGAATCGTGTGAAACCATGGGGCCAAACTGGGTTCCAAATGTTTATATAACCTAACCTAGCACAACCAAGTATTAAAAATCCTTGGGGCTACCCCGTTTCGAACTCCGTGGAAGGGGTAGACGACACGGTTGACTTATGGTCAAATCTGGGGGGGGTTTCAACGGAAGCGGGGTTTCGGGGTGTCGGAACCATACCAAAACCTAGGGGGTGTCACATAATATGCACTAGAGTATGGTGGGAGGTTGTTAGAGACATCATGAGACTCCGAGGTGTGACCGGCTTCACACACCGCACTTATCTCCCTCGAAGGTTCTGATCTTCTAGGTGGAAACTCCTATTTCGCGTGCAACGGATGGAATCATGTGAAACCATGGGGCTAAACTGGGTTCCAAATGTTCATATAACCTAACTTAGCACAACCAAGTATAAAAGTCCTTGGAGCTACCCCCTTTCGACGCCCGTGGAAGGGGTAGACGACACGGTTGACTTCTGGTCAAATCTGGGGGGTTTCGACGGAAGCGGGGGCTTCGGGGTGTCGGAACCACACCAAAACCTAGGGTGGTGTCACATAATATGCACTAGAATGTGGTGAGAGGTTGTTAGAGACATCATGAGACTCCGAGGTGTGACCGGCTTCACACACCGCACTTATCTCCCTCGACGGTTCTGGTCTTCTAGGTGGAAACTCCCATTTCGCGCGCAATGGATGGAATCGTGTGAAACCATGGGGCCAAACTGGGTTCCAAATGTTCATATAACCTAACCTAGCACAACCAAGTATAAAACTCCTTAGAGCTACCCCTTTCGACGCCCGTGGAAGGGGTAGACGACACAGTTGACTTCTGGTCAAATCTGGGGGGGTTTCGACGGGGGCTTCGGGGTGTCGGAACCACACCAAAACCTAAGTGGTGTCACATAATATGCACTAGAGTGTGGTACCTAGGTTGTTAGGGTTGTATTACCAAATTGTGAATAATTAATGAAAAATATGAATTAACAAATTTATTTTACAGATTTGTTTATCTATTTGCCGAGTATAGCACTCGGCGAAGAAGCTACTCGGCGAAGGTTTGGCGGGGACTTAGGAAAAATTTGGCCCAATCGAGCCGAAAAATCCCCAAATCCCCTCGCGCGAAGAAGCCGTCTCCACTGCTCCCGACCCCAGCCCCCGCCGCCGCCCGCCGCCACCCGCTGCCCTCTGCCTCCGGTCATCGCCCTCCCCCTTCGCCGTCGCACCCGCACCACCCTCCTCCGCTCTCCCTCCTTCTCCCCGGTTCGCTGTCGCCCCGTCTGCCACCATGACATGGAAGGCATCAGCTAGGGTTTGCCGATTCCGCTGCCCATAGAAGCCTTCTCCTCCGTCGACGTCCACATCCCCGCCGCCCCGCAGTCCTCCACCATCTATCCGGCCATCTCTGCCCAATCTAGCCGGAGCTAGCTGGGCCAATCCTCCCGCCGCCGCTCGTTCCGCCACCGGCTGGCCGGAGCAATGGAGGGTGGCGCGAGCTAGGCTCCTGCACCTCTGCCACGAGCTGCCCGGCCGCTGATCCACCTCCTCTTCTTCGAACCTCCTCCTGCCCGATCTAGGTAATTAGTTTTTTTTCTTGCTTTGTGTACTCATTTGTTAGTTGCTAGCTAGTTAGCTGCCGGTTAGGGTTAGTTGCTTAGTTAGCTTAGTAGTATAGTAGTTGCTGTTTAGGGTTATTTGCTTAGTTAGCTTAGTAGTTTAGTAGTTGCTATTTAGGGTTAGTTAGCTTAGTAATTTTTTTCTTGCTTTGTGCACTCATTTGTTAATTCATTTCTGCAGGATATGCAGCGAGGTTGACGATGGGAGCGTCGTTGTAGGACAGGGCTCGGGCAGGAGCTACTTCCCCTGTCTTTTCGTCGGTCACGCTTCGAGGGTAATGACGCTCTTCCGCTCCTCTTGCTAGGTTGCATTATTTTGTAGCTCAGCAAACAAGTCGTGTAACCCTAGGCGTCTCCCGTTCGGAAGGGTTATAGTTATAAAGATGAAACTCTTTATATATATTTATGTATACACCTTGTCAAGGGTATATGTTTATATATAAAGAGCTGTTAGTATATATTTATGTATACACCTTGTCCAGGGTATATATTTACATACAAACAGCTATATCTTTTATAATCGTGGCCGTTTCGAATTGTCCATGTTTTGGACAGCTCGAGTATGTGTAGCTTGTGTTCGTTTCCATGTTCTACTCCTATTCGAGACATAATGTTGTTCTCCGGATACACATCCTCTCGAAACTTTGTTGAGACGTGTATTGGGAGAGCAGCGGGGAGGTGCTGCCGAAATTGTGTCTTGGATAGAAGTAGGACATGGAAACGAACACAAGCTACATATACTCGGGTGGGATTAGGACTTATCTTTACCTAGTAGATATAGGTGAGTGCATTCAACGTGTAAAATTTATAGTTTTGTAAATAATTAAATTAATGATGCATGAATCTTTATGTTAAATATATATGTCTGCATTAATCAGTGTGGATATGGAGGATCGTAATTGGATGTACTGTGGCCGAGCCGGTGCGAGTCAGATTTTCGATGAATGGCTAAATAAGACCTTAGAGTTTCTGGAGTTTGCATTTACTAAAAACCCTGGGTTAACTTAGTGCCCGTGCAAATGTTGCAAAAACCAGCGTCGTCAAACAAAGGATGACATGGGTTTTCACCTTGCCAAGTCTGGGTTTATGCCAGACTACCATTGTTGGACTTTGCATGGCGAGCGTCCATCTCGAGGGAAGAAGGTCGTGCGACAGCGCACCGAGGAGGCATCAACAGCTTTTGATACTGGTGCTGATCGAATGCTAGATCAATTCGCTAATGCACATGCACCTGAAATTCCAAACGCCCATACAAAGGTTTCTAAACTTGATTCCATAAGTCGCCTAATGGTTGTCAAGTCCCAGTATCAAGTAAGCATTAATTGCTTTGATGCATTCCTGCATGTTATTGCCTCTCTTCTACCGGAGACACATATTCTGCCAAAGAACATGTACGAGTCGAAGAAAATCCTCAGTTCACTTAAGATGGACTATAGACCGATAGATGTTTGTCCAAAGGGCTGCATGTTATTTAGAAAAGAACACATCGATGAAAAATACTGTCTCAAGTGCAAGTACTCTAGGTATATGGGGGTCGACAACGGTGATGGTCAGAAGACGCAGCTCACAGTAGCCAAACATGAGCCGTGTGATAGGACAAACATGAAGATGGACCCTCCCGGCATAGTCAAAAAAGGATGGTCCAAACCAAAGGTCCGTTTCACCCCAACAAGGGCCCAAAGGAAACAAATTCTCCGGTGGGTCCTGGATCACCTATTCTTCCCTGATGGCTATGCAGCAAACATAATGAGGGGAGTGAATTTGGCTGGGTTGCAGATAGGTGGGCTCAAGAGTCATGACTATCACGTAAGGATCGAGCAGATAATGCCGGTCATGTTTCGAGGCTATATCGATAAGGAAATTTGGCTAGTCTTGGCAAAGTTGAGCTATTTCTTCCGCCGGCTTCATGCTAAAGAATTAGATGTTGCTGTGGTTAAAGAGTTGGAGGAACAGACACCCGAGTTGCTTTGCAAGCTAGAGGCTATCTTTCTACCAGGCATGTTCAATCCCATGCAACATTTGTTGGTGCATCTCGCGACCGAGGCAAGTTTGGGGGGGGGGCTGTGCAGACCCGTTGGATGTTTGCAACTGAGAGAGAGCAGAAGGACCTTCAAAAGATAAGCACGAACAAATGCTGCATCGAAGCATCCATAGCTGAGGCAACACTGAACGAGGAGATGTCAAACTTCACCACTAAGTTCTATAGTGACAATCTTACCACAGTTCATAATCCAGTACCTCGTCTCAATATGGCCAACCCGGAAGATCTACCTGAACTTAGCATTTTCATCGGCTCCGGTGGCAAATCAAGTGGCCACAAGAAGAGAAAATTATCATATGATGAGTGGACGAACATTACATCTTATGTCTTGAAGAACACGACGGAAGTACAACCCTACATTGAGTAAGTGCTCAGTGTATTGTTCGGCACACTTCCATTTCCTAGTTTATGACTAACTCCGTTCTTGATCGTTGCCATTCATAGGTTATTTGAGACAGAAACATGGAAACATCGAAGACCATGTACCGACAATGACAAGTTGGTCCTTTTTAAAAAGGGGGGTGCAGGAGGCGGCGGTTTCATTCCATGGTTCAAAGCTGAAGTAGGGAATATCCCCTTGTTTCATTCCATGTTTGTGTAAGACGTTTTATCAGCACTAATATATCATACTTGTTCCTATTGCACTTGTAGGGAATATCCGACCCGGAAATGAGGCCCGAGTTGAAGAAACTTACCTCATGCACCTATGCCATCAAGACCTATAATTCTTATGACGTGAATGGGTTCCGCTTCCATACCGATCATTACGAAAAAACTCGACCAAACCCGAAGACAAGAAATTTCGGGGTCTTATGCCAAGTGCGAGGCGGCCTTGAGTACTATGGAATAGTCAAGGAAATAATTGAACTGGATTGTGAATTCGGCAAAAAGAAGAACCCTGTTGTCTTCAAATGCCATTGGTTCAATCCAACAAGAGTGAGAAAGACCTGAAATTGGGTTGGTCGAAATTGAGCGAGAATCCGTCTACGAGGGAGATGATGTCTATATCCTAGCACACCAAGCCATCCAAGTTTTTTATCTCCCATACCCATGCAAAACTGTGAAACGTCTACTAGGCTGGGATGTAGTGATCTCGGTACCGCCGCGTAATAAAGTACCTACCCCTAACGATGACGACTACCACCACGCCTAAACCCGAACACCTACGAGGGAGAGTTTTATGAAGAAGATGGGCTGTCAGGCCAATTGAACATCACCTTGCCTACTGTAGATGAAATGGAAGAAGATGACGGTGGCATTAGAGTCGACCATGGGCAAGAGGACGATGAGCTAGTTGTCAACCAGAAAGACGTGGAGCTTCTTGAACGGATGCACCTACCCGATGTAGAGGAGCCGAGCGGTCCACCTCTAGACTACGTAGAAGATTGGTTGTACAATCGTGATAGTGATGATGATGATGATCCTGGTCCAAGTTATGATCCAAACAATGTAGACACTGGCTTCTGAAGCTTTGTACACGTCGATTTAGAATTTCTGTTTGTATGAACCATTTGTGATGTAATATTTGTATGAACCATTTGTGATGTAATATTTTGTATGAACCATTTGTATGCCACTTCTGAAGCTATTCATTGTTTTTTGTTGTATTAATATGAGTTTTGGCAATTTCTTCTTATGAGTTTTCTTTAAGCCTATTCATTACTATTGTGTTTTTACTTGTACTAATCAACACATTCTTTGTGATGACAGGTGATTGAGACATGGCAGGGGGAGGGAGAAGCCGGGCGCCAAGGACAAGCGGCTCCCGGCAAAGAAGAGTGTTGCCAAGGAGAAGGAGCGCCTCATCAAGAAGCGGCCCCTCACCCGGGTCGTCAAGGAGAAGTGGACTCACAAGGTTGGCAATGTGTCTAAACTATACGCGCAGGGTGCTGAAGGGACTTCGTGCTCATTGGAAGAAAGCGTGACCGGGCAGCTACGGAGGAGACTTCCGCACGGCGTGGTAGACCACGGGATCCACCAAGGCGCCCCGGGTAGGCACCCTCCTGCTTGCTTGAGTAGTCCTCTGCCCTCGGTTTCGTCTTCCGAGTCAGAGGAGGAGGAGCTGCCCGAGGAGCCCTTGGTGGAGGAGGATGCGGGCTCTTTGCCTAGTGATGATGACTACCAGGACCGGCTCTCGGAGGTGTCAGAGGAGGAGGAGGAGGAGCAGCGTGAGGAGAGTGAGGAGGAGGAGGATGCCGTGGCGGATGAGGATCTCTTGACAGATCATCCACTAGACTTGATCGGTGTTGTGCGCGAGGGTAAGGTGTACTTGCGAGGGCCTTCAAAGTTTCCAGAACGCAAGTCACATGGCCTACTTGATGTCACATCAGATGCGTAAGTGGTGGTTGAAAATTTGTTACCTTCTACTTTAGTTACCTTTTCATCACAAGCATTCTGACTTATGTTTTCGGTATGTGCAGGACATTCAAGTGGGTGGGCCCAAAGTGGGAACGCTTACCTTCAGGCGTCCTTGGCCTTCTTATCAAGAGGCTTTACCCTGGCATTATCGCCTTGAAGAAGGATGGAATCGCCACTGGTGAAAAGGTGCCCGCTTGGTCTTGGAACCACTTCACGATGGTGCCCGACTCCACCCACGGCCACCTCGGCATGCGGCTGATCACCGAGTTCTGGGTTAGTAATTTATATAACTTTACTACTTAATACCAAGAGTTTGGATTTCATCGTGGTAACCCTTTGTCCTATGCTCAATGTTTGTAGGATTTTTTCACACTCATCGAAGGTGAAGGTAAAGCCGAGGCGGCTCAAAAGGTGCTGATTAAAATGGCAAGAAGCTCATCCCCGACCAGCTTTACGAGGCGCGTATTTGCTGTATTGTCCAGTTCTATGCAGAGAAAATGCACAGGACGATCACCAAAGAGGAGGCCAGGCCCATACACATGTCGAGAGCCCAGTACTTGACGGTGGTACATATATTTTCCTACTATTCTCCAAATGACTGATGAATAGTTCTACTCATATGGATCTTTTTGTGTTAAATAGGTGATTCCTGAATGGCTAGCCACCCTTAAGCCTTGCTACAAGAAGATTGTAGACAAGTGGGTGTCGAGTGGGTTCCAGGTGCAAAACAAGTCGGCATCGACCGGCGGAAGATGGTAGGCGACCACGGAGTCCACCGTCAAGGCCCCTCACACTCGACGGCCTCGTGGCACACAAGGTAAGAAATTATTTTTGTTCTTTCCATTCAAGTTTTTATTTATGTGCTAATATTTTTATTTTTCCTTTTGACCTCAATTGTATGTTTCCTTTTGGTGTCAATAAATTGTAGGAGTTAAAGGAGGGCCGGAAAATGACGAAGATGCAAGTCTTCGTTGAGACCCGGAGGCCAAAGAAACCAGATCCAGCTAAACCCTTGGAAGAGCAGTGGATCACCACCACCGCGGGGAAACAACATAAGAACTACTGCTCCAAGTTCAAGGAGATCCACGGTGACACGTCCGATCCTTTGACCTCTCCTTTCGACCCCATGGTTGCTATGCTCACGGGACAAGGCAAGCTGAATGGCCGGCCTTATATTGGCGGTGCTTCCTTCGATTCATCGGGCGTCCCAACACTTGCCGAGATACGTGCTAGGCGTACAAGCTCAGCGCCCGAGATCGAGCGCCGCCCAAGGGTCGGACTTGAAGCCTTTGCTGCAATGGAGGTACACATGTCGTTTTTCAACCATCTTTTCCACTATTGTACATGTTTGCATCGCGATGACTGCTTCTTTTACATGGTTGCAATCCTGTAGGCTGAAGTTGAGAGAAATAGGATTATCGTGGCGGAGGCTACGGCGAGGGCACAGGCAGCTGAGGAGAACAACAAGCAAATGCATACACATATGTCAAGCCAACAAGCATGCATCCAGGCCCTTATGGCGGTAAGTGCTTTAACTTTTCTTTCAACTAAATCATGTGCTTGAACTTTGCGAACTAACCCTCGTCTTCGGTATGCAGAGGTTGCCCGCGGATCCGTCGCTTCCTACTTTACCTCCTCTTCCTCCACTAGTTGCCCCCCTCCTCTTGGTAAGTGGTCTTGGGACTAGCTAGGCAATAATTCATCTTTTGTTTGCTTACTCGTCTAATGTGAATCTTCATAGGACAATCGATCGTCTGGATCCCACACTCCCGCGGATGGTGAAGACGGAGGGAATGGTGGAGGCGGAGCTGCAAGCCCATCATCGGCGCCATCGGCCTCCAACAACCCCGAGTGACTCTAGGTAAGCTCAGGTCCAAATACATGTCAATACCCACACTTCCACACACATGTTTGAAACTAATGCTTACAGTTTTCAAACTTGTAGGATTGCATCCACGATGCCTTCAATGACTACGGGACTTGTGGACTTGTGCTACCTCTGAATTTGTGGCATTTCCTGCTAGCTGTGAACTAGTGCCATGTATTTTGGACTCGTTTGATCTTGTATTGTGTGCTTATGAACTTGTGAACTCTATTTTGTGAACTTTTGGACCATATGTGTGCTATATTTTGTTATATGTGTCTTTCAATGTTCTGGGTGTGCTGGAAGTGATCTAGTGATATAATTGATATATATATATATATGTATACTGTGTTTCAAATGCAGGGATTCCTAAAAAGCAGGAAAACTGGCACTATGCAGGAACTTGGCCGTGTGCTATACTCGGCGAATCTGCCTTTGCCGAGTATGGCACTCGGCAAAGAGGAGCTACAGGTGTCATTTGGTCACCTGGGAACATCCTTCGCCGAGTGATTTTGTTTTGCCGAGATAGCCTCTCGGCGAAGCGGTGCCATATGGTCACCTGGGATTTTCCTTTGCCGAGCGTGCATTCTTTGCTGAGTGTCTGACTCGGTATGACGGGTTTTTTCCCGATCGTGTTTTTTTCCGGATTGTGCGACGTACCTACGTTCTTTAGCCACAATTATATAGTAGAGATAGAGATAGCTAGTAAACGACCTAGAATAATCAGGCTTCAACATTTCAGATCTTAGAATGGAATGCCAAGATAAACCTTATCTGAGATATTTCAAATTTGTTTCCTTTTTTCTGAGATCTTTCAATTCTGCTGGAGCAAAAACACAACAAAGAATGCCAACTCCCAACAGATATCAACGCACGCACATCCTTGCCCATTGCAGGACTTAGGAGTACCATTACACAAGACCAAAATCTGAATATTCTAAACTACCCCATGTATATACACACCAAAGAATCTGTCAAGCCTAGCTAGAAGTTAACGAGAGCCAAATCTAGAAGAGAACACCTATGTTAGGGTGAGGGGAAGAGCAGATCAGAGATGGATGAGCTAGTCATGGCAGCAGAGGAGCATGACGACGCATCGCCGGATGATGTATAGCCTGGCCTTGTGCTCCCTCAGCATCCTGCTCAGGCCTCCTCCTCCTCCGGACGACACCTTGTTCTTCCCATGGCTGGCCTTCATCTTGTCCATCCTGGCTCCTGAGCTAGCTATCTCCTTAACAAAGATGGTGATTGAGGTAGCCAGGGGAACAGGAAGTGTGTTTGCTGCTACTGGATGGATCTGGCTCTGCTGTGGTTGTGGGCTTGTGGCCAAGAATCAAGCGCTCGCATGCTTATATAGGAAGAAGTTTTCAATGGGCGAGAGTGACTACTCCCTCACATGATCCTAGCTTTTTTGCCTACTTGAGCTTATAAAAAACTGATGCGATGGGGGCATATGACCCTTGCAGGAAGTGGGGAGCTGACGCTAGCTCCACAAGCACATGCAGAAGCCAACCTTTCTCTCTCACACACAAGTAGCAACGGATTCCGATGACCCCCCAGGGAACAATCGCCTTCTGGACAGCCAAAAAGGGCCACTGTAGCTTGGGTCACCGTCTATAAGGATATGCCTATTTCCAGTAGCTTAGCGTCTTCCATTCATGAGATTCTCAACTGCCTGTCTAGTCTCTAGTGTATTTTGTTCGTTTCTGGCATGATTCTTCCAAAGATCGTGAGAATAATTCCGTGACGATGGACTGGAGTGGCTGGTCAGGCTAGAGGGTTTTGCTTTAGGAACTGTCCGGTCGGATCTTGGAACGTAATATATGCCATGTCTATGTTGTCGCCAAGTTGGGGGATTCCCATTTTATAATGCGTGATGACATGATGATATTGTTCCGTCATATACTCATATATCCAAAGCTGGAATGTATTTTGGGTTTTCTATCCGGAGTATGAGTCCGTACATACAAATAGCCAAATACAGTATATTGCACCGGCAGAGAAAAAAGGTTTTACTTGTTTGATTATATTGGTTTTCGACGCAACTGGGGTCTTGCATGCAGATAACCTAAACAAAGAAGGGATTTTATTAGCATATTAGTTAACGGATTGTATATGAATGGCAGTCTAAACTATTATCTGCATTCCGCAGTATACACGTCAATTATTTTAGCATATAAAAATCAATTAGATAACGGATTGTATATGAACACATGTCATGATATTAATATTTTTGAATAACATTGGATGATATTAATCTTGATTTCAACTAGAAAAAAAACTACTCCCTTCCTGGCTCTCTCGCGCGTTCCTGAAAAAAACTACTCCACCGTCCCAAAATATAAAGCGTACTTAAATTTTGCTAGTCAACGACGTACAAATTTGACCATGATTTGTACTTATACTATGTCCAATGATATATGAAATGAAAGAATTTTGTAAGATGAATATACAATCTCATTACATATTATTTAGTATAGCAAAATGCCCGTGCGTTGCTACGGGTTAATTGTTATTGAAATGACATGCATAGACGCAATTTGAAGAAGAGCTTAGTAACATAACGTTTCTTTACAAAATCACGATGGATTTTGTGCTATAAATGTTTCCAGCGTTACAGAAAAAGAAGACCATATGTGTTTCCAAACATTTTATCTTCTCAATTTGACGGTTAATAGTTGAGATCATAGGTTCTGACCTCAGAGCTTTTTGGAGTACCAAAATACAATGTGGCAAAACAGTTATAAGATTTGGTTAAACTTCACACCTCACAAATTCATAGAATACATGTCAAACACATTCGGAATATATATATTCTTTATTGACAAGACATCGCAAGATAACTAAGCACTAAAAGCAATGTTGGACATAACTGGGTAATGGAAGAACTAAACAAAAACTGCTACTAATGTCATGTAATTATTACTAACTATTACTAACTGCTAAGAACGATTGTTTTGATCAAATGTAGTGGCAATTAGGTAGGGCTTCAAATCTCCATCATTTGTTCATCATAACAGTACATCAATATGTAGAACAACTGTCTGACGACCTCCCCTGCGCCAACAGTGGTAATGTTGCTGGACCAGGACTCCAGGAGGTTCCCCTCATGCGGTGCTGCATCTGACGGGAGTGGATCGGACAGAGCGAGGGATTTTAGACCCGGCGCTGAAGAAGTTCAGAGGAGGGAGATGGATATTTCTGTGCGGCCTTGACGGTGGGAGCTCGACCATGTGGTGCAGACCGGGAGAGCTCGGCGGGCGGCGGTGCATGGCCATGGTTTGTGGTGGATCTCGGCGGTAAGGGGCCATGGCGTAACTGAAAGCAAGACGATGCCCTGTGTTCTTGCCCTCGTCCGTGGACCGGTAGGAGGTCCAGAATCTGGTGGGGAGTACGCCGGGCGGCGAGGTTGGGCCTGCTTCTGCATCACAAATCACGACCGCAAAAGTGGTGCGGTGGCGAAGGGCAGCGGTGGCGGCGCGGATCATAGCAGAGCGGAGGACGGCCGTGCCGCGTAGCGCAAGCTGCGCGAGCGAGATGAGGATGAGGTCTCCGTGCCGCCGAGCACGGCGAGAGGAAGCTGCGCGTAAGGTGAGAGGGCAGGGCGAAAGCCCTCTTGCCGGAGCTCTGCGCTGGACATGGGGGAGGTCAGGGCAGGGCCGATGGGGAAAGGTGAAGCTGTGGACGACGGCGGCGTCGATGGAGTCAGCGGAGAGAGCAGGTGGGGCGTGGACTGTGGAGGGATAGGGTTGACCGGGGGAGCGCGGGTTGATTTCCCACTTTTCGAGGGACTAAAATGAAAAATACGCGACGTTCCACGTACGTCTGCCACGGTCGCTTAACGTCACTTGGCGGTGGCAAATGGCGTAATTAGCCTAAGGATGAGGGGTAAAATCAGAAATCTAAAAAACGTACCAACACCGGCTCAAACCGTATTATATAGTAGAGATGTATTAGTGGTTAAAACCGAGCACCGAAGACCAGCACAACAAAAAAGCGGGCCTTATATTTTGGGACGGAGTGAGTCTTTTTAAGATGCAATAGACTTCTACTTAGTTTTTTTCCTTATTTTTTTGGTCTCAAACACTGCTCTTAAGTGAGCGTTTGTATTAGAGAGATGGCACCGAAATGGCGCCAACGGTAAAAAGAGAGAGGCAATAGAAACAACCTTCTACTTAATAATTAAGCGGACAATTCCCCTCTTCTACTAGACTACTATTACCTCTGGTCCAAATTAGTTAAAAACTGCGACACTTATTTTGGAGTAGTTGTTTCTATGCTCTTCTATCAAACAACTGGTTTTCCTCTCCTACTAGTGATGAACTGGCGAACAACCGCATTTCTGGGCGTTGGCGCAGTGGTGGGTGCTGCGAGTGCGCACCCCACCGGCCGGAGTTCGATCCGCAGGGATCGCATTTCTGGTTCCCTTTGCTTTCTTAAAGCAGGGCTCTCAGGCCTATTTTTTAAAAAACTGGCGAACAACCCCGCTGGGGAAACCACAACGCTAAGTAGGGAGCTGTGTTGCCGATCGATGCTAGCTGCTCGATCGGGGTCATACACTCATATTTCACCAACCACATGCGCAGATTCTGCGCCCCATTAAGCAAGCTGCGTTTTCGCGCGACGGAAAGGCCACCAAAAACCTACCGTATTATTGCCGTCGTCGATAGTTAGTTTACGGGTGCCAGTGTGATGGACGGTACGGCGATCTCGGCGAGATCACATGGAGCGCGAGGGCGTCTCTCTCTCTCCCTCAACCGAGCTAGACGCTGGCTGTGGCCATGGCTGGACAGGCGGATCGGACAGCTCCACCGCGTATCTGCCACAGAGCTCTCGTCGGAGTACTGGTCGGAGAAGATATTTTTGTCTGATGCCGAACTACTCTACCAGCTGATTGTATCAAGTGTAGCTCTAGGATATATATTTATATATATGTGTGTCTGATTAGATTTGTGATGCTATAATCCTGGTCATGCATCCCAGGGACAGGAAATCGTTTCTGTAGTAGTGCTGAACTGCTGATACATATCGTGTTTTCTTTTTAGCTCCGGCTGTAACTGCACGAACAGCTAGCTCAGATGCATTTGACCACGATAAACAAGTACGCCTACCCCTGTACTTCGGCATGTTAGCCTTCCGCGACGTTGCGACGTCCAACGGATTTCTGACCGACCTGCACGCCTTACGTACGGCCAAAAATAGTTTAGTGATGGTAATAACACGCTCTATGCAATTTGATAAAATTGAACACTGCAGTCATGCCCCAACTTCTTAGTCCAATGAACAGGATTTGAATTGTTTCAGTGCTATCGGATATGGAATCCAAATTCCATTTGAGACTCTGGTTCGGTACTTATAAGTAATTTCAACTTCTTTCCAACGATAAACATATGCCAAAGTTTGTCCATCATATTTCAGTTATCTCAACAAAAAAAAATCATACAGCCTTAAAATTTTACAAGATGTAGCTCTCTTCTACCTAGCTTCTCATTGGTTTTTATAGGCACAAGTAGGCAACGATGTGAGGATCATGTGAGAGAGTAGTCCTTCCATTTTCTCTGCTATATAAGCACGGCAAGAGCTGCACACTTGGCCACAACCACCGCAGAGGAAGATCCATCCAGTAGCAGAAGAGAGCCTCCCAGCCCACCCAGCCAAGCTCAGTAATCATCTCTGTTCAGGAGCTAGCTAGCTCAGGATGAACAGCAAGGTTCAGAGCCATGGGAAGCACAAGGGATCAGGAGGAGGACTTACCAGGATGCTGAGGCAACACAAGGCCAGGCTCTACATCATCCGGCGATGCGTCGTCATGCTCCTCTGCTGCCATGACTAGATCATCCATCTCTCATCTGCTCTGACCCTACAATAGGTGTTCTGTTCTACATCTAGTTCTCGTTTCTAGCTAGGCTTAACAGATCCTTTGGTGTGTGTGTGTGTGTACATAGGCTAGTTCAGAGGTTTTGTTGCTGACAGCTAATTTGGATGTAAAGTTTTGGTGTGCTGCTCCTAAGTCCTGTAATGGCAAGGATGTGCGTGAGGATCTGCTGTGTGTTGGCATCCTTGTTGTTTATTTTCTTGATCAGAAATGGAAGACCTCAGAAAAAGAAATAAATAATTATGGAAGTTACAAAAAAAAATTATCCCTTGGCATTCCATTTTATGATCTGTAATGTCGAAGCCGATAGACTCTGACTAGCAATCTAATTGCTAATGAGAATATGCATACTTCGTGAATGTTCTTGCTTCATTCGATTGGGTCAGTCAGTTTGAATGATGCCGCACACATGGGAATCGCAAATATGTGCATTTTTTGAATAAGCGGTAGCGGCAAGAGTAGTCTGTAAATTTGTTCAAAATTGAAAAGGTGGTATACGCAAATAAACAGTACAAATCATTATTATTATTTCTGATGATGGCAGAAACAATACAACAACGCAGACTGCATTACTAAATTTTTTGGTACTCGATTAATTTCTCAGTCCCTCTAGTCGGGTGGGCGCCGGCCGGATCCCCCTGAAAACCGTACGTGCGGGTCTCCCCGCATGCGGCTCACGCCATTTGAGGTGGCCCAGCCCAGCATTCATTCGCAAATCCTGTAGTGAAATTGAGACTGCTCGACCTCGGAAGCTAATTCGCGTGTAGGGCAGCACTGTCTATCTAAAGCATTGTACATCCTTCAGAGCTTCCTGTCTATCCTGCTAGTAACTTCTACTCAGTGTCAGATGCAGCTATACCTTCTGGACATCCAAATCTAGCTATCATCAAATACATCAGCATTCCAAAATACTACCCGCTAACGCCCTCACTCTTTGACTTAGAGGTCTTAGCCCCACCTTTACTTATATCTTAGACTTATACTCTTCCTTACTTCCCTTCTCTGGCCATGTGGTTTAGGATATTAGAAAAAAAGAATAAATTGACAATACCTACTATCGATGCCTAAGAGTAGGTCTTTACCAGCTTGCCTAATAAGAGTAGTTTAATGCCGGCTTACTTGTACAAGCTTATACTATAAGAGTGAGTACGCTACCTTCTTGATTATTATCATCAGAAAGATATTTTGAAACCATCCTGGTGTCATTTACTTTCATAAAGCAAATCTTAGTAAATAAATGTGGGTGATCCTACTTAGAATAAGACTTATATTGTAGTACCCGAAGCACTGGAGTGATCCAGTAGCCGGGAAGGGGCCTAGAAGTGCCTACTACTACACCACACTAAACTTGGCTCTACACATTTACAGAGCTTACCCCTGTCCAGTGTCTGGCAGAACGTTGGGGGCTTCAATCGTCGACTCGTTATCCCCATCTCAGCCCAGGCTAACGGAGCCTGACTTATTCAGGGGAGAGAGTGGAGCCTATCGAAGCACTCTTGAGAGTAAGATCCTTGGCTCCTCTTTATTCTCTACATGGGTCTCTGCCCACATGGAAGCGGGGCAGAGATGGATAAGATCAAACACGGGAATAAGAAGCATTTGAAATGCCTTTTTTATCATTTTTTTAGAGGGGGGTGGATAAAGTGGGCAAAACAGACTCACATTTTTCAATCGAAAAGACCTTTTTCATTGTCATATATATATATATATATATATATATATATATATATATATATGTTAGTTGAATATTTCCGGGCAAATTACTTCTACTCTTGTTAGTTAAATATATCGAATATTTCCGGGCAAATTACTTCTACTCTTGTTAGTTAAATAAATCTGATATTAACCGTGTATTTAGAAATAGAAATGTTCACTGAATCTTCTTCCAAAATTTGTAGTCATATTGAGCAGCTATATACACAACTCCTCGCTAATGGAGCTACAGCTTTCTAGCAACATTTAATAAATCAGTTTGTCTAAGAAATGTTCAGCTTAAACATTTTAATACCACAAAAATGTTTGGTATACTCAGCAGCACTGGACGACATAAATGAGAAGCTTCAAGGTACCTGCATATATGCGGCACTGTTGCTGCAGAGGACCTGCTTCTTGATCTTGATTTAGCAGCATAGCTCACCTTGAACAGGCTCCATGCAAATCTCATTTGGTGCTATTATGCGTCGTTATCTTCAGCATTTCTCACAATGACTAGAATACTGGAAGACCAGGCAAGCTGGTAATTATAAACTTATCATTAAACATGCAGAGTTGTGCATTGCAATTAGGGGGTTCAGATATCTTACCAAATGTCTTTGCAACAATTATTTGGTTCAATGTTGTTCCCGAAAATGGATACATGCCATCCATCATCCATGCAATGATTTTTTTATGGATTTCCTTGTCAAGAAAGAAGTGTTGCAAACAATGTTTTGGAATTCTCATTCCCTCTTACACTGAACAGCCTTGCTGGATACCCCAACCTGGAACAAGCTTACACGATGCTTTGTTTAATTAAGGAGTCACTTAAGATTAGTGCAAATTGGCTCAGTTCGAGGACGCTGTTATTTTTTTACTACTCCAAAGGTCGGCGAAACACCTGTTTAACTCGGCATTGGAGGCCCCGTAAGAAACTCTTATCCTGCAACCACTTGCTGTACTTTCTTCAGGATTCACGTCCAAGTTCAGGTCATTCATGTAAACAATAGCTTGGAAAAGCTTAACCACTGCTAATCATGGTGCTAGTTGCTGTACTTCGACCAGTAGCTCTGAAGTTTGCGCAGCTACTAGAAACCACTGATATGAAACCACGGCACCACCTTCACAACTCCGTAGTGGAAATGCATCATGCGTTGGCGCTGCCTTCAGAAACCAAAAGAAATTTCAGTTTGCAAAACTGGCCAAACCTGTCAATCTACTATTGTAGCTTTCTGGTATCACAGAGCACAAGATGAAAATGGTTAGTTAGCTGTAACGATGGAGTGTCTTGCAATCAATGCCTGCAGAATCCGGGTAAAATGACTAATTTCCAAGATTTGATGTTGTAGATGATGAACGTAATGTGCACTCATAATATTTCATAGTATTGAAATATTTGACTAATGCTTATATATAGCACCTCAACTGCACCACAATTCATGCAATGCATAGTCAAATAGTTTAAAATTATCAGCACTACAAGACAAGTTCAGTGATAAGAAAAAGAAGTCAAATAGCCATGTAGTATTATTTGGTGAGGTGAGTCAGGAGGGATTGTTTGACGGAAGCTTTACTTGGTTGAGGCTTAAGGCTCCTGAGCTGGAGCTGGTTGACTTTAGCTCATGAGTCAAACTGATTCAACCAGTAACAGACTCAGTTATAATTTATGCAAAATTGACCAAGATGTTTGTATTTTCAGAAAAGACAACACTACACGCCACATCAGATGGCTTTCCGCAAACACACTCTTCCTTTTATTAGACCAAAGTTTAGCGAAACGCGCGTTTAACCCGCCATTGGTGGCCATGTAAGAAACTCTTATCCCGCAACCACTTGTTGTACTTACTTCAGGAATCATGTCCAAGTTCAGGCCATTCTTGCAATCTGTAGTTTGGAGGACAGATTAAGTTGTAAACTTTGTGCTAGTTTTTTGTGCTTCGACTAGTAGTTCTGAAGTTTGGGCTGTTGCTGCGAAGGACAGATCTGAAACCTGGCACTCTTCCATCGCAACATTGGCTCTTCAGAAACATTGGCTCTTCAGACTCCAGCTGGTAGTATGCAATAATCTGTCTCCTTTGATTTGTGTCTACATGAACTGTCAATTTAGTTACCTTGTTCAGACCATAAACAGCAGCTGATAATGAACATGGTTACATTCACACACAAAATAAAGATTGACATAGTTAGCTGTAGAGAGATTTGCAGGAAATACTCTGTAATTTGGGTGAAATGACATGTTTCGTGTTTGCAAGATATGCTGTGAATATGCTGTTGTAGATGGTGGACATGGCCCTGCATTGATAACATTTGACATTATAAAAATCGTTGACCAAATCTCATATATAGCACCCAACCACAAGGCAGTTCATGCAATGCAAAGTCAAATAGTTGAAAAATGTCATCCCTGTCGTGTCAGGCAAATTCCGGGATGACAAAAAAAGTCAGATTGCCTGGTAGTATTGTTTAGTGAGCAAGTCAGAAGCCGTTTGGATCGGATGGGTGAGCTCAACAGTATCCTGGTTCCTGCGCTAGAGCTGGTTGACTTTTGGTCACGAGTCAAATCGAATCGACGAATAACCACAGCTCTTTATCAGATACACCAAATAGTTACTGGATATTTAGGGTTTAGAACAGAAACTATTTCGCGCGTAGATTACATTCATTGCAGATGAGTGAAACTGTAGCACCCTTGCTTAAAAAGCATAGGTACATTGCGAAATATGCCAGTCTCTGGATCAATAAGACTTGCACTCACCAACAGATTGTAATATCATGCATCAATGTCAGAAATTATTACAACGCAAGTACGAATGATCCATAAAATACTTTATTACAACTGCGCATAGCCAAAGGCTAGCTTGAAACAATAAATTGTTCAACACTTATTCAGAGTTCACACGCAAAATAAATATAACACGGAGCTCCATCATCTCCATGCGCCACTGGCGAACATGTTGGTTGTAAGCTCGAAGACTGACGACGTCACTCCTGATCGGACGAACCTGCAACATGTAAGTTGCAGCCCAGATTGTTTGGGTCAGATGCCGTTCGACTGGCTGGCAAGTGAATACTAGTGGAATATAAAATGGCAAGACTAGTTCTACATGCTTATATGGCTGGTGGGGTTCAAGGCTATTGCATAAAGCAAATTTTGTCCTACTTTTTATAAAGCATTTTAATTCTCAACAACAACATGAGACACAACCTTGGACGCATCCAGTGTCTCATTTAACCCGAGTTCACCCATCAAATTTTATTATGAAATTGGAATGATGAGATTTTTCCATACACTACAATGTTCGAAGACACGCATTGTCCATAACCGGGGACACGGCTAAGATCTTAGTTTGACACACTCTGCAGAGCTGGTGCACTTTCACCACTAGACCCGATCAACCCAAACTATCCTTTACACTCATTTAGTGATAAGGAAAAGAAGAAGATCGAGACGAGACTTTTCAGAAGTATTTTCCCATGGTACTACTAGCGAGATCACTGCCCACCTATCCCGCTACATCTTCAGATCTCACTGACCCAGGTCCACACAACATACTCCGTCAAGACAGAGCCCATATGACTAGTGGTTGCACGCTTCGGCAACAAACATGATGTGACTTAAAATCTCGATACCCTGGGTGGCAATCCACAAGTGAGCGTAAACAAGACAGCCATAGACATGACCCATGAATAGCCACTCCACTCACATCATCCTCTATCAACCAATCCACCCAGGCAGTAAATTAATTTAGTGGAGTTTTAAATATCACATCTACAATAAAACAATCATTTTTGCAGCATGTACTTCCACTAAATTATAATAGGTCACTACCAAGGTGGTCATATGGCTATCCTACAAGTTTGCATAGCATAATATAACATAGTAGTACCTATCATGCATACTACTAAAATATCTACAAATGCAAATAAACAAAATAGTAGGTCATTTATGCATGTGCAAGTTATTCACTTGCCTTCGTAGTCGTTCGTGTTGCTGCAACACTCACAGCACGCTTTGCACTCTTCACAATCTAAACAAACAAAAAGCACAAATTCAAAACAACACACAAATGACATTAAAAAATTAGGTATGCATGATAAAATGCACAGGTGACACATCTTTAAGTCAAGCAATAAATATTATATTTAGTTCTCTGATATGAACTATATGCATGATGCTCATGACCAATTTTAATGTGTTTAACAAAATAAAACAATTTTGACTAGCTAAAATACTAATTTTAGACCTCTGTAAATAACGTTAATATGAATGATGCGAAAAATGCTATTTTATTTGTCCACTGTGTTCTACATAAAATTATGAGCATTTTGATATAAAGAACATAATTTTTGGACGAGTAAAACTCAAGATATAATTTTACAAGGTACGCATATTCTCTGTCTTAGGAATACGAGTTCTTTGCTCGTCGGAGACGGCGCTGGCTGTGCTGCTGATCTATACATGCCACGCGGTGGCACCTGATTCGTTGGTACCCAATCAGTTAGTGATTCTAATCTGAACCATGGATCGGTGATCCAATGGCCCGGGACGAACTAGTCCTGAACATGGTTGTGCTCACCGGAGAAGATGACGACGGTAGCGAACTGAAGCTGGGTTGCGATCGTAGACGGCAATCTGCTGCTCCTTCAGGCTTGGCGACGGCAGAAATTGGCGGAGGTGATCTCGGAGAACTCAACGGCGTACTCGGTGACGTCTCCGGCTGATGCAAACGACTGCAGCGGCTGGTCTCCGAGTTCTGTACCGGCGGCGCTCCGGCGATGATAACGAGTGCTCTGCTCCACCGTTTCCAAAAATAAAAAGTTTAGCAGATGCGGATTAACAAGGGTGAAAGGATTTGCAAGGCTAGAGATGCTGGATTTGTGCGAGTCGACGGCCAAAATCCTCGCACCTCGTCAATGGCAGCGGCGGCGGTAGATCGATCTCGACCCAAAATTCGGGCATCCTGGCGGCCGGTTTTTTGGGGAAAGTCGGGGGAAAAGATAGCTAGGGTTTGGGGGTTTATATAGCACGAAGTCTCGTGGCAAACAGACGAGATAAGCAAGAGAAATCGAGATTTGGTGGGGCTGTTCGAGTTAGGAACGAACTCGTCTTCGTTCTGGAGATGTTCAGCACGTACGTGCTGCTGGTGTTGGGCTGATCACCTTAGTGGGCCGAAGCTAGCTGGCTGGCTGGTCCGTTTTTTTTTTTGTTCTGTTTATTTTTTCATCTATTTGAAGTGTCAAAACAACTCCAAAAAGAACAAATAAAATACAGGAAAAACCTGTGAGTTGTAGTTTAATAAATAACATTACTTAGCATAGTTTGCTTGTGAAATAAAATATAAGATAATTTTGTACTTATATTGTACATAAACATTGTTTGTTCGATTTAAACCAATGCACAATAAAAGAAATGCAACAAACAAATGTGGATGATGCATGCCATGCATGATTTTAAAATTTTTTTATCCAAACAAAAGTTTTAAAATTTAGTGATTTTTGAACATTCCAAAATCTTGGGATGTTACAGACTACCACCCTTAAAAAGAATCTCGTCCTCGAGATTCGAAGAGGCTAGAAAGAAAGATAGGTTTGGACAACTGGGTTTAGATTATCTCGGTGGCTACCACCCTTAAAAAAGACTTTTCTAAATAGTCTAGAACTCTTATCTTCATCTCTTTATCATCTTACTTTTATGGTATATCATGTACCAGCTCCTTGTTGGTATTTGGGGTCTTGAATCCTTAAGTAGAACTTTTCTTCACGGTATACCAACAAATGACTTGACACTGAAGGATCACTATGTTGTTAACTCAACATACCAAGGTGAGAGGATTCAACAAAATCCCGATTAACACAATCACTTGTGCTCTCTGCGGCTTCATCTTCTCAGCTTCCAGCTTCCATGCGGCTAACGTAACTCTCATGGTAGGCAAAAAAAACTTCCATTGCAGGATACCTCCAAAACTTGGTTTGTGTTTATCCTCACCGTATATCATACGTTTCGGCAACACTTGCCTCACATAGGGTTATATATATCTTACCATTCTAGGTTTAGGATTAATATCGTCGCCTCTCGACTAGGGTTCAAGGTACACATGATTCATCTATCCAACATAATGAGTGTGAATAATAGGAGTAGTAGGAGTGGTGATCAATCCATCCTGCACCCATATCATTTTCCCCACATGCAAATAGGTAACTCACGCAATCTAACACTCGGTCAAACCTCACTTATCTCACAGAATGTTTCCAACCTGTAAGACAAACCTGAACTAAACTATCAGTCCTCAAGCTAGTTGGTTGCGTAAACACTTATACAACACTGGCTTGATAGTCATAGATTCTTCATCGATCATTCTCTGGTGCAATAAGCTCTCCATGATGTCTTAGCTTATTTAACTTAGACTCCACATTTATATCCTTATTTGCTGATTCACTAATTGCTCCTTAGGATTGAATGCACTGAGTAGAAATGTGATTGGTCATGACATTCCTTGGATGAATATCCCATTTCTTCGTAAACTTGGCAGGCTTGAGGTTTTGTGACAACAACTTCTTTGAACTTCTCGTTATCATGGTCTGTCCATGGTTGGTTGTTGTTTTGGGTGGCCAGGTTCTAGATCGTCAGTTGAATCAACAGAGCTTGGGTTTAGCATGGATGAGTAGAGACAGAAAGATTTAGAAAAAATGTTTCTACCCACACAATCATTAACAACAATCAGTCATACAATCCAACATTCAACAAGCAAACAGCCATAATAATATAAATTTCGAAATATATAGTTTTGAAATCACCACCAAACAAAATAGGTTCTAACAAGCGTACAAGTACTGCCATACCACAATTTGATAGGTCAATACTTTAAAACGAAGTGATAGTAATAAGGTCTCTCAAGCGACTAAAGTATACTCGCATAAAATACTAAGGATAACTCGGAACGTTTCTACGAATAGCTGGGGTTCCACGAATTACAGCGGAAAGAGGTTGACATATTTGCCCTAAAAAAGAGCTTGACATACTCTCCTATCGTCATTTGAAAGGAAAAGATTTATTAGAAATCGAATGAACATGATAAGAAAGTACTAGACATAAATAAAATAGAATACATTAACACTTTTAATCGAAACATTTTAAAATTCGAAAATATCAACTAAGGTCTAAACTTCTAGTTTCCTAATCAAACAACAGGTTTTCGAGCCTACAGGCAACATTACGCTCTGATACATCTGTAGCACCCTTGCTTAAAAAGCATAGGTACATTGCGAAATATGCCAGTCTCTGGATCAATAAGACTTGCACTCACCAACAGATTGTAATATCATGCATCAATGTCAGAAATTATTACAACGCAAGTACGAATGATCCATAAAATACTTTATTACAACTGCGCATAGCCAAAGGCTAGCTTGAAACAATAAATTGTTCAACACTTATTCAGAGTTCACACGCAAAATAAATATAACACGGAGCTCCATCATCTCCATGCGCCACTGGCGAACATGTTGGTTGTAAGCTCGAAGACTGACGACGTCACTCCTGATCGGACGAACCTGCAACATGTAAGTTGCAGCCCAGATTGTTTGGGTCAGATGCCGTTCGACTGGCTGGCAAGTGAATACTAGTGGAATATAAAATGGCAAGACTAGTTCTACATGCTTATATGGCTGGTGGGGTTCAAGGCTATTGCATAAAGCAAATTTTGTCCTACTTTTTATAAAGCATTTTAATTCTCAACAACAACATGAGACACAACCCTGGACGCATCCAGTGTCTCATTTAACCCGAGTTCACCCATCAAATTTTATTATGAAATTGGAATGATGAGATTTTTCCATACACTACAATGTTCGAAGACACGCATTGTCCATAACCGGGGACACGGCTAAGATCTTAGTTTGACACACTCTGCAGAGCTGGTGCACTTTCACCACTAGACCCGATCAACCCAAACTATCCTTTACACTCATTTAGTGATAAGGAAAAGAAGCAGATCGAGACGAGACTTTTCAGAAGTATTTTCCCATGGTACTACTAGCGAGATCACTGCCCACCTATCCCGCTACATCTTCAGATCTCACTGACCCAGGTCCACACAACATACTCCGTCAAGACAGAGCCCATATGACTAGTGGTTGCACGCTTCGGCAACAAACATGAAGTGACTTAAAATCTCGATACCCTGGGTGGCAATCCACAAGTGAGCGTAAACAAGACAGCCATAGACATGACCCATGAATAGCCACTCCACTCACATCATCCTCTATCAACCAATCCACCCAGGCAGTAAATTAATTTAGTGGAGTTTTAAATATCACATCTACAATAAAACAATCATTTTTGCAGCATGTACTTCCACTAAATTATAATAGGTCACTACCAAGGTGGTCATATGGCTATCCTACAAGGTTTGCATAGCATAATATAACATAGTAGTACCTATCATGCATACTACTAAAATATCTACAAATGCAAATAAACAAAATAGTAGGTCATTTATGCATGTGCAAGTTATTCACTTGCCTTCGTAGTCGTTCGTGTTGCTGCAACACTCACAGCACGCTTTGCACTCTTCACAATCTAAACAAACAAAAAGCACAAATTCAAAACAACACACAAATGACATTAAAAAATTATGTATGCATGATAAAATGCACAGGTGACACATCTTTAAGTCAAGCAATAAATATTATATTTAGTTCTCTGATATGAACTATATGCATGATGCTCATGACCAATTTTAATGTGTTTAACAAAATAAAACAATTTTGACTAGCTAAAATACTAATTTTAGACCTCTGTAAATAACGTTAATATGAATGATGCGAAAAATGCTATTTTATTTGTCCACTGTGTTCTACATAAAATTATGAGCATTTTGATATAAAGAACATAATTTTTGGACGAGTAAAACTCAAGATATAAATTTTACAAGGTATGCATATTCTCTGTCTTAGGAATACGAGTTCTTGGCTCGTCGGAGACGGCGCTGGCTGTGCTGCTGATCTATACATGCCACGCGGTGGCACCTGATTCGTTGGTACCCAATCAGTTAGTGATTCTAATCTGAACCATGGATCGGTGATCCAATGGCCCGGGACGAACTAGTCCTGAACATGGTTGTGCTCACCGGAGAAGATGACGACGGTAGCGAACTGAAGCTGGGTTGCGATCGTAGACGGCAATCTGCTGCTCCTTCAGGCTTGGCGACGGCAGAAATTGGCGGAGGTGATCTCGGAGAACTCAACGGCGTACTCGGCGACGTCTCCGGCTGATGCAAACGACTGCAGCGGCTGGTCTCCGAGTTCTGTACCGGCGGCGCTCCGGCGATGATAACGAGTGCTCTGCTCCACCGTTTCCAAAAATAAAAAGTTTAGCAGATGCGGATTAACAAGGGTGAAAGGATTTGCAAGGCTAGAGATGCTGGATTTGTGCGAGTCGACGGCCAAAATCCTCGCACCTCGTCAATGGCAGCGGCGGCGGTAGATCGATCTCGACCCAAAATTCGGGCATCCTGGCGGCCGGTTTTTTGGGGAAAGTCGGGGGAAAAGATAGCTAGGGTTTGGGGGTTTATATAGCACGAAGTCTCGTGGCAAACAGACGAGATAAGCAAGAGAAATCGAAGATTTGGTGGGGCTGTTCGAGTTAGGAACGAACTCGTCTTCGTTCTGGAGATGTTCAGCACGTACGTGCTGCTGGTGTTGGGCTGATCACCTTAGTGGGCCGAAGCTAGCTGGCTGGCTGGTCCGTTTCCACTTTTTGTTGTTCTGTTTTATTTATTTCCTCTATTTGAAGTGTCAAAACAACTCCAAAAAGAACAAACTAAAATACAGGAAAAAACCTGTGAGTTGTAGTTTAATAAATAACATTACTTAGCATAGTTTGCTTGTGAAATAAAATATAAGATAATTTTGTACTTATATTGTACATAAACATTGTTTGTTCGATTTAAACTAATGCACAATAAAAGAAATGCAACAAACAAATGTGGATGATGCATGCCATGCATGATTTTGAAAATTTGTTTCATCCAAACAAAAGTTTTAAAATTTTAGTGATTTTTGAACATTCCAAAATCTTGGGATGTTACAGAAACACTAGAACTGAAATTAAACTACACTAGAACAAAATTAAACTACCCTAGCAATAGAAATTAAACCGGGTCAAAACCCTAGATCTACGATGGTGCGGCGGCGGCGAGGATGCGGTGGCTGGTCTTCCCCGGCGGCAGCGACCTACGGGTCGACGTAGAACTCCTCCTGCTCGACGATGCGGAGGACGGCCGCTGTGACCTCCTGCGCGTCCACCGCCGCGACCATGCGATCCGCGGCACCGGGCTCGCCTGGCTGAAACGCCGCCTCTGCGGCGGCCAATTTGGATGTAAAGTTTCGGTGTGCTCCTCCTAAGTCCTGTAATGGCAAGGATGTGCGTGAGGATCTGCTGGGTGTTGGCATCCTTGTTGTTTATTTTCTTGATCAGAAATGGAAGATCTCAGAAAAAGAAAGAAATAATTATGGAAGTTCTAAAAATGTTTATCGCTTGGCTTTTCATTTTATGATCTGTAATGTCGAAGCTGATTGAGTCTGACAACCAATCTAATTGCTGATGAAAATATGCATACTTCGGGAATGTTCTTGCTTCATTCGATTGGGTCGGTCAGTTTGAATGATGCATGGGAATCGCAAATATGTATTTTTCGAATAACGGTAGAGGCAAGAGTAGTCTGTAAATTTATTCAAAATTGAAAAGGTGGTATACACAAGTAAACAGAACTGTACAAATCATTATTATTATTTCTGATGATGGCAGTAACAATACAACAACGCAGACTGCCTTACTAAATTTTTTTGGCAGCATTGTCACATGTATATGTTAGTTGAATATTTCAGGGCAAATTACTTCTACTCTTGTTAGTTAAATATATCTGGTAATAACCGCATATTTAGAAATAGAAATGTTCACTGAATCTTTTTCCAAAATTTGTAGTCATATTGAGCAGCTATATACACAACTCCTCGCTAATGTGGCTACAGCTTTCTAGCAACATTGAATAAATCAGTTTGTCTAAGAAATGTTCAGCTTAAACATTTTGATACCACAAAAATGTTTGGTATACTCAGCAGCACTAGACGACAGAAATGAGAAGTCAAGGTACCTACATATATGCGGCACTGTTGCTGCAGAGGACCTGCTTCTTGATCTTGATTTAGCAGCACAGCTCACCTTGAACAGGCTCCATGCAAATCTCATCTGGTGCATGTACAATGGAAGGTACTTATGGAGGTGCTTAGCACAATAAACCGGCTTTTGGTTAGGCACTGGTGCTTATTTACACAAGATAAATGCTTAACTAGGCACATCTCCTATAGGACAAATGCTTAACTAGGCACCTCTCCTATAGGAATAAGCATTGGTGCTTAGAGAAATGCTTGGTTTATTTTTGTAAGCATCTTACTAAGCACCTTGCATTGTACATGGCCTAATGCCTCGTTATCTTTAGCATTTCTCACAATGACTAGAATATTGGAAGACCAGGCAAGCTGGTAATTATAAACTTATCATTAAATATGCAGGGTTGTGCATTGCATTTAAGCGGTTCAGATATCTTATCAAATGTCTTTGCAACAAATTATTTGGTTCAATGTTGTTCCCGAAAATGGATACATGCCATCCAACATCCGTTGGTGCAGCCTAGAAATTTCAGTTTGCAAAATTTGCCAAACCTTTCAATCTACTATTGTAGCTTTCTGGTCTCACAGAGCACAAGATGAAAATGGTTAGTTAGCTGTAACGATGGAGTGTCTTGCAATCAATGCCTGCAGAATCCGGGTAAAATGACTAATTTTAAAGATTTGATGTTGTAGATGATGAACGTAATGTGCACTCATAATATTTCATAGTATAGAAATATTTGCCTAATGCTTATATATAGCACCTCAACTGCACCACAATTCATGCAATGCATAGTCAAATAGTTTAAAATTATCAGCACTACAAGACAAGTTCAGTGATAAGAAAAAGAAGTCAAATAGCCATGTAGTATTGTTTGGTGAGGTGAGTCAGGAGGGATTGTTTGACGGAATCGTTTACTTGGTTGAGGCTTAAGGCTCCTGAGCTGGAGCTGGTTGACTTTAGCTCATGAGTCAAACTGATTCAACCAGTAACAGACTCAGTTATAATTTATGCAAAATTGACCAAGATGTTTGTATTTTCAGAAAAGACAACACTACACGCCACATCAGATGGCTTTCCGCAAACACACTCTTCCTTTTATTAGACCAAAGTTCAGCGAAACACGCGTTTAACCCGCCATTGGTGGCCATGTAAGAAACTCTTATCCCGCAACCACTTGTTGTACTTACTTCAGGAATCATGTCCAAGTTCAGGCCATTGTTGCAATCTGTAGTTTGGAGGACAGATTAAGTTGTAATCTTTGTGCTAGTTGTTGTGCTTCGACTAGTAGTTCTGAAGTTTGGGCTGTTGCTGCGAAGGACAGATCTGAAACCTGGCACTCTTCCATCGCAACATTGGCTCTTCAGAAACATTGGCTCTTCAGACTCCAGCTGGTAGTATGCAATCATCTGTCTCCTTTGATTTGTGTCTACATGAACTGTCAATTTAGTTACCTTGTTCAGACCATAACCAGCAGCTGCTAATGAACATGGTTACATTCGCCCACAAAATAAAGATTGACATGGTTAGCTGTAGAGAGATTTGCAGGAAATACTCTGTAATCTGGGTGAAATGACATGTTTCGTGTTTGCAAGATATGCTGCGAATATGCTGTTGTAGATGGTGGACATGGCCCTGCATTGATAACATTTGACATTATAAAAATCGTTGACCAAATCTCATATATAGCACCCAACCACAACGCAGTTCATGCAATGCAAAGTCAAATAGTTGAAAAATGTCATCACTGTCAGACAAATTCCGTGATGACAAAAAAAAAGTCAGATTGCCTTGTATTATTGTTTAGGGAGCAAGTCAGAAGCCGTTCGGATGAGGGAGCTCAACAGTAAGCTGATTGGCTTCGGTTCACGAATCAAACCGATTTGACGAATAACCACAGCTCTTTATCTTGATGTAGACTTTTTTATCCCTTATACTCCCTCCGTTTCAAAATATAAGTCGCACCACCTACTTTCTACACACATGTATTTAGACATGTTTTAGTGTAAGGTTCACATGAATCTTGCACTAAAATATGTCTACATACATGTGTGTGGAAAGTAGGTGGAAAGACTTATATTTTGAAACGGAGGGAGTACTATATATTCTCTCTGTGTGCGTGTTAAAAGATGGAATAATATACAGTGACAAGTCAGTTGTGTTTTATGCAGCTTATAACCAAGATCTGTGTATATTCAGAAACGCAAGCACTACAGGTTCAGTGTGGCACTAATATATAAAGTAGGACCATTCCTTGGGAAATTGGCCCATAACTGGTGAGTTACTGACAAGTATTGTGGATCGTTCTAGCAAAGAGTGGAATAAGTATGAAAATGAAAGAATTTAGCAAAGAGTTTAAGGAGGAGAAAACTGAACAGTTCAGTTGTTACTTATACTATAAGAAACACCAAAGCTCCGGTATTCCTAAGGCACTGCATGCAACATGGCTGTAACGTTTCAAGGTAAATCATATAGATACGACAGTCCGTTGTACTCACACAAATGTTGAAGTAGCAATGCTGAATCAGAAACATGGTTATAGAGTTTCAAGGTGGAACTGTGAAGCATAATTTTGTGTGCTTCCATGCAGGTTAAGTTCAAAAACTGCAGGTTAAGTTCAGAGCAGGCACATAGACAAGATAAAGCAGTTGATCATGCAGTGTAAGTTGTTCAGCACAATTAGAGAAGATCGAAAAGCACAATTCGTTGGGGGAAATATCAGTGAATGAGTAACATTTAGCCAAAGTATTCTAATTAGAGCATCAGAGCTGATAGAGAGGTCGTACTACTCGCTTACTTGGAGAGCACAAAGTGGTTGCAAGTGTTAAAGTATATGTCAAGTATATAATATCACCACTTCCTATCAGACTAGTCTTTTGGGATAGTTGGTTGATAGAACTATTCTAACATGGTATCAGAGCACTGAGGTCTTGGGTTCAAGTCTCAACTCCCGCATTTCCCTACCATTTATTCCACATCCTTTCCAGGGTGTGAGGGGAAGTGTAGATCATTCCACATCCTTTCCTGGATGTGAAGGGGGGGTGTTAAAGTATATGTCAAGTATATAATATCACCACTTCCTATCAGACTAGTCTTTTGGGATAGTTGGTTGATAGAACTATTCTAACAGCAAGAACCAGAGAATCATAATAGTTCATCAACTGTACAACACTCAATTCGGTAGAAGTGACTGTTGAAATATCTAGCCTAGCCCTTTCCACTAGTTCCGGCTGATGGGTTGATTGGTTAGTTGCATACAACTTTCAACCAGAGGTTTAGGGTTTAAAATTAAACTAATGCAATAAATCATTATGGCCTTCCCCGCTTCCGCTGCCTACGTCAAGACTCCAAAGGAGCATAGACTTGTGAGGGAGTGTTGGAGTATAATGATCGGCCAAGATCTAAAGAGTAAAACAAGTACTTAATTATAGAGTTCCGTAACTCAATCATGATACCATGCATCTTATTTTTATTAAACACACACTCTAAACCATATAGTGAAGGCATGCACCTCTTATTCTCAATTATTACGACTTGAAGTGAATCACAGCAGGTGAAACCATCCGTAACTCCTTAGTAATCTCCTCCCTCAACATATTCTTCTCATCGAAAGTCCGTGGATATCTGGAAGGAGAAACCTTGATGCTGGGATCCAAGTCCCCGCAGCGCTCGCACGCCTCCCTGTCTTGCAGAGATATCTGCTCCATGTTCACCGCAACTTTCAAGACGCGCCTAACACACCGCAAAAAGTATTCATCAGGTTGAAAGCCATAGATGGTGAGCTTAACCAGATTCTTGTGCTTGAAATCAAAAGCAGATGGTTGCCACTCCACGTTTGCTTTCTCACAGTAACAATTTTTCTTTCTGAATTCCTTGTCTGTCACCATGTTACACCAATGATCCTAAACCCTGATGCATAGCTCCTTCAGGGCGGGTGCAGCTTCAAGAATGAACATGGTCCAAGTGATATCGCAACCTTCAGGAAGATTAACTAGATTCACAGGGCAAGAAGGTTCGGGCATTCTGGTACAACCAAATCTTTTCACTTTTAAAATCCAGATGCAGGTCACTTATCCTCGAGGGAACATTAGCAAGGAGATGACTTAACCGGAGATTCTGGTAAAAACTAATACCCATTTGTACGAGACTTAGCTGTGAAAGCTGCGGGACATAACCAAAACTCAGGTTGGGGTCTGAGTAAGTCCAACCAGTATAGTTCACTCGTTGGAGTTTTGGTAGATATGTGAGCTGGACTGCCTCAAATTTGCCATGCTCAACGTTTAGTTCAACGAGTTGAGCATGTTCTACTTGCAGCATGGAGCCGACCCCTGCGTCACAGTGGGAGAGACGCAGAGATTGCAGCCTCTTGCAGGTGCTGAAGATGTTGGGGATGTCCTGTTCAGCAAACCTTATATTGCGCAGCCACAGGCGCGTGAGGCCAGCAGCCTGGGCAGTCACCAAACATGGTATTGAACAGCTTCCCGTAGCAGAGTAGATCTTCGTGAGTGCATCTTGGACAGCTCTTCTCTATCATGAGTGTAAACTCAGCTTCGTCGACCTTCTGTGTTGCCATGGCGCATGCAAAAGCCCTGCGATGGAGAGACATCCACCAAGCCTCAAATAGAATCTGCCCTTCAGCTTTCGGATGGGGATCTCTGGATTCCTTGCACCCAGGACCTTCTCCGCGACCCCAGCAATAGCATCGTTGTACCGTGCAGCGTCAGAAGTTTTAAACCCACGGGATACCATGTCATGGTGATGAACAAGGGAAGCAATGTTTATGTCATACCGTGTGAGCATGGTGGGGAGCTTCAGCATTCGCTTCGAGAGGATGCAGGTTCTTAAGGCATCTAGCGTGTCCACTCTCTCAAGGATGTCGAGTAGAATGTCAGGGCATCTCTAGCCGTCAAGCCCCCCAGGACGCAAAAACGGCGCAAATTAGGCTCGGTCGGGGGGGGGGGGGGCAACGGCGCAAAACGAGAAGCTGGGGTTGGAGTCTTTCCAGTCGCACTCACCCCCAACGGGAGAAGATGAGAAAAAAAAACAGGGCGGCGCCATCTTCCTCGATGAAGACGGAGCAGGGCGGCGAGCGCCCCGGCCGCGAGCCAGACCGCGTCGGCGCGGGTTGGCCGGGAATGGAGCCAGGAGGCGCGCCCCACCGCCGACGACCGGATCCCGCGCCCCACCGCCGGCCGCCTCGGCCTGCACATCGCGAGCTTCTCATCGCGAGGACGGCCGTCACTGAGGAGGTTGGGCAGAGGGTGGCCATCCTTGAACTCCTCGCGTTGACCCGATCGAAAGCTCGAGGACGAGGCCCCAGGCCATCTCCCGCGAGGATGAGGCCCCAGGCTCCGCCCGGCGGCGCGAGCTTCACCCCAGCCCCGGCCGCGAGGGCCGCGAGCCCCAGCCCCAGCCGCGCCGGCGAGGGCCGCCATGGCCGCGAGCTCCGCCCGGCGACGCTAGCGCGAGGAAGAACGCCGCGAGGTGGACGAGATGCGCAAAAAAGTGCTGGTTCTCCCGGAGACGGAGCTGGGGGAGGGCGGCGGCGGCGTGGGCTGGGAGAGGCGGCGGCGGCGTGCTGGCCGCGCTGCCTCCCGTGCGTGGTGGGGAAGATAGGGAGGAAAGAGAGAAGCGTGGGGAAAAGTGGATAGAGGAGAGAGAGAAAAGTGGGGAGGAGGGAGGAAAGTGGGCGCGTGGCACGAAATAATTGGGCAATCGTTGGCTCCGGCGCCCCCAGGCCGAACCCAGCGCATTGGGTTTGGGCTGGGGGCGCCGGCGCTAAAATGGCGGTATTTTGCCTCCTGGGGGACACGACTAGGAGAATTTCGGCGCTTTTTGGCTATCCGAGCCTAAAACCGAACCTAAAAAGCCTCCTGGGGCGCTGGGGGCATGGCTGGAGATGCCCTCGTACGGCAGCTTGCTGAGCATATCTCCTCCGGCCTTGCCAGAAACTTCACGGCGAGCTGCGGCTTTACTGCGGCTGCGGCGAGACCCCTTCTTGTTCTTCATGTCTAAGCCTTCAACTGAACAGATATCACCTTATTCGACAAATGATGACTACTACTTGTCCAAAGTCGAAGTTTTTGTCGGGCGCCGCCTTTATTTACGGCGGAGGAGACCGGCGTAACAAAGCGGACAACTTGCCGGATCTCCGATTCTGATCCCTATTGCAACACCTCAGCACGAGGTCTCAATAAAAAAGGCTCCTTTTCGAGGCCCCTTGTGATCTGATCTGAATCCAATCCGAAATTGACCTCCTTAATTCCTAGCAAAATTACAGAAGGAAATCTACCATCGCGTGATTCCGTGGAAGTGCAAGAACACATACCCCGGGACGGGTGGCACCTACTGGCCGCAAGGGTGCGAAGAGGAGTCGTTGCCGCCGGCGGCTGCGATGGAGTGGTTGCTGCAAGGGCGCGGTGCCGGCAGCCGGGATACGCGTTGGGATTGCCACCGTCCCACGAGAGCTGGGTCGGGGGGCAGGGGGCGCGCGACATCGCAGCAGGAGTGGCAGACGGCGCTGGCGCTGCCTGAGACGGGCGTCGCTGGGAAGATCCTGAACAACAGAACAAGACGCAGCTCAGGGATCGCCCGGTTGGGCTTGCGCCACGGAACGAACTAGCGAACAACGGCCCATTTGAAGTTTTCAGTCGAAACAGTGCTTCGTGTTCGGCCGGAACGAACCCGCACATGTTTCAATGCATTTATCTAAATAAATACTCCCTCCGTCTCAAAATAAGTGTCTCAAATTTACACAAAAGTGGATGTATCTATACATGTTTTATGTCTAGATATATCCACTTTTTGACAAATCTAAGACAGTTATTCTTGGACGGAGGGAGTATGTTTCAGTGCATTGTGTCTCCGCGCGGCCAAGGCAACGAAAATGCATGTCCACTCCAAGATAATTGCCTCTTTGTATTGTATACAAACTATTCAACGTCCCTCAGAAGAAGAAAAATTACTCCCTCTGTTCCAATTAGATGACTTCATTTGTCCACATGTCAATGTATCTAGACATGTTATAAATATAGATACATCCATATTTGGATAAAGGGAAGCCATTTAATTTAAAACAAAGAGTAGATGATTGCCCGCACTTGTTGCGGGATACATTTAACAACTATAGACGAGATGTGCAGATGGTCTTAAAAGTGTACTTGTATTAAGGTACTTCTTATAATATCAAGATGATAGTAGTAATTTCTCAACAACAAAAAATCCAGTACAAGCAAACGATGTCCATTGGTAAACTGACAAATATTAGTTAAAGAAAATTTTCTAGACGAATGTGATTTACAGTTGCAAAATACAATTGGTGAACAATAAGCCATTTTTTATGTATACATATTCACGTGTGATAAATGAATGACATGGAGAAATAGTATTACCTCAACTGGTAATATTCGCATTATGGTAAACCTAATGATGTAAGATATAGTCGACACGCTCAAACTGTAGGAGGAATAAATAACTTGGAAAAGGCGATTACCTTCCCTCTCCACTCCATTATACCTTGGAAATACCTTTGAAGGTCTCAAGTGTTGTAAATTGGAGTAACAGGACGGTCATCGGTCAGGCTACCCCTTCCCTCTCCACCCTGGTCGGCATGACTGTCGGAGAAAGAGGAGAGAGGAGGGTACCCCGAAGAGCATGGGAGATTAACGGGAGGGGGAGAGAGAAGACGAGGGTGAGAAATGAGAGCCCTTCCGTTCTACCTTCTTAATAGTGTATGATTAGAAATAAGCAAATAAGAAAAAAAAAGTATAACGTGTCTGTGAGGAGCATTCACCACACAGACGAATTCTTCAAAATAAATGAGAGTGAAACCTCTCCAAACCTAAAGTAATTCTCCAAAGTGGTTTTGATAGAAGTCAGAGAAAGTGTGAGAACTTGTTAAAAACGAGGGGTTGCTACAGGTTGTGAACATTAAAAAAATAACCAAAAAAGGCATGTTTCCTCCATAGAAAGAAAAGGAGGAAGATGTGCATCTTTTTTTTTAAAGAAATACGACACTTTATTGATCAGATAACATTAATACACAAAGCCTCCTAGATCAGATCGCCTCCTAGATCAGATCCGGAGCAAAGTCGTCCCTTCGGGGACATCCGATAAAATTGGAACGATACGGAGATCCGGAGCAAAGTCTGGAATAAAAACTGGACTAGGTAACTAGGCGTAGTCTGTGATCAATTATGCACTTTATTTTCTACCATTCCCTGTATCTACGGATTAGACTAGCCATAGTGGGAGGAATATTGCTAGTAACTTCAGTGCCACGTAGCCAAAAAATATAATGTGGCAAGTAATTAATGAGGAGAGAGGAGGTTGGAGTAACATAGCTAGTTATCGGAAAATCACACACCCCAAGGCAAAATGAGTCTACACATGATATCATGCATGACACCACAAATAAGTTACTATCCACTATAGAGATAGTAACAATATGTAGTAACATAAGTATGTTGCCACTCAATTTTACTCCCCACTATAACTAGTCTTATTTCACATATTTCTTGAAGACCAAAACACGAAACAATTGGTTAGACAAGCAAGATATTATTAGCGCATGTCTCCACCATGGTGTCGTGTACTACCCGTTGCATATGCATGCTGGTGCATCGCACGCACGGAGATCTTTTGCCCCATTATTGCTTGTGCTCAGGCCATTGCTCGCTCACTTTTGTTTTCTGCAAAGAGGTCATTAATTAATTGCTCTTGCTGAAAGAATATCGCAAGAGTCCATTGCTCTTCCCGGCGCTGAAACGAGTGCGTAGACTCCACCGGCCACTGCACACTTCAGTAGGCCGGAGTTCTTCTCTGACCATGCATCAAAATCTGTGCGATGTGGACCGTGCTCACACGCAAATTAACGTCGTTTTTACCACTGCTGCTCCGGTAGACATGAACACTGAAGAACCAGACTTGCAGTTGCACATCCGAGTAAATTCAGCGCAGTTTCCACCACGGGCATGCATGCAAGCAAGTGTTCCGCGCGCGCCGTTAATACGATTGGCAGTTGGAACGGCATGCACACGGATTAATTAAGACATCCGTGGCCTTTGTGAACACGCTCTGGTACTTAGAGTAATAAGTATAATAGTATAGCCAACAGCTGGCTATAAGAGATTGTCATATCATCTATAGCCAACCATATAGCCAACATGTATAATAGTTAGTTATAAGATTGTGTTACTTTATTAAGATATGGCCCACCTTCCGGTTGTTGCATGAGAGCCCACTCCCATTCTCTCTCCTCTTCTCTCTCCTCCATGTCATCCAACAAATATTATTTTTACCTTTATAACCTGCTTACGTAAGTTTATTGTAATTTTTTCAGTAGTAAGAATCTCAACTAATACACACGAAAACAGGGACTTGATACACGTAAAAATCTGAACCCGCGCGCGCGCAGCGATGTGAACGCGGCATGTTTTTGAAAAATCCGATCCTCTCGCGCCGTAATAACCTCAACCTCCACCAATCCGTCGCCTCGATCCTTCCCCGAGGCGTCCGTCGACTACGTGATCCCCCAACTTGTATAAAAGCTCTGGCCTTCCTGCACAGGCGGATTAGTTGCATCTCTTTGCTCCATGCATGGGGAAGAAGAGGATGAGCCCTAGTGGCGATGACAAGCCCATCTGGGAGCTGTCCCTCGGATCCATCTACAGCGGCGGCGCCGCGACGCCCAATCCGTCGCCGGAAGGTGAGCCCCGCGTCAGCGTCACCATCGCACAGGCGCTACCAGTGCCGCGGCACTCCGCGGTGGCAGGCGCCGCGGACCTCGCACCGCAAGCGCAAGCACCGGTTCCTGCGGCCGGCGCGGCCTTCTTCGCAGCCGGAGCCAAGATCGCTTCTTCGCTGTTGGATGGTGGCAACAGCCCTTCGACGGACGTACTCCCGTCGCTCCCGCTGATATCTTCCTCGCGCATCCAAGTTGCACCGGCCGCCGCCCTAAACCTCGTCGCGCACGTACCGGTTCCAGTTGCAGCCGGTGCGGCCTTCATCGCGACGGGAACTTCACCGGCGCCACCACCGTGCGCTTCGCCGCCCGCACGTCCCGCGCACCGTACAGTCCGTCGGCGCATCGCCACTGGCTCTCCGCCACAGCCAGGCACCGTCGCCGCTCCACCGCTCGCGAGCCCGCCGTTCCCGTGGGCGACCAACCGCGTGGGGATCCACCATCCCATCTCCTACCTCTCCGCTCTCGGCATCACCACCTTGGAGGGCGAGTTGCACTGCAGCCGCTGCGACGCCCGGAAGACCGTCTCCTACGACATCGCGTCCAAGTTCCAGGAGATCCGCGACTTCGTGCTCCGCAACGTCCAGCACATGGACGACCGCGCGCCGGACGCGTGGTTGCGCCCGGCAAGCCAGGTACCGGACTGCGACGGGTGTGGGCAGAGGAACAGCCTGCGGCCGGTGATATCGGCGGACAAGGAGCGGATCAACTGGGTGTTCCTGCTTCTGGGGCAGACGCTCGGGCTGTGCACGCTGGACCAGCTCAAGTACCTCTGCGCGCACACCAGGCAGCACCGCACCGGCGCCAAGGACAGGGTGCTCTTCTCCGCCTACATGGAGCTCTGCTACCAGCTCCGCCCCGAAAGGCTCTTCAGACTCAGCACCGAGAGGCACAACAGAGGACAGCAGTATTCCTCCTAGCTGCTACATATTGTGTGTTCCATTTTGTCGAGAAAAAATAGTCCACTCCATAAATACGCCATATAAGTCATGGTTGTCATCGTTGTCCTTTCCTATTTGTACATTTCGTATTAGCCGATGCCATTGTAAGGGGAAAAAAGTATGTATGAGTAGCCGGCCGCTACGCTATTACCAATTTATTTTCTATGGTAGCTACAAGTTATGTGACCATTAAAATACTAATTTGGTGCTCTGAAATCGCTTTTTTACAGCATTGTCTTCTTATTTTGTTCAAAAGACAAAACATGTGTCTTTTCCACATGAGACTTTGGAGACATTTTAAAGACACAAACAATGTCAAGAGAATTGTATATTTTTATTTTTCAAATATTTTTTACGATTGCACAGTTCATCTTCCAGAAGCCAAAAACACGAACACCCTCATTCATGGGTTATATGAAAATACAGTTCTATAGATCCCTAGCAAATGTATTGTCCGCTTATACCTCCACACTTTTATTGGTGAGTATTTTGAACACAATTTTACAGTTATGTAGAACACATCTTGATGTATACGTGAGATCTCCTTGAAACAAATCTAGCTAAAGAAATGAATTCTTAGTTCTTGAAATTTCGATTTCGTGTATTCAGCCCGGGATCCAAACCAAATCACTCGTTTTTTTTTTTTTTTGAGAATAAAACACTTTATTATAGCAAACAAGCCGCCTCATTAAAAACCTCCCAGTCTCCTTCGGTACCCTGGTGAGTAAAAGAGCGCGTCAGCCCTTTTCTTTTAGTGTGAAACCAAATCACTCGTGTATTGCCCTTTTCTTTTGTTGCTATATGATCAGCCCAAATAGATGGAGTATAGCCGAAGTCCAGCCCAATAGTTGGTCGAGCAGTCAACTGGTCAACGGAAAAAACTGGTAGAACACCGTGTACGATTCAGACCCGACAGCTCGGACCCGTTTTATAGAGGGGAACCGCAACGGCGGCGATGCGGCTTCTTTCCGGCGTCCCCGCCTCCGCCCGCCTCGCCTTGCGTCACACCTCCTTCGCTCGCTCGATCCCTAGAAGCATGGTGTCGAACGGTGCCGCTAACGGCGCCGCCGCCTCATCATCATCCTCTTCGTCGGCTAAGACCGGCGACGGCGGCGCAGCCTAGAAGCCGTGGCTGTTCGTCGGGCTCGGGAACCCCGGCAGGATGTACAAGGGGACTCGCCACAACGTAAGATTATGCGCTCTATCTCTCTATTTCGGCCCCGATTTGCTTGTGCCCTGATGAAGGCTGAAGGAGCTGTTCGTTTTTAGCTGGGAGCATATCTCGTAGTTAATCATGACGCAATTCGTTGATCCCAGTGCTAAAACTTGCAATTCACTTGCTCCATTTTGACTATATCCTCAAGAATAGATGATAACATGCTTGGAAACTGGAACGGACAAACTTCATACTAACTTCTCCGTCAGGGTAAAGGTGTTGTCTTTTTGGTTGCTTGATATAGAACTCCTGGTTTTCAGTTAGCTCTTGGCTATACTGTCCTGGACTTTTCTATGCTTTCAGTTGGGAATGATAAATTTCCTGAATAATGTTGTTCAGCCTGTAGTCCAGATTAATCTGACTAATTGTGTTTTTGGTTGCTTCATATGAACTTTTGTCATTCAGATAACTGTGTATCCTAACTTGTCAGTATTTCAGTTGAGAATATTAGAAAACTCCTGAATAATGTGGTCTAAAGTTTACTCCAAATTATAGTATCTGAATATCATGTTGTTATCATTTTGTTCTTGCATACAGGTTGGGTTTGAGATGATTGATGCTATTGCAGAAGCTGAGGGGATATCTATCAGCACTAAGCACTTCAAAGCAATGATTGGGAAAGGTAATTTCAACACAAAATTTGTTGATTTTCAATTGCAGTGAGCCAGTGATGCAAGAGTTATACTTTTGAGGTATTATTTACAACTAATCACTGCAAGAAGATAGATGCTGACCTGCTCAACTTGTTGGGTCTGTGTGCATCTTAGCTATGCAGAGTCCGGGTGTAATACTTAAAACTTTTTAAGTAACAAAGATCCCTTTATCGAAAAAAAAAGATATGCGTACAAGGCTAATCGAACAAGGTTGCATTGGTTTAACACTTGGTATCAAATCGTTTTGTACCCTGACGCAATTTGCTGTCAAACAGCACAACTGAATTTTGTAGTTTAACATTATCCCATTCTGGTTGTTTTCTATATTTTATTTCAGCGCTGGGAATAGAAGGGTATGAGCTATAAACCCATCATTTGTAATTGCACTCTGTTCTTGAGAAACGTCCCCTCATTACTTTGAGGCACTACGTGTTTCCACCCAATATCTTCAGCTAATGTACTATAAGAAGTATGTGCATGCAAATTGTTCTGTAACTCTCAGTTACATACATAAGAACACACTAAGTTCAGATATTTTTGACGCTTGATTGTAAGACATCAGGGATACATATAAATGTTAAGGTTCTTGAAAAGGCATTGTTGGTCTTATTGCCTTCTATTTATAAGCCTTATTTTTTTGTGCCATGATTTGTAGGCCTTATTGGTGATGTCCCTGTAATGCTTGTCAAGCCACAGACTTTTATGAATGCAAGTGGGGAGTCTGTAAGTACAACAACCCTAATGCAGATTTAAATCACTACCTGATCGTCCTTATTTAATGAATAGGACTGCCCTATGCAGGTCGGCCAGCTGGTTTCGTATTTCAAAATACCACTTAATCAAGTTGTTTTGGTAAATATTGTTCTTGAATTGATACTTTGTTATATTTCATGTTCTTTTTTTTTCACAAACTGTTCTATGATTCTTTTAGATCTATGATGATCTTGACTTACCCTCTGCGAAATTACGTCTACTGCCAAAGGGGGGACATGGTGGGCATAATGGGTACTTATCTAACTTATTACCTTCACGCTGTGTTCAGGATTTCGTCGTTACTTTCTTATGAACTAAATACAAACTTGGCCTGCCCATGGTCTTAAAACGCTGCAGGCATAGTTTATGTTTTATCCTAGCTTGATATCATTAAAGCAAACATCCATGTCCAGTATTTAAGTAATTAGGACATGTTGCAATGAGGTAATGGTCTTCTCTTAGAAATAGATTGTTTAGGGCTTAGCACCAATAAGATGAACCGTAGCAGGCTCCAAAGTGACACAATGAACTTAAACCGTTTCTGCTTTAATCTTTTTTTTTTGTGGGTAGTTTCTGCTTTAATCTAATGTCAAGTATTGTTGGAATCAATTCATATGCTCTACTGTAACATGATGACTGTTTCAGGATGAGAAGCGTCATCCACCATTTTAAAGAAAACCATGATTTTCCACGTCTAAGGATTGGTATGCCAGACCGCCACTTATTTAAATTTTTTGTCCTTGAGGTGATAAATCTGAAAATAACATCCCCCGATTGTTGTGCAGGAATCGGACGACCAACTGGAATGTTGGGCGCCATCGGTTTTGTTCTACGTGCGTTCACGGAGGAAGAACAAAAGGAGGTATTACTACTATGTTGCACTGCTCAATTATTTTACAGTTATATATAAACGGTACAATTTTGATGCGTGGAAATCTGCATTAAGTATTTTCTTGAGCGCTCTGTGATGTCTGGAAACTCGAAAGTTGAAATAATGTATTGGTCTATACAACCAGAACATCAGCTGACCCCTCTGTCTACCTTCAACCTCTTGCAGCTTGATTACACCTTCCTCAGGGCCTTGCAAGCAGTGCGAATAATGTTACTCGAAGGATTCAACAAGAGCGCGATCTTTGTGAACACTCCATGTCCACAGCCACCAGAAATGTTGAATAGACCAAAACAATCTGATATAGACAGCACGGAGATTGGCACTGAAGTGTAAATTAGTTCGTTCAGGTTAGAATCACTAGGGGTAGCTGCAGAAAGCACAAAAGATCTAGTATCCCAAATCGAAAATTCATTTTTGTACACCTTCAATTGAAGGCATAGCAAAAAAAAACCTGTAGAATTGCATTCTGCATCATTATTAGTTATTACCTAGAGTAGACTAGCTAAATGCCCGTGCGTTGCAACGGGGAGAGAAATTATGTGTCACATAAAAACCCCATATCAAATTTTCGTTGGCATGGTGGAGGGGCGTCGGGTTAGATGCTGTTGGGAGCAATGATGAAAATGCCAAGTAAGATTTCTAATGATTTAGTTGTAAGTTTCACCTACTGTGCATATATTTACAGGGGTTGATATTCAGTAAAAAAACTGATTATTATGATTGAAATATTCTTTAAAATATCACTAATAGTTAAAAAAACATGTTGCTTAGGTGGCTGCAATTAACTTCAAACTCAAAAGTTACATGAACTGATGATATGCACAGTGTAAGCAGTACCTTAACATACAAACGCAAACTTCCAAACTTTCAGTACGAGATATATGATAGGAAGTTCACCTATTAGCGAAAATATTATTTTTATTTGGATGTGAATCGTTGTCATGGAGCTACGTACCAATCCATATTATTTCAATTGTATGCTTTCTGCCAAGAATATGGCTATATAACTGGGAAGATCATAAAAAAAGTCGAAGCTTGGTCGACCCCTCCCCCGCTACAGTAGAGAGAGGAGATTTTCTGAAACCCTCGAGAAGCACCACCTCTCTCGCCGTCGGGTCGGCGATTCCTCGGTCTCCGGCGGCCGCTCCGGCGGCGGGAGGGCGGGGGATCGTCGATCTGTGGCTTGTGAATAGCGTAGGTTCTTTTCGTAGGCCAGTCGGCGGCGCGGTGGAGGCGGGCGTGCGGTCGACAAGGCGATGTCCGGCGGATCTCATCCCCTTCGACGGCGGCGCACTCCGGTGCTCTGCGGTGGAGATCCCGCCTTTCTGGAGCTCCAGGGTCTTCGGATCTGACGAGCTCTTCAAGCCCTCTCCGGCGTCGGCGTGGCGGCGGCGCCGGGACTTGTTCAATAAGGAGAAGGCCGAGGTATGGAGGTTCGCGATGGAGATGCAGGGCGGCGGTGTAAGCTCCCAGGAGCTGGCGACCGGCGACTTCTCGACCGCGGAGGGCCTGTACCTGATCCAAGCCATCAAGAGGTGCGGCGGCGGCGACGCGCCACCGGCGGCATCGTGCTCGTCATCGACATCGGGATCCAGAGGACCCGTTTGTAATTTTTATCTTTTCCTGGACCTGTTTGTAAAACCGAATCTTTAATACCAGTGCCTTTTCCCTCGCAAAAAAAAAAAAATAACTGGGAAGATCATGCTACATAGAGTATGCAGATGCTCGGGATACATCTGCCTGGCTGTACGTTGGAATTTGGATGCTGAATAGATGTCGCAGACTCGCAGTGTAATTGTTGTGCATGCCAAGGCTCGGGGTCAGGAACACCATGCAGTTGCAGCATTAGATGAACAAACCTTCACGGGTGTTTGATGTGTAGTTCATCGACAGGTCGCTGCAGGGCAGCATAGCTTGTCATCTCCGCCATCTGGGACTTGACACTCAATAATTCAGTTAACTCGGTTCTTCACACAGGAAGCATAGCTCAAATCGACCATCCTCTCAACCTCGCACCACTCCAATCTACAGTACCTCTCTGAGACAGATTTCCACGTCAATTTCAAGGATTGGGTCTCTAGGCAACATCATGGTTGAACTCAGTTCCAACGTTTTCAGCTTCATGGGAGGACAAGGATCGATCTGGGGCAAGGATGGTTACGAACATGCGCCGCGGCATGCCCTGTCCGCAGGAGGGCGGCGAAGCAGTGAGGCGGCGGCGACGCGGCCGTTCGTAGGCAGAGAGAAGGAGGGCCGTAGTACCAGCGCCAATGGTTCGAGGCCTTAGTCGAGACGAACTGGTACACGTCTATAGGCCGACTGGTTTTTTCCGCGATGAGCTTGTAACATGTGTGCGACCGACGAGAGACCAAGAGGATCGATCGATCGGGCAAAACAAAGCGCGCGTCCAGGTCTTTTTAGCGACGTACCTACGGTCGTTAACCGTAATTATACTCTTCTCGTGGTTGACGGATCCGTTCACGATACGAAAGCGACGAGCGACATAGGAATTCCTTTATTATTCGGTATCATGTTTTGCTGGCTATCGAGCAGGATACTTAGTCCGTTCGTGGGTCTGTTTTGCTGGGTTTTTATGTACCTTTTAAATTATTCTCTTGATGTACCAACCATCACCTGATGTCGTATTATATAGTAGAGATAGTGCTCAATCAAGGCCTAGCTTTCTGCTTGTTCTTGATTTTAGAGAATCTATTTTCATGTCATGAGCTGCTAATGTAACAATTGAAAGGAATTTAGGAATTTATGAAATAGGCACATACAATCTGTTATATGCAAATCATCCCCGAAACATTGGTGTTTTATGGAAAAAAGATCGCCATTATTATCTTGTGCAGAAACTTCCCAACAACAAATGGTACGGATGACATGCTAATCACTACAAGAATTAAGGCCGATGGCCTAGGAGCACTCTCAGGGCATCGGCAGCAAATGTGTCAATGCTTGTGGGTCCGTGTACTCTTTTTTTTGCATTTTAACCTCTTAAAAACTGTGAAATCAACCCGCAGTCCGTCATCTGCCACAGTATGTGTCACTGTTTGTGGGCCTGTCTAGGTTTTTTTATTTTAGCCCTTCAGAAACTTCGCAATCAAACCGTAATACAGAGAGGCACCCCCAGACCTAGCCCCGTGTCTTCTCATATCTCCTTTTTTTCCTCTTCCTCTTCCTCTCCATGGACATGGACGCCTCCGGCACGCGCAATCCCTAGCCTGCCGCCGCCGCCGTCGCGCCCTTCCCGGTCTCCTTCACCTCCGGAAGAACCGCGCTACAGGGGTTGCTCCGCAGGTTCGGTGCGGGCAGTCCCAGCCCCGTCCCCTTCCCCGTCCGGCAACGACGCGTCGCCGTCTGTCGTCGCCGTCGGCCGTGTCTTCCTCCCACTCGCCTCACCGTTGACGCCCAAGCCCAGGTCCCCCATCTCCGTGTCGGCACCCCACTTACGCATGCCCACCCCTGTTTCGATCTCCACCGTCGGCGATCTGAGGATCCTCACCGCGTCCACCCTCGACTCACTCAAGCGCCGCCTGGATACGCTCCACGGGGACTCCGTCTGTGACCTCGAGGCCTCCCACACCCGCATCTCCAAGCGCATCAAGGTGATCTACGATCAATTACGCTACCCTCCCTTGGTCGTTTTATCCCGTGGACACCCTGTAATCTGATTGTGATTTGGTGTTTGACCGCCTTCCGTCCCGTGTGTGCAGTTCAGATGCAGACGCAGAGCTGCGTGCAGATGGCGGGGGAGGCGGAGAAGGAGCACCTACAGAAATCTGGTGTTGCAAGCTAGCAGTAATTTCTTCTTTTTTTTGTCCGCCTGTAGGTGATCATATAGTTTTGTTGATCTCATGTCAGTACCCATTTTTGTTAAACTATCATCTATATATATAGTGAGGAGCAATTTAGTCTGTCCCTCTGAACTAATACAAGATGTACCCACTCTTTTTTAATTTTTGAGGTAATTGTCATGGTTAGCTTAATGTGGCCAAACTCCTTTCAGATATAGCAACCAGAAGACAAAGATTTCTTAGATGAAATTGATTCATAGGCTCTTCAAGATTGTCTACGCCATCCATGTGTCTGTACTAGATGAGTAAATCCTGTAGCCGACGTTGTAATATTATTTCTCTTCATCAAAATTTAATAGTTCTATATAGTGTGCGTTTTACATACAATAATTAGATAGATTAGAAGTTCAAGATTCTCAGAGCAGATTATGCTGGCTGAATATAAGGTTTGTACTAGCTCCTGACAATCATTGTAGTCACATATCCCCATAGCCTGGTAAGTTCTTGCAGTACTGATAAGTACACCCTGGTTGAAAATTTCAGTCATGGTGAAGTTGTCCCCTTGGTTGTATACACCCTCTTTTTAAAAGGGTTACTTTAAAAATGCAAACATGATAATATTGTGCACGACATGGATATTAGTTGCATATGCCAAGTTTTTTGTGATATTGCAAAGAAAATTACTTGGAAGCTATATAATCTGGTGTTGCATTCTGAATAGAAAGATAATTCTGCTTATACTATTGGTAGGCCGCACAGTAGGTGTTCATATGTTTGTTTTCCCTAAATCTGGATGCTAGCTGGCAAATAGCTTTTGCGAGATGCAGAGGCATGAGCTGTAAAGCAGCACATGAGTTACAATGCTTATAAAAGAATATCATGCTTAGAATTGTTATGTAATTAACGATGCATTTGTATTGAATCATGTTGTTTAGAGATCAGAGACCATATGTGTGTATTTACTTACTGTCTAAGATGACGCAAATGCAGGCAGCACTTGTACCAAATTTAAAATTTATGTGTGATTGTTTTTGGTAGATTTTTTGCTTTTAGTATGTATGAATAAGAAGGTCATCCTGCTCATTAATAATATTGTTAGGCCGCAGAGTTGAGTTATCCATATGTCTTTTTTTTCCAAACACATTATTGCTCAGGCCCAGTGTTTTCAGATGATGGTTCTTATGGAGATGCAAACTGCACCGATACAGATTACATTTCTGACTCGAGAGTCGTATGCTGGAGCTTGCCAAAAGGGCTTGTTGGGTGAATTCTGTATTTGCAGTAGTTCAATGAAAAGGTTCAGTTTTAGCTTTAGGTATGATTCCCTTACCTTTTTGTGTGTCCTGTGGTACCCCGCATATGATTATTGCGTCGTGTGATGAGAGATCTGGGCTATTTGTGGAGTATTTTTCTTCCCTCGGCACATGTATTCTTTGGGCTGTTTACGGAGCACATAATCACGCCGTAAAAACAAAGCTGCTAATAATGTTACGCCCAAACCAAAATACCGACGCATGCATTTCACTGCGCAAGAACGGGAGGCAGGCGGCGCGGCAAAGCGCGCATGCCCGTCTAGTTAATTGGAATCACGATGCCCACTGGAGGCGTGCTACAAAACTTCAATTTTTCACAGTTCGCTTCCCCTTGTTTGAGACTCGAACGCGACTCCTGGCCATGGATCTGGACACCGAGGTCGACTTCGACTTCTCGCCCTTCCTCGTCCGCTACAAGAGCGGGCGCGTCCACCGTCTCATGGGCTCGTCGAGGGTCGACGCCGGCGTGGACGCCGCCACCGGCGTCACCTGCAGGGACGTCGTCATCGACGCCGGCGCCGGCCTCGCCGCGCGGCTCTACCTGCCCAGGGGCGTCCCGAGCTCCAAGAAGCTCCCCGTCCTCGTCTACTTCCACGGCGGCGCCTTCGCCATCCATTCGGCCTTCTCCGCCGTGCACCACCGCTTCCTCAACGCGCTCGTGGCCGCGGCCGGCGTCGTCGCCGTGTCCGTCGACTACCGCCTCGCGCCCGAGCACCCGCTCCCCACCGCCTACGACGACGCGTGGGCCGCGCTCAGGTGGACCCTGGCGAACTGCGTGCCCGCTGGGCGGGAGCCGTGGCTGGCCGAGCACGGCGACGCCGCGCGCCTCTTCGTCGCGGGCGACAGCGCCGGCGGCAACATCGCGCACAACGTGACAATGAAGGCCGGCGGCGACAACGGGCTGCGCGGGATCGAAGGGATGGTGCTTCTGCACCCATACTTCCGTGGCAGGGATCCCCTACCGTCGGAGGGCACGGACGCCAGGTTGTTCTCGCAGAGGGTGGAGACAAGGTGGGGCTTCGTGTGCGCGGGGAGGTACGGGACCGACCATCCGTTCATCAACCCGCTGGTGATGCCGGCAGAGGAGTGGGCGACGCTCGGCTGCCGGCGGGCTCTGGTCACCGTGGGGGAGCTCGACACGATGCGGGACAGAGGCCGGAGGTACGTGCAGACGCTGAGGGGGAGCGCGTGGGGAGGAGAGGCGCTGCTGTACGAGACCGACGGCGAGGGGCATGTCTACTTCCTCGAGAAATCAGGCTGGGGCGACAAGGCGGAGAAGGAGATGGACGCCGTCGTCTCCTTCATCAAGGGAGACCAGGTGTGACTGAAGGATCCACCTGCTGACCGTTGTCAAACGGTGGACTACCGTGAATCTTCCGGTCGTACTTACGAATTGTTGTTGCTTTCTGTTGTTTTTTCCTTCCCCAGTTACTTAGGAGCTACTCGTAATTTTGGTTTTATGATTCAAGCGTACTTACGAAAAAATATCAATGCCTCTTTCCCTCTCTTTAAACAATAGTTTTGTTCACGTCAAAAAACAATAGTTTTGTTATATATCGTTTGCTACATTGCTGATGCACAGTTTGTTGAATAAAGATGGCTAATCTCAACTGCTAAGCAAAAGATTAGCAACAAGAAAATTATACTTTACTTATTTGTTGGATGAAGTGTTCAGTTGGGTGAGTTGCGTGTGGCGAGCCGCTTATCCGCTGAGCAGGAGCCCTGGCCGAGCACGGCGACGTCGCGCGCCTCTTCGTTGCCAACATCGCGCATAACGTGGCAATGAAGGCTGGCGGCGGCAACGGGCTACCAGGGATCGAGGGATGGTTCTTTTTGCACCTGTACTTTCGTGGTAGGGATTCATGCCGCGGAGGGCATGAACGTCAAGTCCTTCTCACAGAGGGTCGAGTAAAGATGGGGTTTCGTGTGCGCGGGAAGGTTCGAGACGGACCACCCATTCATCAACCCGCTGGTGGTGTCGGCGGCGGAGCGAGCGACGCTCGCCTGCCGGCGGGCCCTGCTCATCATGGGGGAGTTAGACACGATGCGGGACAAAGGCCGAAGGTACGTGGAGATACTGAGGGGAAGCGCGTGGGGAGGAGAGGAGACGCTGATTTACGAGAACAGCGGTGAGGGGGTATGTGTACCAAATCGAGAGGAGGAGAGAGAAAGTATGAGGCGGGCCTCCTCATCGGCGATGGCGACGATGCGGCTGACCGCGACGACAACGAGGACTAGAGCAAGTCAGAGCAGTTGACGACAACAAGTAATTTAACTTGGTGGGTGGGGGGAACCGGAGAAGACGCGATCGGGGCGTGGGGATTTAGATGGATGCCAGGATGGCGATGGACCAGAGGATAGGCGGAGAGGGGAGTTTACGGAACGGTGGGATGGCAAGGCGTCACGGCTACGCGTCGACCACGGACGGAATGATGGTGGTCCGGCCAGTGGTAGCAACGGGGTTGTCGTAGGAGAGAAAGAAACCGAGTCGACCAAGACCTAGGCGGGTCCTTTTTTTTTGCGCGGATAAAGAGGATTACATTAACCAAGCATCTTACAGATAAACCCAGAAACAAAGATAAATAACTAAAAGGTCCTTCTGAGCTCTGATGCCCTCCTGCTCGCACGGCACGCTCCGCCGGCGAATCCCGCCGCCACTCCTCCAACAAACGTTGGACTGGGAGGAGCCCTCAGGCGGCAAGGAAGTCGACGGTCCTCGGCGCTATGCCTCCATCCCGCACGATGAGCAACACCAACTTGGTCAACGCCATCACCTTCATCCAGATCTCCGAGCTCCGGCGCCGCCATCACGGACGCCGGCTCGAGGGAAGGCGCGTCGAAGCTCCGAAGAGCCGCACGCACGCCGAGGACGGCAGACCTGCCCCGAGCCTCCAGCAGAGGACCCAGAACAGAGAAGAGGATCTCCATCCACAAAAGCTTCTCTGGCGCCGCCGTCTTCTCCACAACGCCGCCAGCAAGCACCCTGCAGCTACCTACACTATGTACACGCCGGAATCTACCGATTCCCCAACCTCCCGCCACCGGAGCGGCCGCCGGAGGCGAGGAATCGAGTAGATCGCCGACGGCGAGGTGGTGGATGCGGGGAGGCGAAAAAGTGATCCTTTCACTGTAGATGGGGAAATGGGAGCGGTCCGACTCGCTCTGACCTAGGCGGGTCCTTAGTAAAATTGCACGAAAAAAGTGAATCGGTCGATTGCTTCTTTGTCACCGAGCAGCGGAAATCTAAAAAGAACAAGACCGTGGCACATATGCAAACAAGACCCTCTCTCGGTCTCTCCCTTCATATTGTGGCACCCGATCGTTTTCTATTGTGTGTGTCTCCCACTCTGGTTCCCAAGGTTTGACCTGGCAGATCAGCCCTCGACCTGGCAATAAATCTTTTTTCCTTAGTTAAATCCCCCGAGGGTAAAGAACAAAAGAACCCGCCGCTCCTCCTCCCGCCGAATAACTCGCCGAGTGAATTGGTCGATTGCTTCTTTGTCACCGAGCAGCGGAAATCTAAAAAGAACAAGACCGTGGCACATATGCAAACAAGACCCTCTCTCGGTCTCTCCCTTCATATTGTGGCACCCGATCGTTTTCTATTGTGTGTGTCTCCCACTCTGGTTCCCAAGGTTCGACCTGGCAGATCAACCCTCGACCTGGCAATAAATCTCTTTTCCTTAGTTAAATCCCCCGAGGGTAAAGAACAAAAGAACCCACCGCTCCTCCTCCCGCCGAATAACTCGCCGAGTGAATCGGTCGATTGCTTCTTTGTCACCGAGCAGCGGAAATCTAAAAAGAACAAGACCGTGTCACATATGCAAACAAGACCCTCTCACGGTCTCTCCCTTCATATTGTGGCACCCGATCGTTTTCTATTGTGTGTGTCTCCCACTCTGGTTCCCAAGGTTCGACCTGGCAGATCAGCCCTCGACCTGGCAATAAATCTCTTTTCCTTTGTTAAATCCCCGAGGGTAAAGAACAAAAGAACCCGCCGCTCCTCCTCCCGCCGAATAACTCGCCGGAAGAAGATCCATCCGCAGTTCTGCCCGCCGATTCCCCCGGTTCGTTAGTGGTATCACAAAGACCTGCAGTGAAGACCGATTTCTTCCCGGAGGCCGTCGATTCCTTCTTTTGCTTGGTAAGGCGGCCCTCGCTTCCTTTCTTTGGATTACTCTCTCTCCGGTGATTCTTTAATTTATTTATTGCTTTGAACAATCGTATCCGACCATACTCAAGATTGACCCCCAGCAATCAACTGATTATAGTACTAATTTGTTATTTGTGTAGTAATCACTGAGGGGAACATGATCCCCGCCTTAAGTTTGTACTATACTACTACCACTGATTGATAGTAGTACTATCCAAGTCCCTGATATATTTTGTGTACAATGATAGCTTCAGTGAACTGACAAATAGCAGGCTGTTAACTACAAGAACTGGAAGTCAAACTAAAATTTACTGTAGAAGACCTTGAACATGATCGATCTATTCTGGGTAATACCCCATCAAAAATTAGTACTAGTATGTACTATAATCGCTAAGGGAACAGGATCCAGGTTCCTTCAGTGTATTTTGCATCTTCTGCGTATCTATTAGCTTCAACAAACGGATATCAGCCTATAAAATAAGAGCATTGAAAGTAAAATTGAAATTCAGTTTAAACCCACTCCTGCTGATCATATGAATCGAGCTTCGATATACAAACAATGAAAATATTTCTCTGTGCTGATTTCATTGCAGACCGTATCTTCTCTCCCAGTTACCTGATCAGTTGGAAGCAGCAGGCACTGGGGATGATGACGACATACATGATGGTGTGTAACAGCGAGAAGACCAATGCAATGCTGAGCAGCAAGCGCCGGAAGGCTGTACCGCCCGGCTGCAGGGCTTCGGTTCCAGAGGATATTGTGATGGACATACTTCTGCGGCTTCCCATCAAATCCGTAGTCCGCTTCCGGGCCGTCTGCCTCTCCTGGGCCGCGCTCCTCTCCTCCGCGGAGTTCTGCAGACTCCACCGGGAGATCACCAGGGCAGTGGGGGTGCCGCTGAAGCTGCTGCACTTCTTACCAACCGCAAGATTTGAGGCCACGGCGGCGTACTCGTGCTCACTGTCATCAGGGCCCATAGACAACGAGCTGCTGTTCACCCTGGACTATGCTCGTGGCAATAGGGTGGAAGTGCTGACACCTGCATCGTGCCATGGCCTCACCCTCCTGTATGATTCTCTTGCTAAGGTGCACTATATTTGTAATGCAGCTACACGGGCAGTTGCACGTCTTCCACCTTCCCCTGATGTGGCGGTGGCACACAAGATCAGTACTGGATTGGGATTCGATGCCCGGACAAGGGAATACAAGGTGGTGAGGTTGATCGATGGGATGCGCCGGTCCCATGATCAGGATACTATCAGGTGTGAGGTGTACACGCCTGGAGGCAGTCATGGGGATTGCTGGAGGCCGGCTGCAGGAGGGGTGCCCTTTGGGCTGCGCAAATTTGCAATCTCTGCCCTGTATAATGCAGCATATAAGAGGTTAGCACCCGTGTTTGCGAGCGGATTCCTGCACTGGTTGATCGAACCACACCTTGTCATCAAACTACCAAGAGACGCCATTGTATACTTTTCTGTCATGGAGGAGACCTTCAGATCTGTCCGATCACCTTCCTTCCCGGCATCCAATTTTGGCCCAAAGCCCTCCTTCCCGTTTCACGTGCACTGTGCTTCCCCGCACCAGCAGAGCAGTTAGTGGAGATGGATAACCAGCTGTGTCTGGTCCGAGACCTTCGTGATGGCCCTAATGGCAGCACTCTGGAGATTTGGAGACTGCTGGATTATAACTCTGGTGATTGGTCGTTGGATCATCGAATCGATTTACCAGGGCATGTCTTGGAAAGAGCATTGTGTGAGCCACTGACCGTGAGAGTTATTGGCTCTATTGACAATGGCAAGTCAGCGAAGAAGATAGTTATCACTACTTGCAAGCACAAGGTCCACGAAAAGTTTCGAAAAACGGTTTACACCTATGACCTTAGTACTCAGACTCTGGACATCATTCTTTCGGTCACCGAGACAAACACGTTGACAGGATTCAGTTTATTTGAAGATTGCCTTGCTCCAGTGCATAAAACAGATGAAGAGATAGTCTTGTCATCTACTGTGACTAAGGCGGCTAAAGAGATCCTATTCCGCCTGCCAGCTAAATCAGTCATACAGTCCAAATTGATCTGCAAGCAGTGGCTCAGGTTGATCAAGAGTGAAAGCTTCATTCAGTCATACTCTGAGCATAAGAACATGGGGAAAAGGCCAAAGCTCATGCTTGTGGGCAAGGGCACTGGACAATCGGCGTTCAGTTTTGCTCCCTTAGATACATGGCTTCGTGAAGCACCTAGTCATTGTATGCTGCTTGACAAAAAGGTGGTTTGCTCCAAACCATGCCACGGGATGAACCTGGTGAGCACTGAGACAGATGACTATCTCTATAACCCAGTCACAGGTTTCCACAAGGCCTACAATAACAGGGGACCGCAGATGCACTTACCGTTACAACATCATGCATTTGCAGTTGGTAACAGGAATGTTGGTCTGACTTTCAACCCTTTGTCTTGTGAGCACAATATAGTGGAAATCATTTATCACCAGAAGAACTTCAACTCTCGTGAATATAAGTCGTTTGCGCGCTGCGGGGGTGTAACTCCGGGGAATCCTCCCATCACTACTCGCTGCCGCTGCCGCCGCCGCCTCTGCCTGTGAACGACATGCTGCCTGCCTATGTTGGAGGTGTTCTGTACTCGATGAGCGATCCAAGGCTTGGGAAGAACCATGAACGGGCCATCGCATCTTTCGACATTGCTACAAAGTTGTTCGACACCATCTCTTGCCCTTCGTGCATCGCGGTATGGAGTAGCACTAGCCCTTGTCGTGCATTTGTGGTGGAGCTTCAGGGAGCATTGTGTGCTGTTCTATCAGATCCAGTGACAAACAGTTTAGATGTATGGAGGCTAGAGTGTGGCAGATGGGGCAGAGCATGTATGATCCATTTGGAAGCATCGCCTGACTATTCTCTTGGGAAATTTTTTGTTGTGCCGTTAACTGTTGATCCGGAAGACGGGAGGATCCTGTTGAACACCGGAAGGAAAATAGGTCTGTATGATCCGGCCAAGCAAACAATGCAGAATATGTATTCGCTTGACCAGGTGCCGCTTGTAGCAAGTGCGAGACACCTTGGAGTCTGTCAAGGGGATAATTTGACATTCTCTGAAGACCAGTCAGTGGGGGAGCTAAGTAGATTGGATGGTGAGATATTGCCGCTTGTTCCTATGTTATATGAGGAAAGCTTGGCATGTTATCCTCCTATGGGCAGAACAAGACGGTTTCCATTCTGTTGATTCATCGTCTAGTTATAGTAGTTCCAGGGTCATATAGGCTTGTCATATTAAGCATCGGTTTTTCAACACAATTTGTGTGTTAGTAGTGCTTTATACTTTATATGTGTTGGCTTGGCGACCTGCAACTCAAACTCGTAACTTCAGAGGAATTACATATGTTGTTTAGTAGGTTGCTCGCATGTTAGCGACCTGCAACATCGTCATTTTGGTAATGTGATAGTGTAGAAGTGCTGACTGACTAATATTCTTTCTCTGAGTCAGTCAGCACTTCTACACTATTTCCTTTAGTCACGCCATTATTATGCATTGTGTGCATGTGTGGCCTGACTAAAGGAGAAAATGAGAGCATTCAAAGCAAATGAAAGAGTGCTTGCTACAGACACAGAATGAAATTTGATCATGCTATTTAAGGCATCTTAATATTTATTAGTCAAATAGATGACCATATTGTTCAGAGTTTCATAGTATGACTGCAGATACTTGCAAATTTTACAGAAGTATTTGGAGAGCAGGTCATACCTGGTACTACTGTCCAACACTTTGAAATTATCTTATAAACAAGAGAGGTCTATCATCAGTCATCACATAGTTATTATCACAAATGCAATTACCAATTGTGAAGTCAAACACAGGTTGTTGGATAATGAAATGCTGAAAGCCTGGAAGATTACAAACTCATAATCTACAAAATGTTCAGAAACATGGTTTAATGCAGAACATGCATGAACCACAATGCTTAGGCGTAACATAACGAGTACACAATACAGTATCCTCTATTTTGAGACCAACACATTATTATCTTCTCTTCGCAAACAAACAGTGACTGAATAGGCACATATGTGATGCAAATTTTACAGAAGTATTTGGAGAGTAAGGTGAAAACTGGGCACATACGCTTGCAAGCAGTTCAAGCTTCAACACATTTTTTCCCCAAACATCATTGCACGCACGGGAGAACATGTCAGACCTGATCTTATGCATATCACAAAGCAAGTAACAGAGAAAACACAGTTATTCCCAAAGTCCAACTACCAATTGAATGGAGCAGCAACCACACGCACTGAGTAGATAAAATTCCATAACCGGAGGAAGTAATCAAAAATTAAGAATGCACATTGACCACGGGAAGAAGATGGCACAGTAGCATAGATAGGCCGACATGATATTATTCATCCACAATGAAGCCATCTCATAGGTAACATGGTTCAGCTACTAACTAAATGAAGTGATAACTACATGCACTGAGTTCATAAACTTCCCTAAGCTGAGAAACTAATCACAAACACACAGATATACCTTTCAGAATTAACCACGAGCAGGTGCTATACTTTCCATCAAAAACTGACCGTCAACGGCATACTACTGGTTTTGCAAGAAAGGCAGGTCGCCACCATCAGCATCAGTGCCCTCCATCGGGAGAATGGTTGGGTGTAGAAGGAGGCTTTCTTCGATTGTGTGTCTCGACTCTCGAGAGGAAGGTCCAGTGGTCACAAGTTGGTAACACTTGAGCACAGCCCCCTGGGCGTCGCATTGCAGCAGGATGCGTGGGCACTGCACGAGATCAGTTCGGTCTTGGGCCACGGCGAACACGGCTGAGTTTAAGGTTCCATTGTGATGGTAGCCGTTGTTTCGGACCCAAACATCGACTGCTGCAGGGGATATGACTGTCATGGCAAGGTCTTCATTGATCTCAAACAGCTGGCCGCCCTCGACTGGAACGTCCGTGCCGTCCACTTGGATGCTTGGAGGAGGAATCAAATCGAAGGACTCTCCGTAGATGTTGAACCGAATGATGCTGGTGTTGTCTCGGGCAGCCTGCGGCAGCCAGTGGAGGAGGTCGCCGATCAGTAATGGCGGGAGTTTGTAAGAGGGCTCAATGCCGTTGCCCGTTGGCCAGCACATGATCCAGGACATCGTCGTCCTCGGACCCCGGGCGACTAAGCCCCAAGGAACAAACTCCTCCGGCCCCTCTGTGCCCAGTGTGTAGAGGAAATAGCTGCAATCAGGCTCCTGGCGGTCATGGTACAGCACCTGGCACTGAAAATCTCCATCAATGTATGCGCCAGTGACGTAGAAGGCGACTATGTCGTAGTCGAGGTGGAGCGGCGGGACGTGCGCCCAGCGGCGCGTGCAAGGGTTGCAGGCGTAGAGGTTGCTTCCGGAGGACAGGAGGAGGATGCCGCGGCAGGATCCGTGTACCCTGAACCTGTCGTGGTTTTTTTTTTGTTTTTTGAAGGGAGTTCGCGTACAAATCAGAAGGAAAACAAACGCGCGCACACGAACAGAGACGGGAAACACACCACACACGGCGAAACCGGAACCACCACGCCGCACACCTTCTTCGAGCACCAGCAGCACGCCGTCGGGAAGGAAGAAAGCAAGCTCACCTCGCACCGAAGCCAACGGCCCGAACAACCTTGTTGAGATGCCGCATAAACCAACCGACGCAGGCGCCAGAATCTGAACGATAAACGAACATCGGCTCCGAGCCGCCGCCAGCTCGCCCTCGCCGTCTCACGCCGGAGACGAGAACGAAGACGACACCCATCTTCCACAGAGCCCACCAAGCCCACCGGCGAAGAAAAGCTTCCCGTCTGCAACCTCCCAAACTTCTTCAGCAAAAGCACCACCTTACACCGAGGTAAAGGACAAAGGACCCCACGGACAAGAACCAGCTTCGCCATCACGAACGCCGGCTCGAGGGGAAGCACGCCGCGGTTCCGAGAACCTGTCGTGGTTGGGCGGACGGTTGAAGCGGAAGACGGGCCGGGACACGCGGTGGCGGATGTCCACGGTGCGGAGGTTGATGCGGACGAGGTTGGGGTCTTGGAAGTAGAAGAACGGCATGGGCCTCCGGTACGCGTGCTCGCTATGGAGGAGGCGGAAGGGCTCCATCCCGGCGGTGTCGCGCCACAGCGTGCAGACGGTGCGGCAGCGGGCGATCTCCTGGCCCGAAAACCGGAGGAAGACCACGGAGAGGGCTTGGATGCCCTCAGGTGTGTTCGCCGCCCCCACCGCCTCCATGTCTGGGGGTTGCTCTCCTCCGTCCGCCGACGCGTGCTCCGCCAGCCCGTGGCCTCCGAGAGCCCCGCCCGCCTCCATGACCGCGGCTTGGCCTCCCCCGTCCGCCAGCCCGTGGCCTCCTGCGTGCTCCGCCAGCCCGTGGTCTCCTCCGTTCGCCTCCATGGCCACCGAGTTGGGCTAGGGTGCGGCCGTTAGGATGTCTCCAACGGGGCGACCCATCGAGTCCGCGCGGCTCCGCGCGCGTCCGCGCGAGCCAAAAACACGGCCCAACGGGGCGACCCATCCGGACCGCGGTCCGTTTTTTGGTCCCCGCGACCCATTCCTGGCCCAAATTTGGGCCAGGTTTGCATCGGCGCGGACGCGCTGCGGACTGACCACGTGTCCACGTACTCACGCGTGGCGTCCTCCCCAGGCCCACATGGCAGTGACACAGGGACGGTCAGCCTCCCTTGGCCCAGTCCTTTTTAATGCCAGGGGATAGGGATGGCCAGCCCCCACCCACCCCCACTCCACTGCCCCATTACCGTTCCCTCTCCGGCGACCAAACCCTAGCCGCTATGCCGCTCCGATGGCCGGGGTTCGGCAAGGCCAAGAACGACGGCGAGGCCGGGTCGTCAGCTGGCCGCCGCCGCCGCTACCGCGCTCCCTCCCCGACGCCATCGTCTTCCCGGAGCCAGAGCTGCTACCCGCCGTCTTCGAGCTCGCGCCGCCAGGCGCCGAGATTGCGCGGCGCGACCGCGTCTACGTGCGCAAGGAGGACTGCCAGTGGTACTGGGAACACGCAGTCCCGTTGCCGTGGCCAGATGTCAAGCTCCCCGAGCATTGGCACCTGAACCCGCAGCGCATCCCGGTGCCCCCGATGCCGACGAGCAAGCAGGCACGGGATCTGGAGGTTGAGCGCCGCCGCTCGCGCCTCCCGGCCTCCCTCCTCAACGACCCCGCCTATGCGGCTAGGTCCCCGAACTGGGATGCCTGGTTCAGCGGCGAGCACAGCCTGCGGCGGCAGGCCCTATACACGCGGCCACCGACGCCGCCAGCTGGCCGTTGGTCACCGCCGCCGCACACGCGGAGGAGGGACGCCCCACCAGTGCCAAGAGGCACACGCAGCGGAGGACCGCTGCGGATTGGGTCGCCGCCGCCGCCACAACGCGTGAAGACGGAGGTCGACATGAACTTTGACGAGGCGCTCGAGTCCGCGAAGGAGGCCTCGCGCAAGCAGATGGCCGAGGACGAGGCCAAGCGCTGGGTCATTGTCCTCGCCGACGTCGCCCGGGAGCAGGAGGCGGCCCTGTAGGCGCAGCAGGCGGCGGTCCTAGAGGAACCACAGCCATGGTGGCAGGCCATGGACGTGGACCTGCCACCGGCGCCTCCGCTACCAGAAGGCCTGCTAGGGCAGCGCTGGGTCTTCAATGGCGGCGACTGGGAGGTCCCAGAGCAGGCGCAGGAGCAGCCGCCCACGCCGCTGGCCGTCGCCCCACCGCGAGGCGGACCACCGGCACCTCTGGAAGCAGCCGGACTATGTCATCCTCGATGGGGATGACGAAGAGGAGTAGAAGCCCGCGAAGGGCAAATTTTCTAGTTTTTTATATATATTTTTTAAAAAAATATTATGTAAAAAGGCAGTTTGTGGCCCACCCCCTATATATGACTACAAAAGGCCCATATATGGCCTGTTTAGCTAAAAAAAATCTCGGGCGGACTCAATGCGTCGGGCCGTTGGGCGCACTGCCACCAATGGCGGACAGGAGCGGACTGGGCTTGTCCGTTTGCCGACGCAAACGGACCAAACGCGGACCAAACGCGCGTCCGTTTGCGTCGGCCCGTTGGAGTCATCCTTAAGCTAGGTTGGCCGACACAGGGACGAGGAAAACGGAAATGGAAAAACTCGATTCGATTTGGGGTTTGGGATTTTGGCAAGGTGGAGGCGATTTCAGATTGACAGAGCCGAGACCCGAGATTTGGGATAGGGGTCGGCACAGGGGATAATTGGTGATAACCCCCCAGGTGCAATTATGTTCGCTCACATGTCCCTTTTCGTTGTCACTGACATGTGAGGTTTAAGTGACTTGGTGGGTTATCATCAAGTCTCCGCTTCTTGCAGAGGGTGGAGAGAACCTAGGGCTTCATGTGCACGGGGAGGTACGGGACCGACCACCCATTCAACAACCCGCTGGTGATGCCCGCATAGGAGGGGGAGACGCTCGGCTGCCGGTGGGGCATGATCACCATGAGAGAGCTTGACACGATGCATAACAAAGGCCGCATGTACGTGGAGACGCTGAGGGGGAGCACGTGGGGAGGAGAGGAGGCACTGATGTACGAGACTGGTGGCGAGGGGAACGTCTACTTCCTCGAGAAGTCTGGCTGGGGCGACAAGGCGGAGAAGGAGAAGGCAGTGGTCGTATCCTTCATCAAGGGAAGCCAGCCATGTGTGATTGAAGGATCCACCTGCATAGTGCTTATTGTTGTCAAATGGTTGATTATAGTGAATTTTTGGTCAGATCATTCCGGTTACGAATTGTTGTTGCTTTCTATTGATTTCTCCTTCTCTAGTTGTTTAGGAGCTACTCATAATTTTTTTTATGTTCATCGGTGGTTGGTGGGGTGGGGAGGGGGGACAAAACGATAGTTAGCCGCAATTTAAGCTATCCTTAGAGCATCTCCAACCACGGTTGGCAAACCCTCCCTAAACGTCCGGGCGGATAGCCCGGACGCGGTTTGGGCTGAAATCGGCTACCCAACAACGGCCCCCATAGCCTCCACAAACGTCCGGGCGGTCCGGCTCCCCCCAAAGCCAGCCCATATGTAGGGCGGGTTTGGGGCCGCCCGGACGCGTCCGCCACATCGGATCTGGCAAGGCGGCTCCACCAAATTTCAAACCAAATTTCGGCGCCGGCCACTTTCATTTATCCCCTTCTCCACCTCCACTTCCCGTCAGTAATTTTCATTCCTCCTGCCGCGTCCACCTGCAAATCCGGATGGAGGCAGAAGGAGCCATCGATTCGGTTGAGAAGGGCGCATCCTCCGAGTCCGTTGAGCAGGCGGCGGACTCGACGCTGAAGCCAGAGACCCTGGTGCGGCGGACGCGGCGCCGCAAGCAGCGCCAACGCGAGCTCGCGAGCATGGAGAAGAAGGAGAAAGCGGCGCTGGCGGCGGTGGCGGAGAGGATTGCAAACGCGGAGACGCAGGAGGAGGAGTTGATGCTGACTTGAAGAAGAAGAGATCACTTCTCATTCCTGTATCGGACAACTTGTTAAACTTTGTTAATTTCATTTGAATTTGAACCTCTATGTTTTGTAATTTGGATCCGCTATGTATCGGATCGACGTTGCATGGCTTGCATGAGTTTGGGGACAATATTTTGGGGGATGCGGTTGTAGGAGCCCAACTATGGGGGTCGTCCGGACGCGTCCGCGGACAGTTTGGGGGCCGGATATGGGGGCTCTGACTGGAGATGCTCTTAAGCATTGTGGGAGATTCAGCTTAAGTGAATTTTTTGTAAAGGTGACCCACAATCTTATGACTCTCTCTCGTTTCTGGAAAACAAATCTTAGGGTTGTTCGTAAGCACATATATTGTGGAGGTTCACCTTAACTGAATCATTTTAAGGGTGACACATAATCTTATGATTCTCGCGTGTTTCTGGAAAAGAATCTTACGGTTGTACATAAGCAATTCAAATTATTTTAATATTTGCTCTCTCTCGCAGGCTTTATATTTTTGATAGACATATGGGTCCTCGGAAAGTCAAAATGGTGACCTGTCGTGTCTCGCTGCACGAACACAGGGAGTAGCGGGTACCCCCTTTATTTCGCTCACTGCACGGACAACATCATCTACATTTAGGCGAACTGAGCCTAGCTCAGCTGGTTTGGTTCCTTGTGGTGGAACCGGCCCACCCAGGTTCAAGTCCCAGACTTGGCATGGGTGCTCGTATTTTCCTGGATTTTCCATGATTTAACCGGCGCTATGCTTTCAGTGGTAGGTGACGTGCCCGTCAACAGCGAGGCGCCCGTGGTGACTTCGTCAACCTCAAGATCTGTCGGACCAGTCTCTCGGAGGTGCTCATAGGGGCAGGGTTTGCGTGCGTGTGTTCATAGGGGTGTCTGTACGTGCGTGTTTGTGAGCGTCTGCGTCTGCGTCTGTACTGTGTTTCTAAAAAAAACATCATCTACATTTAGGAAACTATAAATAGAGGTTAGGTTATATGGAGCTCTTTATTATATTTTTTTTTGAAAACCTAATTGTAACATTTAAAGAATTCTAAAAAAAGTTCTGGATGCAATTAATAATTTGCACTGCAAGCATGGAAAAAATCAATGTAAAATACTTCAAAATTACACAAAAACCAATAAATAAAGTGTTGATTTGAGTATGTTGAAAAGTGCACATTGCAAAACATGTTTTTTAGATTTATTCATTTTTGTTTAGTTTAGAATACAAACAAATACACTAGCATTTTGCACGATAGTAGGATACTCCGTACATCATTGGCTACAGACTGACCATATCCGCATGAAAAATATCAATTTTTATTGTCTCTTTACCCTCTATTTAGACAATAGTTTTGTTTATATATCCTTTGCTACATTATTGATGCGCAGTTTGTTACATAACGATGGCTTCTCTCAACTAGTAAGCAAAACTTTAGCAACAAGAAAAGCATACTTTATTTATTTTGGCCAAATCCATTGTTTTATTTTGCCTTACACGAGGGATGATTCATATTTCACTACATCGAAGCTGACTTGTGTCGTTCTTTAAAGTTAAGTACTCCTTTCATTTCAAATAAAGAAAGTCCACGAACACAATAACAAAGTTCTAGGACGAAAAGTGAACTTTTCCCAAAGTTAAAGGACTGAAAGTGGACTTTCTTCATTTCATATTAAGTGATGTAGATTAGTACAAAGTTGTATTAAAATTTGCATCTGTTTGGAAAATACTTTTGGCTCTGTCTACTGAAAAAATCAAAAATCCTATTGATATGTTTTTGAAAAATCTAAAAAAAGTTCATCGCCGATATCCGGGAGTGAGAAATCTCTACTGTGTCTGAGTCACTTAATTTGGAACAAAGGAAGTACATCTCGAAGACTTATTCGGCGACTAGAGGGTCGAGTTGCATATATCCTAGATGTCATCGCTGATATCCTAATTGTGATAACCCTAGCTATATGTGATTAACGAAACTCCTGAATTCACGGAAAAATACTAGGGTGTACAATGCTAGAAAAGGCTAGTCTTCTCGCCCTCCGCGTCATGTAGAGAAGGAAATAAATGTCAGCCATACAATGCGTTATCTCTTATTGTCATCTCTTACAATTAAAGAGAATTTATTAACTTTAGTGTGAAATTATTTTGATAAGGGAAGACATATGATACAATGTAGGAATAGCTCTCTCTTAACTTATAAGAGAAATGCCTAAAAACACTTTTAAGAGAACGTCGCTTAGCTAGGGGAAGAGAAACATTTTATTTGTTTATTCTCTTTCCTACAACTAAGTAAAAACCCAACGTATCATGTTTAAGAGAAGGCTGGTATCACTCATTGTACTACTCCCTTCGTACACAAAAATATGTTTTAACATAGCCCAAATTTATATGTATATATACATGATTTAGTGTATAGTAATATTTAAATTTAGCCTAGATTGAGACATTCTTTTGTGAACGGAGGGTTTTTTTTTTTTTTTTGAAAGGAGCATCAATCCATTGTATTTTTTTCTAACGCTGACATCCCTCCATTGTAAACAGTACTTATGTACATCAAAATTCAGCATGTGCCCACGTATCTATCCATATCCATGCGCGGCGGCGGACGACTCTTGCAGCTTTCTACTTCTGGTGGTGGTGGCCTTCCCAGGTGGATGGTGGTACGGCGTCGCCGGTGCTGGCTAGGTGATCGGGAGCGTGGTGGTGGATCCAATCGTGTTTCTTCCAGGGAACTCAGGGGGTTTTGTGCAATTTGCAGGGTCTCTTTGTTTTTTCTTTTCTTTGTTGGACCTGTTTGTAAGCTGTACTCAGTTTGCTGAATATAAGTGTTGGATCCTTTCCTCAAAAAAATACTCGTGCCACGTGTTCGTCGACCACAAGAAAGAATACAGTACACACGAGTGATATCTTTCTCTGTGGAGACGTGGAGATCACATCTCTCCCTTGTCGGTCCAACCACACAGACAAACCTTTTGCGACAACGGAGCGGCCAGCGGCGAGTCCTCGCCGACGGGTAGCTGATCGATTGGTCCGTTGCTGCGTCAGTTGGTCCGTTGCTGATCGATTGGACAAGACGACACCTCTCTCTGGGACTGGAAGCCCCTAGCTCCTCATCCCAGCCGCATAGATAGTAAGTATATAGTATTTCTCGAATCCCAAATCCTTTCCTTACATTGAAAATCTTCAATTAGCAGCAGTATCTTTTATTTCTTAGTCGCATAGATAGTAAGTATATAGTATTTCTGCATTTCCCTTCGTAATTTTGGCAGTGTGGATTGGGTGCTTGCTTGCTGTTCTTGGACGGGCATGGGTTGACCCTGTAAAATTGAAGGAGAAGCTTAGCGAATCGATGTTCTTTATGCGTTTCTTCTTGGATGCCAGCCGTTACTGATCGTCTGATCCATTAGTTTTAACTGATATTCTCTCCACAAACCGCTCGCCCTCTCTCCGATCAGTAACCGCTGCTGCTCTGCTGCTCGTGCGCATCCCATCCCAATTACTCCGTAGAATCGATCGATCCTCGCGAATGATTCTTGTCTGAGTTTCTCTGCCTTTTGTTGCGATTTTTTGAGCTCAGGAGCAGCATGCTGGGAGAAGGAGGAGCGGTGGCGGCGGTGGTCGACAGCAGCAGCAACGGCGGCAAGGATGGGCACGCGACGGCGAGGGCGCCGAGGAGCTTCGTCCCGGTGAAGCTCGTCGTCAGGCCGGTGCTCCTCTTCGCGGTTCTCACCACCGGCTTCCTCGCCGCCGCGCTCATCCTCTTCGTCATCGGCGGAGGGGGCGGGGACGTCTCCTACTACCGCCTCCCGACGCTCGCCATGCCGAACGTGCTCCTCGCGGCGCCGTGCGCGGAGGAGGAGGTGGAAGTGGAGCGGTGGTGGGCGCGGCCGGCGTCCCGGAGCGCGTGGCACAACATGAGCGACGAGGAGCTGCTGTGGGCGGCGTCGTTCGAGCCCCGGCGGCCGGGGCCGCGTCGGCCGTCGGCGCCGGGGAAGGTGGCCTTCTTGTTCCTCACCCGCGGCCCACTCCCGCTGGCGCCCCTTTGGGAGCGATTCTTCAACGGCACCGGTGGGAAGGGGCTGTTCTCGGTGTACGTGCACACCACTCCGGGGTACCGCCTTGACTTCCCGCCGTCGTCGCCGTTCCACCGTCGGCAGGTGCCCAGCAAGGTACGCCACAACACGTCACCTAGCAGGTTAGCAGCTCTGTGTTGCGGTCAAAGTTTGCTTTTTTTTCCTCGATGGATACTTTGGCCGTCCGATTGGGATCCGACGGATCAGCAGCGGTACACGTACGACGACGTGACCTCTCTCTCGCTCTCCAGTCTGAACAGCACACATGACAAGTGTGCGGCTCCCGAGTGTGACACGAAAGAGAGAGGCTGAGAGTGATGACCATCGTGTCCCTGTCCATCAAAGATGTCATGGGCCCATGCCCAAGAATCTTCTTCATGTGATCTATTCTGAAAAAAATATCCTCTTCGTGTTTTTGTTTTTGGTAGTACAATATAAATTCTGGTAGTAAAAGATTTCAACATGTGTGCACTAGAACTAGCTAGCTAGAACTATCACCATCATTTCGTGATAGTTTGTATTTCTATTGTTTCTTCCAAGATATTCTTGCTTGCACAACAACGGAAAATAAAATGACTTATACATATATTTTGCAGGCGACGCGGTGGGGCGAGGCGAGCGTGGTGGACGCGGAGCGTCGTCTCCTCGCAAATGCACTCCTGGACCTCGCCAACGAGCGCTTCGTCCTCCTCTCAGAGTCATGCATCCCTCTCCACCCTCTTCCTGCCATCCACGCCTACCTGATGCGCTCGCGTCACAGCTTCGTCGGGGCATTCGATGACCCAGGCCGCTACGGGCGCGGTCGCTACCCCCGCATCGGCCTCTCCCCTGTCGTGTCCCCCGACAATGGCGCAAGGGCCCACAGTGGTTCGAGATGGACCGGCACCTCGCTATCTTCGTTGTCGCTGACGAGCACTACTACCCGAGGTTCAAGAAGGCATGCTTGCCGTCGTGCTATGTCGATGAGCACTACCTCCCCACTGTTCTCACCATCGAGGCGCCAACCGGGATTGCTAACCGGAGCGTGACGTGGGTAGATTGGTCGCGAGGTGGCTCCCACCCAGCGAGCTTTGGGGCCATGGATGTTGGGGAGGAGTTTCTTGAGAGGTTGGCAGGGAAGAAGGAGGAGAAGGAGAGGTGCATGTATAATGGACAGCGAGTCGATTTATGCTCCCTATTCGCAAGGAAGTTTGCACCCAGCTCCCTTCAACCGTTGCTTGAGCTTTCCACCAAGATACTCGGATACTAGCTTAATAAGTTAAACTCTAGGTGCATGTTTCACTCATATAGATTATATTTAACTCGCTGGTGGGCAAATAGAGAGATCAAATTCTTTTTTATGTCACAAAGAAACAATGACGATTTAGTTGACATATTTTGCTAAAATATACATTTCCCAATATCTTGGCGCTTAGGTTACCAACAGCATTTTGCTTCCCTGCAATTCCATGGCAAAAAAAAAGTGTTTTCTTATAGTATTTCGCAATTACTTTCTCGATTTAGTAGTCTTTACTTTTTATTTTTTTACAGTGACTTATTGCTTTTTTTTGTGGTTCTCCTTTTATTTGCCAAGTATCCATCAATATATTTGTAATGCATGAATACGAAACTTTTCATTGGTTTCATGGTACTTCTTGATAAAGAAAGTAAAATTTTCTTGATAAATAAACCCATTAAAAACAATGTGTCTTCCCTCTGATTAAATGTATTAGACGTACAAGTTCCATCAAACACATCCAGAAGGCATGAGATTCCTCTTTTCATGTCTTCGAGCTTAGATCACATTTTGTCCAGGATATTTGATCTTGAAAATGTCCACACAATCACGATGATATTTATAGATTCGTACACCCGAAAACCAGATATCCTCAAATATGCAAACAATTACATAAGTGATGTATAAGGCGATACATATTAAATCAAAAAAATGTTGTCCTTTGAACTTGTTTACCTAAGGGAAAAGATCCATGAAGATTCATTTAAAAAGTTTCAAATGAATTATTTAAAATCTCATTAGTGACCACCATATACATAAAATACAATTTTAGTGCCCACAAGTGTTTATTCAAGTACAAAAGATTAGTATAAAATCATTATGTGTATAATAATAATGATTGATAATGAATGCTGTTATAAGTTTTAGTTATTTAAATGTGTCACAATAATAATTTAATCTTATGAGTAGCACCCCTCGTCCTCTTATCAACCTACAAGTGTCAATGAATAGCCGTGTCAACAATTGAACAAAACAACATACTACATGCTACAATATATTTTCTGTACTGGGCATTACCACAAGCATGTTGTGGGCATCAGCTGGGGCGCTGGGCATCAGAGACGACAAAGACGAGGTGCTGCGGCTCTCCTGCGCGGGCTCGACGCTGGCTCAGAAGGTTGGAGGCCGGCTACTGCCCCGGTGCATCCATGCGGGACTGCATCGGTGACCTCGTCCAGCACCCGCTCGCCGCTCCCTCCCCGGACTTGACCGCAGCGCGCGGCGTCCCCCTTCGCCTAGGCACTCCTGTCCTTTGGGGCCGCACTGGATCGGTTCTTGCCGCAGGCCGAGCGCCCTGCAGTGTCTTGATACGCCGGATCGGCGCGCAGCGACAGCGAGCCTTGGCCGAGAAGGTGGGCGCAGCATGCCATGCCGGCTGCCCACGTCGTCGCCGGTCGGAGGGCCTGGGTTTGGGTGGGTCGGGGGGCCCACGCAGTGGTGGCCACCGCGCCGTAGACGCAGCCGCGGCCGCAGATATTTGGGGGAAGAAAGCAAGATACCGACAAAAAAAACCACCTACCTCCAATTTGTACAAGAGAGACAAAAAAAAGCCATTCAAAACAGCCACCGGGCGGGCGAGAACACTCCGCCGCGCGCGTCCGGCCTCCACCTCCCCGGCAACGGCAAGCCAAGTCAAACCTGCGAGAAGAGAGAGAACCTCCATCAGGAAGCCAAGTCAAACCTGCGAGAAGAGAGAGAACCTCCATCAGGAACTATCTGCTTTCGCTCGCATCCCCAAAAACATTCAGTCGCGAGAAAATTATAGGGATCTACCACATTTGGGGCTCTGACAACAGGTCAGTACCATTCCTGGTGATTTTTTTAAAAATGTACCAATTGTGGGGCTAATGACAACATATTGGACAAATCTCATTTTAATAGCATTTTATCAGTAACTCTGACAAGTGGAGCACATTTGTAAGGTCTAGTTGGCAGCACACGTGGACGAGGAGATGAGGTGGATGTGGAGCCCACACGTCAGGCCATCTTCTCTCTCCAATTCCTCTCCTTTTCCTCTCTCTCCTCCTTCTCCTCTCTCTCGTCGGCGCCCACTGCTCCCTGCTCCGGTCAGCTCGGCCCCCTCCCCCCATCCCATGCCGGAGGCGGAGAGGTCGGGCCTCGGTGCGTGGCGAGGCCGTCGCCGTCTTTTCCCTCTCCGCTTCGCTCTCAGTTTGCTCACGAAAGTCGCCGCTCTGCTCGATGTGCCGCCGTTTCCGGATGCCCCCGACGAATCAGTGACCACCGCCGGCTCCGCCTAGTCCTCCTCCCTCTCCTCCCCAAGCCACGCGAGCCGGGGCTCCCAATTCCGTCCGGGACCAGGTCATCTTCCCCGACTCCGGCGGATTGCCGTCGCGATCGATCTCGTCGCCTCTGATCTCGTCCGCCTTTCTCGACCAAAGCGGCCGCTCGTCCTCCATGTCGCGCTCGTACTCCCGCAGCTCCCACTCCACCAGAGCGCTCGCGTGCTCCGGCATGCTGGACTCCGAGAACCTCGCTCTGCCGTCTTGCTCATCTCCACGTTCGTCTTGGTCTCGGCGAGCTTGGACTGCACCTCACGAAGCTCCGCGCGCAGCGCGTCGGCCTCGCGCTTGCTCGTCCTCAACTTCTTCTGGGCGACGCCGGTGATGCAGGAGCGGAGGAGGAGGCCGGCCATGGTCGCGCCCCGGCACGTGAAGGCTCGGGAAGCTCGACAACGCCGGGCTTGCATTGCATGGTAGGAGGGCGCAGCTCGAATCCTTGGTTGACGCGCGCGGTCGTTGGCAACGTTTCCTTCTCCGCCTCGGGTACCAGAGCAGGGGACAGCTGCGCTTGGGGGTTTGGCGTCCCGGCGCGTTCTGGCGTAGGGCGCTGACGGCGGGCGAGCCGGCTGTAGTGGCCATGGGTTTCACCGGTATGGGCGGGGGTTGGGGGCGCCGCCGCCGCGCGATGCAGGAGCTCGGGCGTGCGGCGCGCCGGAGCACGCTCGCTCGGAGGAGGACTTGAGGCCGCAGCCCGTAGAGAGCCTACGACCACCGCGCGGAGGCGCAGCGGCAATCGCGCGCCTGACTCCGGACGCCCTGCAGTGCGAGCGGCAAGCTGGAGTTGTGCGGAGCGCGCAAGCGAGCGTGCGGGCGCGAGCCCAGTCGCCCTGCCGCTCTGTCACCATGCATCACCCAAACGGACACTGCTTTCTCTCTCTATTTTTAATCGACAGGATGGTCTCAAGCGCTAAGGAAAAGACAAAAGAAAAGGAAAAAGAAATGGAAAATTAAGATGAGTGACTGACAGGTGAGCCCCATGTCCACGTCAGCTCCATCTCCACGTGTGTTGCCAACTCAGCCCTGACGGATAGGCCCCACTTGTCAGTAGTGCTGTCAAACTGCGGTTAGATAGGAATTTGTGCAAACTGTTGTCCTTAACCCCACAATTAGTACATTTTTGAAAAAATCACCAGAAATGGTAGCGAAATCCCTGTAATTTACTCTCCAGTCGCCATGGACCGGCCACCGTACGGATACGGGCCCGTGTTCCACGGCCACGCGTACCCGCGCGCCGCCTCCGCCGCCTTCCCGCACGCCATCGCCGCCGCGTACGCGCACTCCCCCGCCGCCTCCGCCGCCTTCCCGCACGCCATCGCCGCCGCGTACGCGCACTCCCCCGCCGCCTCCGCTCACCCGTACGCCGCCTCCGCATACCCGCATGCCCCCACGCACCCGTACGCCGCCTCCGCGTACCCGTACGCCGCCTCCGCTCACCTCACTGCAGAGAGCTCCTCGCGGTGCGGCTTCAACTCGGCTGACCGCGGCCGCGAGTACCCCTTCTTCGCCCCGATGGGTGGCCGCGGGTACCCGCAGTCCGTCTTCACCGACGAGAGGTATGGCCATGGTGTCGGCGCTGCAGGATATGGGCAGCCATCCTACGCCGCTGAGGAGGGCCCGCACCTTGCCGCTACGCAGGGCCACTACTTCGCCGCCTTCGGAGGGCAGCCCTTCCCCTTCCATGGAGCCGGAGGGCCTGGTCTCGACGACGCTGCGGGCGTCTCCAACCACCTGGGCGCCTCGGTCACTACGGGCAGCGGCTCCTTCAACCCCACGACCGCATTCCCCGGCCCCTCCTACTACGACACCGCCAGCACGCTCGACCTGCCCCCACTCCAGAGATCACCCAGCAGCAGCTTGGAGGTCTTCGACACGTCTGCCAGCAGAGCGAGCGGGCACCCGTCGGCGGTCGGCCAGATTGCCATTACTCTCTGGTGTTAAGGTAGAGACGGTCAATCGGGTCAATTCCTACTCAATGTTCGAGAAGATCAGGAATAGCCTCAGAGCGAGAACAGGAAGGGTTGCGATCGATATGGAATATGCTGCCAACGCAAGCACGGATATCAACAAGCTTCATTTAAGTTCAGAAAACTGGTACAGCGACCTGAGGGGTTCGTGAACGGTGGCGACGTCGTGCAGCTTGGGTTGGTCTTCGCCTTCGAAGATAGAGAGCCCGTTCCACTTGAGGCATACCAGATAAATTTTCAGATGGATGCAGGTAGTGGACACCTCAACCCAAAATCGATCGACTTCCTCCTAGAGCATCAGCATGATCTCGATTCTTATAGAGACAAAGGGGTGTTACCCGAGTGGGTTTATGCAGATCTCATCAGGCACCTACCCTTCGGTGATTCCGTGACATGGGTCACTTACCATGGGGATAGGGACCTTCCGTTCTTGATGAAATTGGCTGTTAATGGAGGTCGAGGCGTGCTACCAGAGGAGAGGTTGCTGTTTTTGCATCAGTGCAGGTGTCTCTTTCCAAGAATGTACGATGTGCGCGTGCTGGCACAGCTAGTCTTCCCCAGGTACACAGGGAGCCTGGAGAAGCTTTCAGATGGCGATCATCTGTGCATCCAACGCATTGGGGAAAAACATTCTGCAGGTTCAGACGCCCTGTTAACCTATGGTTGCTTTCTGAAGATTGTCAAAGTTTGCACATCTGAGGGTTTAGCCGCTAGAGCAGGTCTGCTGTCCGGGTTAGAACAAGTTGAAATGTCGATCAGATGCTCTGTCCCAGTTTCGGATTCTGCTCCGTACGTGTTCCAGGTTACTGACCAGAACTATGAAGATGTAAGGGACAAAGTTCATGATATCCTCCACTCCAATTTCCGAATTATCGGACTGCAAGTCGTTTTGCCAGCTGATGCAGCAGAGGTGGTTTCATCCACTGACTCCGGTACTGCACAAGTAACCCACGAAAGGATGCTGAGCATGGTGAATCAAGTGGCTAACTTTGAGGTCAATCTCTGCTTTGTGAATGATGAAGGGAAGATTGCGTACGGTCGAGTGTGGAGGTTTATGGTTGATAGCACTGATCAGTCTCACCGCTTTGGTCGGCTATTGGCTTCATCTGGCGCTACGCATAATGCAAATCTACTGTGGGTCATGCTTCACGGCGCAAGGGGAATCGCGGCTCTGCTCCACTCATTCATGGCGCCTGTCCCGCTGCGGGATACATACAGTGAGTACCGCTTCAGTCGATCTTCATGTTTCCCGACAGTGTTAGACCTGGCGCTTGTGGCTCATAAGTCCGCGAAAGTTCCCGTGCTGCCAACGGGGTGCAAAGGCGGCATCGACCACATTGCAAGATCATTGGGAGTCACGACCCACCTGTGTGATGTCGTTATAGTGGTAAGGTGCTACATGTCATTGCGTGACGGTGGAGAGCTCGAGAGATATGTCTCCTCAGGGTTGATGGAGAGGTGTTGCCCCAAATGCACCACCTGATGATTCAACTGAGACCAGTCCATGTAAATTTCTTTTGTGTGATCTCAGTTACGAAAAACATTGGGATCTTCTGACTACCCAATTGGTGTGTCCCAATTGGAGTATATACCTAGCTCACTCTGTTAGAAAATAACATTACGCAGTGTGTTTCTGTACTTCTATTCTTGGCATCGCCGTTCATGCATGCTGCTCGCCTCTTGCTTGCCCATACTGTCTTTGTAGACCAAATGCGGCAGATGCCCGTGGTGCAGGGCACCATCCTTGCGGCGGACGCTCACGGTGAGGGCATCTCCAGCCGTTGGACAAACCCAGGATGAAAAAAGACCTCTTTTTGGACGGCCTGGGGAGGCGCCGGCGCAAAAGAGGATGTTGGGGTTGTGATTTTTCCAGTCGCATCCCACCCCAAGACCCCAAGATGATGAAGTAAAAAAAACAGATGAAGAAGGAGGCCATCGGGATGGCGTTCTGCGCGCCGTCGAGGACTTCCCACCACCGCGACCAGAGCAGCACGGCGGCCTCGCCCACGATCTCCACGACGTCGTCCAGGTCCATGTGCCGGCGCGCGACGTCCTTGAGGATGGCCTTGGCGTTCTGCGCCATCTCCATGGCGTCGAGCCGGGCCAGGAGGTGGAGCAGGCGGCAGGAGGTGGCCGGCTGCCCGCCGGCGTCGAGGCGCGCGGTCCCGAGGCACGCGCCGCCGTAGAGGATGGAGACGGTCGACTCGCCGTAGCGCACGGGCACCACCCAAATTTGCACGTGGAGAGGAGCATGGAGGGCGGCGCGCATGGAGGCCGGCCTCCATCTCTCCGGCGAGCTCGAGGAGGGAGGCGCGCATGGACGTCGGCACGCTCGTGTTCCACCTCGCGAGCTTCGGCGAGCTGCATCTCGGCGGCCCCGGCGAGCTCCATCTCGCGGAGGAGCGGGGCGGCGCGAGGAGGGCGGAGGGGTGGCGAGCGGCTGCGGCGAGCTCGGGCTCGGGCGGTGGAGATGGCCCTGCCTTCTTCCGTGGTGGGTGGGGAAAAGTGGGGAGAAGAGAGAGGAGAGAGAAAAAAAGAAGGGATTGCACGTGGTGGGCCTGGGCAAAAAGAGGAGAGAGAGGGAGCAGAGAGGCTGACCTGTGGGCCTGGCGCATGCAATCGCCCCCCCCCCCCCCCAGGCCGAACCCAGTTGCTTGGATTTGGCCTGGGGGAGCCGGCGCTATTTGAGGTCCTGGGGGGCACGACTGGGAGGTTTTTTGCATTTTTTGGTACCGCCGGCGGTAAAAAGGGCTCCTGGGGGGCATGGCTGGAGATGCCCTGAACGTCACATTGCACAAGTTTTGGGTAGACCAATCTGGTGTTAGTTCCGAACGTCACCGAAACTGTCCAAAATAGCACATGGTTTACAGAATCCACAGGGAAATAGAGGAAAAGAAAGACAAGACTAGGACCAAATGCTCGTTCACAACACCTCGGAGCATCTCCACTCGCGGCGCCCAAATGACGGCCGAATGGTCGTCCGGACGGGCGCTATGGACGCCGTCCAGACGAATAGCAATGAATAGGAGACATCGCTCCCTACTCGCGGTGTCCAACTAAAAAATTGTAAACTTAAAATACGATGAATTTCATTCAAAATTTAAGAAACTTTACAAATTTGAACGAAATATAAATAAACTCAAACCTAAACTGATCTAACTATGGCGGTAGCGATCGAACGCGCTATAGTCCTCCTCCTCCTTGACGCCACCGCCGCAAGCATGCAAAAAATCAACTTCAAATACTTTATATTCTACGCAACACAAAATGACAAAATCGTGTAAATTTTGAGATTTGAAAATATGCAATTCAGCTTCAGCTTTTGTCATTTTTGTGCAGCCCATAATATAAAGTATTTGAAGTTAATCAAGAGGAGTGAACAATACTTCTGACACAAGTTCTTCACAGAGGAGTGGACAAAAAGTGAAGAGTTCAAAGTTGTTGGGCAAAACTAAAGAGCATAAACACAGAGGATTTAGTAAAGTAGGGGTTGAACTGAATTTACACACCACATGATTCACCTGTTCACTCAAATTGCGTTAGTATGGAGGAAATGGTCTAGTTAATTACTCACTCCGTTTTTTAATATAAGATGTTTTAGCATTTATCCACATGCACATGTACACAAATATATGTAGACATGTATTAGTGTGAATGTTCACTCACTTTAGTTTGTATGTAGACAATATGTGAAACATCTAAAATATCTTATATTAAAAAACGGATGGAGTATCTATCTATACTACTATTAAAAGAACAAACTTGTGTTGTGCTATGTTGATACATTAAATCTGAGCCGTTCATGTTGATCGACGATCCAGATCACTCCAAACCTTTTCAATTTCGTGATAATTACAAGATTGCCACCGCTAAGCAAACCGGTCGGGCAGACGAGCGGTCGAGAGCATGGAGCACCGGAGCGCTGCCTAGGCAACGGTGACGGGTGCGGCCGGCAAGGCAGACAGGACCACGGCGTTGGGCGCGGCCGGCCGGGAGGCGAGCGGTTGAGGGCACGGCAACCATCGAAGCGTGGCCTCGACGACACTGACGGCGCCCCGCTGACGTTGGTGCCGCGAAGGCGACGGCGCCAAGCTGCAGCAGCGAGGAGGCGACGGCGCGGAAGTAGTCATTAAGACGTACGACAACGAGCGATAGCGACGTGAGTCAGCCGCGCCGGGGAACTTGCAGGCTCAGTCGCGCGCGCCGTCGAGCAAGAGCTGGTTGGGCACCTCCACCTTCAACTCCTCCAGCAGCTGCGCCGCCCCGCCAGGCCGCGCCAGGAACCTGTAGGCGACGTCGCGCGCGCTCCAGCCGTCGAGCGAGGCCTGGTTAGGCACGTCCGCCTTAAAGTTCCAGTTCATGCACGTTTCGGTTTAGTTAATTTAAGTGAGGAAGCGACCTCTCACCTCTGCCTCGCTGGCTGCAAGTTGCAGTGCCGGCCCGTGCGCCGCCTCCTATGCAGCTCCTCCAAATTTCCAATCCTTCATGTTCCAAGTTTCCAATGCCTCTTAATTATGGAAGAAAGATATGGATTGGGGCTTCTCCTCGGGAGAAGTTAGTGGACTTTCAACGGAAGCAGCACTTTAACTTTAGAGACGTGCATTTTCAGCAATGTTTTCTTGCCCGTAGTAAGATCAACTGAATTTCTAACATTTGTCTAATTAACTGAATTTGTAATATTTGTCCTATTGCTTATATGGTTTGCAATAGTTGATTACGTGCGTTGCACGTGCACGTCAACTAGTCTAATCTAATAAGACAAGTATTATTACAGTTTCACTAGCTTAGCGAGCTAGCTCATTTCTGACGGAGTTTAATGTCTGTATTGTATTTCAGGCCTGCCAAACTTTAGAGGACAGAGACAGACGGGGATGCTGGATCCATGGATCGCTACTGCATGCTGGCGAATATTATCAATCAGGAGCTTTGGGATCGATCATAGATAATTATATATACATTTTCCCTGTGTGAGAGAGGATCAGTATAGTCCTGGGCCTTGAGCGTGTATATGTACATTTAACACACATCGACTCGTCGGTGCTGATGCCGAAGCCGGTCGGCAGCCCGGGGACGTTCGTTTCGTTGATTCCGGTGGCAGAGTACCAGGGGAGGCTGCTGCAGGACATGTCGGGGGTGCGCCACCCGCCGCGACGCCATTCGCGGCACACCGCCATCAACCTCAACGACCGGCTCCACCTGCAGGTGCCAAGGTGGGTGACAAGCTCCATGGAGATCTTCTTTTCCCGCAACACTGCCATAGTGCCATGTACGCTCTCGAATCGGCGGATGAAGCTCCTGCAGCTCGTGTCCTATTTCCACGTCGGCAAGCACCCCGGCCGTTCACCATCGTGTTCCTCCTCTAATGCGTCCTCCCGTCCGTCTTCCTCTTCACCGGCAAGTTCGTCGTCCAGCATCTCAGCGCACGTTCCTCGTCTTCCTGCTCATCATCACTATCACGCTCTCACTGGCGCTCTTGGGAATCAGTGGTCCGGTATCACGTTGCACGCGTGGTACTGGTGGCACCGTGGCGGCGTGGCGCAACGAGCAGTTCTGGGTCATCGTTGACACTAGCGCCCGCACCCGGTGGCGTTGCTGCAGGACCTCCTGAAGGTGATCATGTCCAAGCCGGGCGGCGCCGACGACGGCGAGCAGGAGACGTTCGCGGAGCTGTACGTGGTGCGGTGATGCCTCTTGATGGTGGCACCCGTAACCATCACGATGCTGAACAGGGTGGCGACGGCGCGCACCGGCGCACGGTGTACGGCGAGACCCCGGTGTGGAGCAAGCTGCCGGCCGGCATATTTTTCAGCAAGCTGCGGCTCGTGCTGGCGTACCTTTAGGCCTCATTATCGTTGTTGCTTTTTTTTTTTTTGCATTTGCGTTGTACTATCACAACAGCTGCTTAATTAATCAGATTGGGGCAAAAAAATTGCCCCCGTTTTCAAGAAAAAAAATCTGATCGACTACTCCAGTGCACTTCGTCCGTGTACACACTACAGTCTGTGCACTCCGTTACGTGGTGCTCGTTTAACAGGAGAGAGTGTAGGACTTGGAGATTAAAGATCTGCAATTCTAGGCCACGTGTCAAGCTCGGTCCATGAGTTGCCACTCCACAAACGCGCTGCTCCGCAGCTCCTCTCCACGTGTCAGCAGAGTTCCACGACTCTCAATCTCTCACCCAAATTCGCACCGCAAGAAAAGATGAGTACATGGCACTTGCGGTCACACAACTCGTTCGCTATGTGCACTCAAGTCACACAACTGAAAAACAGGATTTTTTGTCACATAACTGGATTTTTGGTGCACGCAGGTTACAAACCCCACATGTCAGTCCGTTTTCCGTTGCAGGAGTGCTGACGTGGACACGTAATTTTGCAGAAAACCCCCTGTATTTTGGGATATTTCGCAAAAAACCCAAATTTGGGTCCAATTACAGTGAGTTTTCTGCAAAATGTCCAAAAATACAGGGATTTTTTTGCAAAATTACCAACGCAAAACGGACTGACATGTGGGGTTTGTGACCTGCGTGCACCAAAAGTCCAGTTGTGTGACCAAAAAATCCCGTTTTCCAGTTGTGTGACTTAAGTGCACATAGCGGACGAGTTGTGTGACCGCCAGTGCCATTTACTCAGAAAAGATTTAGAGAGAATTGCCATAGCTGCAGAGTATGCTTGGGCATGATTTTTGTGCACAATGAGCAGCTCACAGCATCAACACAAGACGGTCTCAAAAAAAAAAGCATCAAGCCATCAACACAAGACGGTACTGCAAACTTTATTATTCAGAGAATTCATTACAGTTACCCAACACAAGATAATTTGTGTAGTCGGTATTTTGGGTTATAGGACTATATAATACAGTTTAAACATATTTTAATATATCAAAAACAATATGATAAAAAGTTGAACATAAATTCAGACATTTCATGTTTACGCACAAGGCTTCGCGGAAAAAGATATTTTTTGTGTGGTGTAAAAAAGACAAACTTTGATACTATAAAATGACTTATCACGCGACATTAATTTTACCTTTTCGACACATGTCACATGAAAATGTCTTTGTTCATCAAATTTTGGGTATGATCATAAAATGTTGGAAAGTTCACCCAAATTTATTTTGACAATTTAAAACACGATTTTAAACGGTGGGAGCAAATGCTTCTACGATTTAAAATAGATTTCCGATGGGTCGTCCTCTTCTGTACGTACATACATATAACATGAACGGCAAATGAACGAATATAATCTAAGTAGCAAAGATATCATCCCCCGCATCTGTTTGGCATGGAACTGAAAATACCGCATGGCAGCGTGGCAGGTTTGACCGGAAAGTATCACACATCCATACCACTATACAACTTCTCAAACTTCAGATTTCCAAGCCTCAAACATGAGATTTGTTTTCTTCATTCGCCACAACTTCGATATGAAGCTTTCAAATATAGGTCGGTCACATTTAGTCACGATATGATCCCCTTCTTGGATATATTGCACAAATAAGGTTAATCTCTAGTGACATAGCTTATGCGAGGAAGGGGGGCCACTGCCCTCCTCCCCTAATTATCAAGCTTGTAGGTGTAGCAACACTTGTCGCCAAGAAGGTGGCTTCTAGTAGATTGATGTTTTACCGTGTAAGATTTTGGTAAATAATATAACAAAATTTTATGCGTGTGCATGTGCATCATATTAATGCGGACTCCGGGGGGGGGGGGGGGGGGTGTTCAACCTTCTTGAAAAGAACAAATTATATTACCATTGGACCTACGCTTGACTACAAAAACTGTACTGCCCCACTGAATTCAGGTGTCAGCCTCAGATAGGGAATGAATGAAAGAAAGGTAGCGTTTATGTGAGTTAGATGTCTATTTTACACAACGAACCTTTGGCTCAAAAGTGGTCTATGGAAAAATCACCGCATCTGTCTCCTTACACCTCTCGGGGTTCCTCACTCGCATCAATAATCAATCATGGATCACTCTGGTTTAGTGCGGGTGCCGCCAACTAGGCGAAGAAAATGATAATCAGGAGATGGCGGAAGGCGTCGGCAAAATGAGGCGAAGAGGGCCAGGTTCAAAAGCAAAGATATCATCTCCCCGCATCTGTCTGGCCATGGAACTGAAAATACCACATGGCAGAGAGAGCAGGTTTGACCGGAAAGTATCAAATGATACCACATGTCCATGCCACTATACAACTTCTCAAAGTTCAGATTTCCAAGTTTCTAAAATGTTAAAAAAAATGCGAGTGTTCACAATATATGTGTTTATAACCCCTATAATTTTATTAAATTTATCTTCTTAACTATTGTGATCGAGCAACTGAATCTTGCATATTCTTGTTAACCAAATTTATGTTAAATAACTACCACATCTTACCGTGGGGGAGGCATCTACATTGCTTCTTTGTGATGTTCTACAAATATATGTTTGCATGTACTTTACGTCTATCCTATATATAAAATTTGAAATATAGTCATGTTCATATTAGAGTATGTTGGCGAGTGTGAAATTTGCTATGGATAAATGGCTTAAGCTAGGGGGCATTTATTCTTCCATCTCATGCATTGTTAATGATCACAATGTTGCGTATCAGTTATTTGGTTGAATCATGTAGTGACTATCGGACAAACAGGGTGAAAGGAGGATAACCGGATGTACCCGGTGCTGATCAAATGTAAAGGAGAAGTCCAACTGTGCCTTGATGGGTCGTGAAACTGAGCTTTTCATGTTATTATGAGATTTTGCAGGCTCTATAGAAGCTCAAATAGGTGTGTGGACTCGATCAACAATGTGCCACCTAATCAATCTGATCCAAAAATAAGTTTCACAATTTTGAACTAGTTTAAAACTGTAACATTTATTTTGAATCGAAGGTAGTGTACGATACCCCTCAATTAAGTCCCCCTCTTTGGTTTGAGATTATCTGTTTTCATGTCATAAAGTTGCTGTTGTTGCAAGCATAAACTACCGTAGTAGCTGCAAATGCTTGTCGCAACCGTCGAGCTTATTTTAAAAAAAACCGTCGAGCTCTCGATGTGGGGGCCGTCAGAATCTAAGGGCTTGTTTGATTCATAGGATTGTCAAAGGATTTGTATAGGATTGTAATTTCATAGGATTTTTTCCTTTGAAGTCATTTGATTCATAGGATCATTTTCCATAGGAAAGTTCCTATAGGAATCTTGTAGTACAAACTTCATAGGAAAATAACATGAGGTCTAACCTTATGAAAAAATTTGTTCACCACAATCAAACACACTTCCTTTACCCATAGGATTGGATTAGACATGCCATGCCAATCCTATGAAATTCCTATTCGTACACTTTCTCATTCCTACGAATCAAACGAGCCCTAACAGATTTGTGTGCAAGAGTATCACGTTAGATGTAATGTGATGATTGAACAGGCTAGTCCGTCAGATATGGGATAAATCTAGATCTGGACCGTCCATCTGTGCAGTTTCTACCACTTTCCACCAACCCCGCTGGCAAATCGCTACAGCCTAAAACCCACCCCCTGTTCACATCCCACGGGAGAATTGCTTTTAACCCCCCGGTTCGTGCGCCACAGCAACATAAACCCCCTTCTTTGCCTCCATCCCTTCTAGCCCCCCACTTCGGTTAATTCATTGCTGATGGCCCCTTCTGGTTTGTTATCTGCTCATTAAGTTAATAATCCTATATTAGAGGCTAACTAAATTCTAAAATGACTAGACTACCCCTGTCTATTTCTTCTAATCACGCACGCGCTGGGAGCCTGGAGACGGAACTCGTTCGTTTTTCCCCGCAGGTCGCCGGCCCCGTCCGTGACCTTGCCGTCGCCCTGGCCGCTCGCCGCCCCTCCGCGAGGCCGTCCAATTCCACCCAGGAGCCGGCGTAGGGCGCAGTCCCAGGCGGCAGCGGCCGGACGGACCTCTCGATGGCGGCGTACCTCGCTGCCGGCGACAGCCCGGCGTCGGGGAGAGGCGGAATTCCTCGAGGGCGAGCTTCTCCTGGTGCGCTCTGGCGAGCACCCCACCGAGGCCCGGGCCGTCGGCGTCGCGGTCCTGGAGGCGCTTGAGCTCGGCGCGGAGCCCGGCGGCCTGGCCCTCGTCGTCGCCGGCGGCGCGCTCGGCGGCGGCGATGTCCTCCCGGGCCCTGGCCACCTGCGCCTCGAGCCGGGCCGCCTCCTTGGAGAGGAAGCCGTTCTCGTGGCCCGCGGCAGCGAGCTTCTCCTCCAGGTCGCGCTTGGCCTCGCGGAGCGCGTCCATCTCGCCCACGTCGTAGGAGGCGGCGCCCTTGGTGGTGTTGCCGTTGGTGAGCCCCTGGCCGAAGTCGAACTCGGCGGCGGCGGTCGGCGGTCGGCGTACCTCGCTGCCGGCGACAGCCCGGCGTCGGGGAGAGGCGGAATTCCTCGTCGGCCCTGGAAGCTCCGCCGCCGGGCCTCACCTCCGTCCCTCCTAGCCGCGCCGCCGTCGTGCCTTGCCTCTGTCACGCCTGGCCGCTCTGCAGCATCTCCTCGCCGTCGGCCGCATCTCGCTGCCCTCCATTGTTGCCCCAAAGTTAAGGCAAGCATTGGTATTATTGTATAATCATATCCTAGTTTGCTAGTTATATATTGACAATCTTGTTAAACATGGCAAGGGGGGCCATCAGCAACGAATTAACCGAATTGGGGGGGCTAGAAGGGATGGAGGCAAAGAAGGGGGTTTATGTTGCTGTGGCGCACGAACCGGGGGGGTTAAAAGCAATTCTCCCCACATCCCACTGCTCCCAATCCCCGCACCGCCGCCGCCGCCGCCAACTTTCCGCTCCTCCCACCCACCATGGCGGCCACCCACGCCCCCTCACTCTCCTTCCTCATCTCCCACCCCCACTCCGCCGCCCCCCAGCTCCGCCTCCGCCCCTCCCCCCACCACCGCCTCCGCTGCGCCACCGACGCGACCGCTGCGCCCGCCCCGGCCAAGCACCGGCGCCCCGCGGACGAGAACATCCGCGAGGAGGCGGCGCGGCACCGCTCCCCGACCAACGACTTCTCCGCCTGGTACGAGCCGTTCCCGCCGGGCCCCGACGGCGACCCCCACGAGCGCTACTCCCTGGATGAGATCGTGTACCGCTCCAGCTCGGGAGGCCTCCTCGACGTGCGCCACGACATGGACGCCCTGGCGCGCTTCCCGGGCTCCTACTGGCGGGACCTCTTCGACTCCCGCGTCGGCCGCACCACCTGGCCCTACGGCTCCGGCGTCTGGTCCAAGAAGGAGTTCGTGCTCCCCGGGATCGACCCGGACCACATCGTCTCCCTCTTCGAGGGCAACTCCAACCTCTTCTGGGCCGAGCGCCTCGGCCGCGACCACCTGGGCGGCATGAAGGACCTCTGGGTCAAGCACTGCGGCATCTCCCACACCGGCTCCTTCAAGGACCTCGGCATGACCGTCCTCGTCAGCCAGGTCAACCGCCTCCGCCGCGCCCCGCTCTCCCGCCCCATCGCCGGCGTCGGGTGCGCCTCCACGGGGGACACCTCCGCCGCCCTCTCCGCATACTGCGCCGCCGCGGGCATCCCCGCTATCGTCTTCCTCCCGGCCAACCGCATCTCGCTCGAGCAGCTCATCCAGCCCATCGCCAACGGCGCCACCGTGCTCTCCCTCGACACGGACTTCGACGGCTGTATGCGCCTCATCAGGGAGGTGACTGCCGAGCTGCCCATTTACCTTGCCAATTCCCTCAACTCCTCCGGCTCGAGGGGCAGAAGACGGCGCCATTGAGATACTGCAGCAGTTTGATTGGGAGGTGCCGGATTGGATCATTGTTCCAGGAGGCAATCTCGGAAACATATATGCCTTCTACAAGGGGTTCGAGATGTGCCGTGTGCTGGGCCTTGTCGATCGTCTGCCACGGCTTGTCTGCGCACAGGCCGCCAATGCCAACCCGTTGTACAGGTACTACAAGTCAGGGTGGACTGAGTTCCAGCCTCAGGTGGCCGAGCCAACATTTGCATCCGCGATTCAGATCGGTGACCCGGTGTCGGTCGACCGCGCAGTTGTCGCCTCAAGGCGACGAATGGCATCGTCGCGGAGGCCACGGAGGAGGAGCTCATGAATGCAATGTCTCTCGCTGACCGCACGGCATGTTTGCCTGTCCACATACTGGTGTGGCACTTGCGGCGCTGTTCAAGCTCCGGGAAGACCGCACCATCGGGCCAAATGATCGCACGTGGTTGTCAGCACGGCGCATGGCCTGAAGTTCTCGCAGTCCAAGATCGACTACCACGATAAGAAGATCGAAGACATGGCTTGCAAGTACGCTAACCCTCCGGTCAGTGTGAAGGCGACTTTGGTGCCGTCATGGATGTCCTGAAGAAGAGGCTCAAGGGTAAGCTCTGAGCCTGCCCTGCTACTGCTGACCCCTCCAATTGGCTACTGGAATTCAATTGTCTTGTGCATCTGGTTCAAATGTGATTGGTTTGCTGCGGGCATTGGAACCATTGATTTGAAATCTTTTAGGCGAGACTTTTCTAGGTGTGTCTGCGGAGAATGGTTAAGGAGTGTAGGGTTATCTCTTGTACTGTGTTGTGTTTGTCTGGCTGTTCAATCAATAAATTATTCTAGCCTGTTTGCTTCATCGTCCATCAGCTTGTCGGAAATTTTCACTGTTCGATGGATTTTTTGGGTATTAGATGTTGTCTTAAAATTTCATTGTTGTGTTCTATGGATAATAAACTATTGTCTTGCAGTTCATTGAATAAATAATCATTCTGTCTGTATGCTCCATCCTGTATTGGCTTGTTGAAGACTGTCTATGGATTGTTAGTATTTTAAGTTGCCTTGTAAGGAGTCTGCAACGACTGATAACCTGCCAACCTTCTGGTGGATTCAGGTGTTATACTCCTATGGCAGCCTTCCAGTTTCACTGAGTTTGTTCGGGACTTGTAAAATTTCCGTTGTGATCTCTATCTCTACTCTTATCTTCTCTATCGGTACTCTATCTTCTGGGAGTTAGTCCATCTGCCTCCTCACTCTTCCTCCTGTCTCCCAAGGGAGAGAAAACGGATCACCTCCTAAGTGAGCGAGACAAAAATGGAGAGAGTATCTCCTTCCACTTCATACCCTACTCAGGGGCATTGTCTTGTGAGCTCTGATAAAATGTATGTAGTGTTGACAGCTTCAGTTGCATGTCTGAACCTGCAGGCCGTTAAGCCATGGTAACCGTCGACAATGTATTGGGGCGGACAGCCAGTGTTGTAGATGCATGACTGGCTGATTGATGTACAACCACCGACACAAGCGGAGTCCGGGACACACAGGGAGGACGCTCGATACCAAGATCAGCTTCTCCCGGTTCACGGGTACGTTAATCCCGGTACAAGATTTTGTTGGGGAGCAGCAGCGTCTTGCATTTGCTCCGATTTACCTGCAAAACTAACTTTTGTCCCACCGCACGAGTCCGCAAGTTTTTTAGATAATTGGCTGCTGTATTTCTGTTGTCTTGTGCATCTGATTCAAATGTGATGAGTTTGCCATGGAGTATTGGTACCCTTGATTTGAGAAATCCTTTAGGTGAGACTCTTATAGGCCTGTGTGCAGAGAATGGTTAGGGAGTGGGTTCATGTCTTCTACACTGTTGGTGTAGTATGGATGATAAACACATATCTTGTTGTTCATTCAATAAATCATTTAATCCTGTCTGGTTCATCGTGCAATCAGCTTGTTGGAAATTTCACCATTCGGTGGATTGTTTAGTTCAATTTGAAGTTGCCTTTTAAGGAGTTTGAAACGGCTGATAATCTTACAACCTGGAGTTTATTGTCAAATCATTCAGTCTGTTTGCTAGGGACTTCAACTCATTCAGTATGCTGCTAAATCGTGGATTGGCCTGTCCAGGATTGACAGATTGTCTATGGATTGTTATTATTTGAAATTGCCTCGTAAGTAGTCTGCAACGACCGATAACCGCCAACCTTCCGTTGGATTCAGGTTTATACGCTTATGCCAGCCTTCCAGTTTTCCGAGTTTGTCGGAGACTTAAAAAAATTCATTGTGATCTCTATCTCTACTCTGAACTACTAATAGATAGATGGAGTCCCCTCACCCTGACGAAAATCTGCAAATAGGGAGCAACCTCATATTTCACCTCTGAATTTCGCCGCCTTCGCCTCCTCCATGAGCAGCCACAGCTCTTTGTCTTGAATTTGGCAATGGTGCAACCGATGAATCACGCTAACCCACATCGGACTCTACGTGCATGAGGGAAATCATTTTCTGGTTGATGGATCGTAGCGCTAGGCCGAGATTGTTCGTGTCACCTGAATACACAGGCCACAGATTAGGCGGAGGATGGGGTAGTCCGATGCTCCTGAGTGTCCCTCACCCAGGCTCCATTGAGCAGGCCCTGCACTTTCAATCTGACTGCACATATGAACATGTGTCCAGAAGCAATATCATCCAAAGTTCAATTAAGATCAAATTACTGCACAAGTTTCAATCTGAATGCGCATATGAACATGTGTCCAGAAGCAATACCATCCAAAGTTCAATTAAGATCAAATTACTGCACAAGTAGTAGATGATAACTCCAAAGATAGCACTTTCCCACAATTCATGGTAAGAAGTACTCCGTTCCAATTTAATTGACTTGCTATCCACCAAATGTGGAGCACATTTGGTGGATAGCAAGTCAATTAAATTGGAACGGAGTGAGTAGCTCGCAACAGTACTTTAACCACATTTTGTATTCTTACCTCGTTTGTATTATCGAACAAACTTGTGGACTCGTGCGGTGGGACCAAAGCTTGTTTTGCAGGTAACAGCCGAGCAAGGGAGCATATTTAGCAAATGCAAGACGCTGCTATAGAAATCACTCCGAATCACACTTAGAAATCTTAAGAATCACTCAGAAATAGAAATGGTGTACAACTCAAATTCAGCAAGCCAGAAGGGAAGACAAAACTAAACAAAGGGAACCCGAAAAACTAAAATAATACTGAAGCTCTGCTATACAGGCGACAACGATGGTCAAAATCGTTTTGAGAGGACCCTGCTGCATTTCATAGCATTCCCCCGCTTGACATGCAGCAGAAAAGTGTATCTGACTGCTCTAATATCACGATTCTCCAAGCAAAACTTATTCGGACATGACACTCTGCAGCATCAAAGCAATCTTTGCTGTCTTGTAATCATCCCGGAGTTTAATGAACCGTAAAGCATCCTTCCGGATGCTGGGGGTTCCTTCAAGCAAGGAAGCTAGACTTTCTGGAGCAACAATGAAGACATTCGCCATGATTCCAAGCAGTTCAAACTTCTCGTCTATGGAGGGGGCATTGAAGCTACGGACAAACTCCCCATACTCAGTAATGTCACGTTTCAACCGTAGCCCACCACTGGGACCAAATGTGAACTTTTGCCAATGATTAAGGAGAACCTTGTGCAAGCGGTTTCCCAGCTCAGTCAAAAAGGACTGTTTGTTGAAACCTTCTAGGGCACTGAATGCAACCTCAAGAACACGAGAGAGATAGGCTACGATTCTTACACAAGCATTTGTTGGCCGGTGATCTGGTGCAGCTCCATCATCTGGTGACCGATAATCTGTAGCCTTCTGTTCTGAAGATAACAACCTTTCAACCTCACACATGACCGTATCAATACATTGTAACAGTCCTTTGTGAGCAGCAGCCTCAACAACAGATACTGCCGATCCCATATCTTCGCAAGCAGATGGATGAGCACCACCGACAGGCAGCAGGAGACGTGATATAGTATTTGAGAAGTACTGCTGGAGAATAGCTACACTACTGGCACACCGCTGCACGGCAATCATGAAGGACCTAAAACTACTCTCACCAGCAGCAGCTGCCGCCTCTGCAGCAACTGCGGCAACCCTTCTACTAACACTTGTCCCAATGACATATCTATCCCGCATAGCTGCAGCCTCATTTAAACTCTCTCTAGCACGGTCAAGCCCTTCAGTTAAATACTGGCTGACTTGATCAAGCAAGCATGCAAATATGGATCTCACATTAGCTGCAACAGTAGTAGGCTGGGAAAACAACAGTGTGCATCTCGTTATTGCTTCCTCATTCCAACGAACAAATTCGGTGACTACGGTAACTGATAGAAGCTGTTGTGGTGAGATAGCCAAAGATGCTCCTTTCGCACGTCCGATTGAGCCAGTCGATTCAAATTGTTGCTTTGCCTCAGCTCTCAATTCAGCCATCTTTGACAGATATAGCTGTCTGAGTGATGCCTGCTCAAATTCCACGTACTCATCTTTGTGGGAAACATATATGGATTCTGTGAGACCTTCAGTATCCAAATCTCCACAGCCGATAGACTGTAACTCCTTGGCAAGTTCTTTTGTCTTGTCATATGCTACAGCCAGAACTCTTAGATAATGTAGAAGACCACCTTCTTCTATAGGAGGCAAGCTAGCAAGAGAGGGGCTTATCAAAAGTTTATCAAGAATCACTGTGACCCTTTGTTCCAACACTCTCTGCACAAGAATTGCCATGACCTCGTTTGGCGAAGGAAAGACGGCCATTATTGTAGTTGCCTCTCTCCTCACAGTATCAGCAATTTCCTTGTACAGGATAGAGAGACCATCTGCTATAGCACTGGAGTCAGCTTGGAGACCATCATCACCAAGAACAACTTGAATATCAGCGTTCATAATTTCAACATCAATGAACATTGGCCGTGTCGCAACATAGTGCTGCATGGCACTGGTTCCCCGACTGAACTGCGACAAAATCTTTGCACATTCTGCCATCGTAGATAACTCCCGTCTCTGCGACGCGGTATCAAACCGAGACAGCAATCTATTCTCCAGTTCATTGCAATATTCTTGAAGATTTGCGACTGCAACCTCCAAACCACGGCTTGCGTTAGCAGAACCTACGGCTGACGTTACACCACCATGCCTCCCAAGATCCTCCTCAGCAAACGAACGCAGCTTCTGCGCAATCGAAGCAGCCTCGGCAACACGGCGGTCATCAGAGAATAAGGGATCAAGTTCCATGAGGTCCCCAGGTGTGCTGTTGAACTCCATCAGATACTTGATGAGATGAATCGTCTGGCCGGCGGTTTCCCTCTGAGATTCCGCACCCTGCAGACGATCACCAATCTTGGCAGCAGTTTGGCCGACACCGGAGATCCGGGAATCCAACCTAGCGAAGCTATCGAATAAGGAGTCCACGCCTTCCTCAAGCTCCCCGAGTGTCCTGCGGTGCTTGGCGTCCTGCGTGGCCACCTCCTTCTTCAGACTCTGGAGCCGTTTATCGATCTGACGTCGGAGGTCGACGATGTCCTTACAGGAGTGCTTGAAGAGCCCGAGCAGCTCGTCGACGGCGGGGAAGACGGGCGGCGCAGCGCCGAGCAGGGGCACCCCTGCCGCGGCGTCCCCTCGGAACTCCGGCAGCAGCTCGTCCACCAGGTTCCCGAACAGCGAGTCGAAGGAGAAGTCGCCCTTGAAGTCCTGGAGGTCGAGGGTGAGGGGCAGCGCTGCGGGCGGGTCATTCGCCGATGGCATGGTGGACGGCCGGGAAGATCTGGGAGGAGGGGAGGACGCGGCTGTTGTGTTGTGTATGATCTGGAAAATGTCAGCGTGGGAATGGGCCGGCTCTACCAAAAAAAAAAAAGGCCGTTGGGGGCAGCCGGGTCGGCCTCATACGAGAACTGTTATAAACTAGAGCTTTCTTTTAGCCATGATCAAAATTAGAACCAGTAGAGCTGTACGGCGTTCCTAAGAAAAAAATCAGAGCTGTGTTAGTACTTAGTATACCAATTATCCATCCGCTAGCTTTGACACGTACCGAATCAATTAGATCGATGTGTCTTTGTAACCTGGATGTGAAATGGTATATTTTAGAGTGTCCTGTCTGTCTGTATGTAAATATAGCCTAAAATATGTATATAACATATAATCGAATTATAATAATTCCCAACTCACTAGACACACAATTATCGCTAGCGTGCCGTCTCTCTGCCAATCAACAAATGCCTATGTGCCTGCGTTTTTTCTAGTGTGCCTAATAAACTGTACCGGAGAGTAGGCGTATTTTTGGGCTCAGACCCGATTTCCGTGGCACCAGGGGCGGGCCTTGCTCAAGTCAAGCGTATTCAGTTGAATATTCATTAGTTTCCCTAAACTATTATGTACATATAGCATATACTACATACAAGTATGAAAAAACGTGAAAATAACTAGCGAATAACTGAGTTTTACTTGCGGTGTGCGTGTGTGTCTATGCGCGTGAAGAGATGCTACATCATGTGCTCTTAGTTCAGTATTAAAGAAAAGGTTGCTTGAAAATTTCTAGACACCTAAAATTGCCGGCACAAATTAGTTTCCAGATATGAAAAACCTAGTTTTTTTTTTGTTTGACAGGAACACACGCATTCCTTAGGACACAGCTAAATCGCTGGCCACCAAACGAGATACATCAGGTCCGATAAGCACACATATTGGTTGTTCAGGTCCATATATACTCAAGCCCATTGCTGCAAGTGCATGAGCAGGTTTATTACATGCTCTGGGACGGGACAGTACTCCACACTATAATCATTGAACTCCACGGTAAGCTGATATTTGATGTCGAGGAAAAGTTGGCCAAGACATGCTTGGTCTAGAGATGGGAAAACTAGTACTCCGTAGTAAGCAGTTAGAAAACACCGAAGGCATGCATGGCCAAGACATGCTTGGTCATGAGCGAGTGCACGACCCTATTGGCGGCCCATCTTGTCCTGCTGTACGGGCTACCGGCGACTGGTGGTGTGATGAGTGGATCTTACGGCCTGCCGGGAGCCGCGAGGCCTTGACGACCGGTGTTGGTCCAGCAACCGGCCCTTTGAGACTGCAACGCTTGCATTCACTGAAAAAAAAAGCTCGATATATCCACACGCTATAGCGTCCTGAAAATGGTCCCGCTAAATAGATCAGTGTACATTGTCTCGCTAATAGCACGCTATAGCGAAATAACACACTAATAGCATATTTTTAGGCCGGCGCTATTTTTCTCGTGAATCCACGTGTTTGGACCTACCTCTCTGTAAAAAAACAAAAAAAAATGTACGCGTTTTGAGACGGAATGCTCCATGATTTTCGGTCACGAGCTAGTCACCGTGCGTGAAAGTCAAGGAGGAGGCCAATCAAGTGGCCCGGCCGGTTTGACCACGGGTAAACGGACGGAGATTCATGCTTGTGGTTCAGAAATAAACAGCGGCATGGTGACAACGACCACGGCGATCGATCTGGGGTAGAGAAGACGGGAGACCGGCGGAGCGAAGTTACCACGACCTGCCGCCGGGAGAGCCAGCTCATTCGATCGCATGCGCCCATGAAGTTAAGTTCTCCCCGTTCAGACCAAGACGCCTCGTCGATCGGACCGAATGAACCTGCTCGACTCGATTCGATCCGACAGTACTGCCACCGCCACTTGCATATATCTGACGCCGCACAGGTTAGCTCGTCGATCGTGGGTACCTTGACCGCCTGAGATCGTTGAAATGGTCTTACAATGCCACACTGGCTGATGGTAGTATATAGATAGACTTGTCGACACACAGCGCCCGAGGTCAAGAGATCAACTGTGCAGGCAGCTGATAGCAGTGGACAAAATTACAAGTGGGGGAGATTAAACTGGTGAGGATCATCCCCAATCTTGACGGACTCCCACAGTATACTCCATGTACAGTGTCTGGGGGTTATCTGGTGTTCACTCCAACTAGCATTAGTTGCAGGGTCAATGATGTGACCAGCAGGGCGTTGGTAGTAACTTGCATGCACAGTTCCTAAGTATCGGCATCAATCTTCTATACTAATATTAAAATTTAAACAGGAGGCGCTAGTGTAATCCTCCCAAGTCCAAACTGAACATTCGCCAAAAATTTCCCGGAAAGATCGATCGAAATAAACAAGAGTAATGCACATGCGATCGATGTGTCTCTCTCGCAGCTAGCTACTGGAGCAGTACTGAATGTTGTGAGCAGTTGGGGCAGTGCTGTGAGGCCTGCTAATTAACGGTGGCTATTTCATATGCCGTGGTTGATTTCTATCCATCCAAGTGCCCTGGTTCTCAAAAATTAAGTGGACTTACATGCCATGCCAAAGTCAAACTAACCTACCTAAAGTACGTCTTGGCTAGACGAGTTCCTAAAGGCCAGATGCACAAGACAACAAGATTAGTTGTGTTTCCCAGCCATGCAGGCAACATATTATTACCAACTACAAGGGGCGTGCTGACCAGTGGGCATGCATTAATTATTACCGTGCATTAGACGCCACATTTTACTTTTGATCTAGTTGACTTAGTTGTTACACAATGTGTGGAAATTATGTCATGCACTAACCCAAGCTTATCTGAATCCTTCTGGCATATGCGCGCTTGTTATGAGATTATCTTGTTAATTTTCCCGTTCATGTTACTCAGCATTTTCATGAAGATAAGAGTTAGAGCTAAAAACTGTGTCGGCAAGGATATCATGCATGCATGTGTGGAACTTATCCACTGGATTATGAGGTAAAAAGTAACGAGAAGATGCATAAAAATTGTCAACGCTAGCTAGCTGACACATATGTAGTAATTTGGTGTTGAGACCTTCTAAACACACCATGCATGTGTGGAAACAATGTGGTGCACTAACCAAGCTTATCTAAAACTTTTTTGCATACGGGCATGTTATGGGATTACTGGCTTGTTAATGGTGCACATCAATATTGCTATTTTCACAGGATAAGAACTAGAACTAAAAACACGGGTGGTGGGCATAGCATGCATGCATGTGTGGAACTTATCCACTAGATTATGGGAATATTAGTAAGAAGATACATTAAATTTTGGGCGGCAGCTACCACATATCTACTTCCTCGGTTCATAAATATAAGATGTTTTAGCTATTTTAAATGTGGACTAGGTACGGACCAAAATGGATGAACATACCTATTAAGACGTGTCTAGATACATGCCAATATGAAAAATGGTACAATATCGGAAATTGAGATTGGCACCCGGGCTCATATGCTCCCGATATTTTCGGGAGCATAAAAAAATTTGAAAAACTTTTCAAAAAATTCCGAAAAAAATCATGCACGTACCTGAGTATGGCACGCATGATCGTGTGAAATTTCGCAATGATATGACATCGTGGCCGCCCTGTGCAAAAATGACAAATTTCTGACAGAAAATCCAAAATTTTGGATCTCATTTTCTGTCAGAAATTTGTCATTTTTGCACAGGGCGGCCACGATGTCATTTCGTTGCGAAATTTGTCACGATCGTGCGTACCATAGTCAGGTACGTGCATGATTATTTTCGGAATTTTTTGAGAAGTTTTCTATTTTTTCTATTTTTTCGAAAATACCGGGAGCATATGCTCCCGGGTATATGCTCCCGGGTGCCAAAACGCCGCTCTCGTACAATATCTTATATTTAGAAATGGAGGGAGTAGTACATTTGACGCCTTTTAGAAAATCATATACGACAGAGTAATTTTTTTAGGGTTATACGATAGGTTACTACTCATGCATGCACAAACAACATCTCAATATGACTTAGAAATAGTTAGTTCTCAGTCGATAATCACCGTGACAAAACAAAAAAATCTCACCCCTTTATACATCTCAAACAATCAAATTTTACGGTTCTTAGCATCAACCTAAAAATAGTTATCTCTAAGTCATCTCAGAAATATCAAAATTGGAAAACAAATTCGATCGCAGCTGCTCGGTGAAAAATGGACGAATCATGTGTGGACAACATATATATAGCTGCGGAAGCATCCCTCCCCGTTGGTCAAAGATGGCCTAAGAAAGGAGATCGACGTTAATTATGAGCTTAATGATCGTCATCGATCTGCCGACGTCTGAAAGAAAGCCCCAAACCATCATGTGTTATGATCTTTGCCGTATTAGCCGCATAAGTATATCATGTCGATCATATCTATCGAACAAGAAGGTCCTTTCCATAACAAATATAGCAGCTAGTGCGCATGACGAAAAGTGCCACATCAGTTGGATAAACTCCCCAACACGCAGGATCGCCGAATCTCCAATTAAGAACGGGGTTAGTGCATGCGTGCATACACGCCAACGTGCACATGTGCAAAATAAATCATCTGGATATACAACTCTATTTTATCTGGTGACATGGAATGGCCCAGGGATGAGTAATCAGGCACTTGAAAGACGTAATCTAGCCACAAATTAAAGTGTGTCCTTTCCGGTGATATTCGATCGTAAACTCAACATTTGTTATTGCGTTACACCTGCAGGTGCGCTAGTTCGGTTGCTGGTCAAGGCTTCACCGTGTTATAGGCGAAATACTATCAAAAGCTCAGATGATCCACTAAAGACCATTTTTTCGGGTACTCGGAATTTCCAGTCGCCTAAATTGCCGGAACAAATCAGTTTTCAAATCCGGAAAACCGGGTTAAAAAAAGCCATAAAGAAAACCGAGTTCAGGACATTTGCACTCGTCGTCAATAGGGACGAAGCTAGAAAAACAATCTGATGCGGTCAGCTCTGTAGCACGGGTGTACATAACAAAATGAGTGAATATATATACACTGAAATACGGCAATATATCTGTAGTATTGAAATTACTAAAACATATTATACTATGTAATAGAGGGAGTAGGTCGGTTTGACTACGGGTAAATTAACGGGGATGCGTATGGTTCACAAATACCCAGAGCGAGAACGCGGCATGGTGAAGTAACCACGCATGGCGGGGAATCGTTTGGCCCGCCCGGCCGGCCTCTGTTTACAAAGACCTGCCTGCTCGATGAATCTGACGAGAAGTACACACACCCAACACTGAACCTGCTCGATGGAGCTGACACTGCCACTGCTATGCTACTTGTGCATATTTTTACGCTGCATGCCTTGACGATCTTTATTACGCGCACTCGCGTGAATCACCGACAACCTTGACAACCGTGATGACTTTTTTTGCTCTATATATAAGTATATATTGTATATAACTACATAACCGTGTCACTGTACAGCGCCCGAGGTCAAGAGATCAACTATATACAGGCAGCTAGCAGCGAGAAAACACAAGTGGGGGCCCGGAAATTAACGTGTGAAGGGACAATCTTGACTGACTCACATTATTCACGTACGCACTCTACAGTATAGAGGGTGCTGCTGTTTATCTAGCTGGGAGTTTTGTGGTGTTTACTCCAACTATCAATTACTCCGTATAAGTCAATGATGTGACCAGCAGGCGTAGTGTAACTTGCAAGTACAGTTCATATCGGTACCAGACTATATAGGAGTCCAGATTATACTTTAACCCAAGATTTGTCCTATACATCGATCGAATTGTCAAACAAGAGCAAAATACATGCAAGTCTCTCTGGTAATTGTACTGAATTTTCCGCGCAGTTGGGGTTGCCGTTATCAAGAGAGTGTCAGGTTGGCCGCAGTTGATTTCCATCTATATATCCAAATGCAATACCCATCTAAAGTGAGTGCGTTGCGGCGCCGCGAGTTTTTTTAGATAAACAGGGGCTCCCCCGGCCCCATTTCATTGAATGAAACCATATCAGTCTGACCGGTTACAGAGTCGCAGACGCGTTCAAAAGTTTCCAAAACTGGAACAGAACTATTTTGCAAGATCCTATTACAAAAGACCTCATCAAAAATGCGTCTGCCGGGAGTCGAACCCGGGTCTATTGCTTGGAAGGCAATTATCCTAACCGTTGGACTACAGACGCAATTATCCTAACCGCGAGTTACATATCAAAGTCAAACTAACTAATTAACCTATGTCTTTGCTGGACGAATTCCTTAAGTCCACATGCACAAGATGACAGAATTAGTTGTGTTTCCCAGCCATGCATGCAACAAATTAGTACAGCACCAAGGGGCATATATGTCAGTGGGCATTATTACCGTGTATAAGACGCCACGTTTTACTTTTAACCTAGTAGATGAGTAGTGTGATGACAGCGACATCATCAAGCTAGTTACACCATTTGTGGAAATCATGCATTAACCCAGCTCATATAAAACTTTCTGGATAATGCGCATGTTATGGGATTAGCTTTCTAATTTAGCAAATTACTGTTACTAGTTTCATCAAGACAAGAACCAGAACTAAAAAAAAACTTGCTGGCCAGCGTACCATGCATGCATTTTTGGAACTTATCCACTAGATTAAGGGTAACAATAAGGATTACATAAAAATATAAATGTAGCTACCACATATCTTGTAATTTGCTGTTAAGATCTTCTAAAGAAAGTCATATATATGACGGGTTACTACTCATTAGTTAGTTCTCGGTCGATATACATCGTGTCCAATAAAATCTTATCACCCTTTTATACATCTCAATTATTAATTAATGAGGCTCTTAGCATCAACAAAAAATAGTTATCCCTGAATCGTCTTAGATAGCCAATCTGGATAAACAAATTCAGTTGCGATACGGTGAAAGATGGACGAATGAAGCTTGGACAAAATAGTAGTAGAACCATCCTTCCCTGTTGGTCAAAGATGGCCTAAGAAAGGAGATCAACATCAATTATGAGCTTAATGATCGTCATCGATCTGCCGACGTCTGGAAGAAAGCTCCAAACCATGATGCATGCATGTCTTTTAATCTTTGCCGTATTAGCCGCATATATCATATCTATCGAACAAGAAGGTCCTTTCTATAACAAATATAGGAGCTAGCTAGCTAGTGCGCATGACGCAAAGTGCCACATCAGTTGGATAAAACCCCGCACGTAGGATGGCCGAATCCCCAATTAAGAACGGGGTTAGTGCATGCATACGTACGCCCACGTGCACATATGTGAAATGGATATACAAATCTATTTTATCTGGTGACATGGAACGGCCCTGGGATGAGTAAGCAGGCACTCGAAAGACGTAATCTCGCCACGAAAGTGTGCCCTTTCCGGTGATACGATCGTAATAATCTAGACAGACATTGCGTTGCACCTGCATGCAGATGCTTTGCCATTCGGATGCTGATCGAGATGGCTGTAGATATATACTCGATCATGCATCATCCGCGATAATAAACTAAGTAAAAAGTAAAGATTGATGGATATTTCTAGGAAGTACTCCCTCCATTATTTAATACTCCCTCCGTTCAAATTAGACGATTCCTCTTTTGTCCACATATGAATGAATTTAGACATATTGCATATATAAACATATCCAAATGTGGATAAACAAAAATCATCTAATTTGAAACGGCGGGAGTATAAGATAGGTGTTGCACTTGATTAGATTCACACTAAAATGAGTGAACACACAAATTAAAATAATGTCTAAATGCATGTGAATACATGTGAATGTGGAATAATGCTAAAACGGAGGGAGTGTATATGTTTGGTAGTAGGTAGGTAAGCTTTTGCTCGAGTTGGAAGAATCGATGGCGAACAATTTTTTTTTGGGAAACACAGTACAAACATAGACTCTCATATGCACGCGTATACCCCCACGTCTATGAACACACGCACGCACACCCTACTTTATAAACACCTTCGAAATACTGAGCCGGCGGGTTGAGTCTTGAGATTGACGAAATCACCACGGACGCCTTGCTCTCGACGGAAATGTCGCATGAAGAATACATATAGGGTGTGTTTGGTAGCCCGGCTCAGCTCAGATAATCTCTTCTCACCCAACTTCTGGTTGTTTGGTAGCCCGGTTTTGCTCTCTGGGCCATGCCCACCTCGCACGAAAAAAGCCTCTCAGCCATGCCCACTTGAGAAGTGGAAATCGAGCTTCACAACCCGGCCAGGCCGAGCTCGTCCGGAAAAATCCCACGCGCGTGAGCCCCACACGCGAGTCGGGTCGCCAACCCCGCCCGAAAATCCCGTTCATTTCCCCTCCCCCTCTCCTTCGTTCCCATCTCCCTGGCGCCCCGACGCCGCCGCCAAGCTCGCCCCGACGCCCAGCTCCGCGGCCAGGAGTCCAGCGCCGCCCCGAGCCACGGAGGACCTCCACAGAAGCCTCCTCGCGCCGCCACGGAGCAGCTCGTGCCGGAGACGAGCAGCACCGCCCGTCTTCCTCGTCTCCATGAGGACACCGGCCGGCCAACACCACCGATTCCCGCCACCACGCCGCGCGCTCCCCTCCATCCACTAGCGCCTCCTCCAGGACGACCACGAGCGCCGCTGCCGGTGGACCGCGAGGGTCGGCGACCGTGAGGGCGACCTCGTGCTTCCGCACTGAACACGAGCGTTGCCAAAGCCGACCGCCGCGGAGGCCGCCGCCCACCGCGCGCGGAGCAGCAGATGACCTCGACGTCCTGGAGAACCTCCCCCGTCTCCTGGAGCAGCCGCAACAGAGGATTCCGCCGCCTCCGTCTCGATGCGGCCTCCACGGACGAGCACAGCACCACGGCCTCCACGGACGAGCACAGCACCAACCGCCGCCCAGGACGAGCTCAGGCGCGTGGAAGAGGAGGACGCGACCTCCTCACGCAGCCGTCCGAGCCTGGCGCCGACTCCTCTCGCCGGCGGATGCTCTTCTCGCCGGCGGCGACGCCTCCTCTCGCCGGCAGCGGCCACGAAGCCAGAGCCCACCTCTGCGATTTATTTTCAGGGGCTTGATTGCTTTTTTATTTTCTATCCAGGGATTTGACTGCTATTTATTTTCTATCCAGGGACCTGTCTGCGATAAAACTGTGATATGTGTTATCTCAACCCATACAGCCTACCAAACACTATCTCATCTCATCCCGTCTAAATAGATACAAGCCACCAAACACACACAAAAATCTCAGCCCAACATGTATGAGGACAGCTTGGCCCAATTGGGAGAGACATGTTGGGGTCACCCAGGCTACCAAACACACCCATATTGATTCGGAGGAGATGATCAACGCATGGATGCATGTTGGGGCATAAACTATTGGAGCGGAACGCGCGGGAGAATCACGTAAAGACGTGTGATCGACCAGGAGACGCACGCCGCAGGAGCTAATTAAGCTGAGATAAGGATGGGTGCCTGGCTGCGGATGATCGACGCTCCGGCGAGTATTTTATGTCGCCACCACACCACCAGTCCAGTCGGCAATCTATTGATCGAGCAGCCGGCCGGGCTTATGAGGTGACGACACATTTTAGGCGCAACGCAAATGGATAGAAAGGCGATCCCCACGCAAATAGGAAGATGCGGTCCTCACCCACGCGCGCCAAATATAGCCCAGTGCATCGATCATCATATCCGTAGATATATCAATATTACACATGCTCTTTGTTCAAAAAATATATTACAAATGCACTAGTATATCTAACTGACAAATTAGACATATCTAGCAGATCTGTATGTGTGTGCCAAACCTTACGAGAAATAACATGTACGTGTTGACCGGGAAGGTCCTTTGTTACCGGCGGCCATGGGGGCGATGATGAAGCATACGGTCTGTCGACGCAGATGTAGTCGAGCGGAAGCGAGCATTCGCGCCGAGACGCTCCAAAAAAACATTATCGGCCCTCTCTCGATGCTAAATCTCAAGGGACGTGGTTTTAGACTTGGACAACCTTGCACGTGGTTGGGGAATCCGAAAGCAACAGAACAAAATTGAACTAGGCAGTGGAGCAGCAGGAAGTGAGTTTTGTGTGTTGGATCCGTCCGTTCTGTTCTCGATAGACCGAAGAAGCAGAAAACGCAAGTGACATGCAGATTTTCAACCAAAACGAGGTCTAACTCGAACGCGACCCGGCAGGTGGGCGACGGAGGCGTGCGCGTGAAGTGAACGGCCATATGATTTTAACAGAAAATGCATGCCGGTTGAGGTTTTCAAAATTATCTCGAACCGACCATGGACAAAAAAAAAGAGACAAGGAGTGTACTCCATGTTAGAATTGTAACTAGACTCTAACTCCATCTGTCTTGTATCACGTATACGAGTCGTATACGCTTGTATCTGTATTGATCACGCCTATATAAAGTGGAGACCGTGCGGGGCTCACGCACAAAACCGTAAACCCGCTTTCAATCTTGGTATCAGAGCCCGCAGCCGCCGCGTGCCCCGTCCGCCGCCGCTGCGAGATCCTCCACATCGCCGCCGCCGAGAGCTCCTCCCTCGCGCGCCGCGATGACGACGTCCGTCCTCCAGCTCTCCACCGCCGTTGGGGCCATCGCCTCTTCCTCGACTGCGTCCGTCTCCGCCGGGGTCGTCCCTACGACCGCCGTTCGTCTGGAGGCAGGAAACTTCAACCTTTGGAAGGGCATCATCCTCCCCAATCTCTCCGGCGCCAGCCTTCACCGCCACCTCGACGTATCGTCGCGGCGCCCGAGAAGACCATCACCACGGGAGAGGGTGACAAGGCAGTGACGATGGCCAATCCCGAGTACGAGCGCTGGTGGACTCAGGACCAGCGCGTCGTCGGGCTTCTCCTCGGCTCCATGGAGCCCGACATCGCCAACCAGCTCATCGGTTGCAAAACCGCTGCTTCGGTTTGGAAAAGCGTCCATGACCTCTACGGCGCCCAGAGTCGCGCCAATGTCCGCCACATCCGCCGTCAACTAGTGTCGACGCGCAAGGAAGATCTCTCCGCTGCGGCTTACATGCACAAGATGAAGTCGTTCGCCGATGCCATGGCAGCAGCCGGTGTCCCCATCACCGATGACGAGCTCGTCGACTACATCGTCATCGGGCTCGGATCGCCTACAACTCCGTCACCGCCCCGCTCACCCTCGGCAGCAGTGCCGAGTCAGTCTCCTACGCCACCTTCTACTCGAACGTGCTCTCCTTCGAGTCTCTCCAAGCGCAGCAGGCGCACGCCGAGGGGTGGACCTCCTCCGTCAACGCGGCTACGCGCCCCAACCCCGCCTATCACGGCGGTGGATCCTCCTACCGCCCCTACGGCAATGATGGCCAGCAGGGGCAGCCCCGCAACGGCGGCTACGGCCGCAACGACGGTGGTCGCAATGATGGTGGCGGCTACGGCCGCAATGATGGTGGCGGCTACGGCCGCAATGATGGTGGCTACGGCCGCAATGACGGCCGCAATGGTGCGGCAATGGAGGCAACGGCGGCTGGAAACGGCCGCAACAACAACAACAACCGCAATGGCGGCGGGAACGGCGGGCAGCGCCGCTGGAGGCCACGTTGTCAGCTTTGCGACAACTGGGGGCATGTCTCTAAGGACTGCCGCAACCGTTCGACTCCAACTACAGCCACCGCAGCAGCGTGGAGGCAACGCTGCTACGACGAACTACAACAACAACCCTGGATCATGGATTCAGGGACGACCGACCACCTGACCAACGAGCTGGCTCGTCTTCAGGCCTTCGAGCGCTACGGTGGAAAGGATCAGGTGCAGGTGGCCAATGGTGCAGGTTTGTCAATTTCGCATATTGGTCATTCACTTTTAGCTGGTTCATCACTTCATCTTAAAAATATTCTTCATGTGCCTGATGCTCGTCTAAGTCTCCTCTCCGTTTATCGTCTCGTTTGTGACAATAACGTGTTTGTTGAGTTTCACCGTAACTTTTTCTGTGTAAAGGACAAAACCACGAGGAGGGTCCTTCTTCTCGGTAGGAGTCAAGGTGGCCTGTACCCCATCCCGTTTGGAAGAGCTTCGTCATCATCCCGTCATGTGTCAGCTAGTGCTACCTCTCAACAGTGGCATCAACGTCTTGGTCATCCATCCAATAATGTAGTTCAAAATATTGTTAGAACCAATGAGCTTTCTTGTTCTCCGTCAAACAATAATTCTTTAGTGTGTGATGCTTGTCAACGTGCTAAAAGTCACCAGTTACCATACTCATTGTCTTCTCGTGTTTCCACTGTACCTCTTGAATTGATTCACTCCGATGTTTGGGGGCCGGCCAGCGTCTCCTCCGGGGGGTACAAGTATTATGTTAGCTTTGTGGATGACTACTCGTTTTTGCTGGATTTATCTCCTTAAACACAAATCTGATGTGGAGCAAGTCTTTTATGCGTTTCAGACTCATGTTGAGCGTCTCTTGAACGCCAAGATCAAGGCGGTTCAGTCTGATTGGGGTGGGGAATACCATCGTCTGCATCGGTACTTTGAGCGCACAGGCATAGTTCATCGTGTCTCGTGTCCCCACACTTCGCAGCAAAACGGGATTGCTGAGCGTAAACATCGACACTTGGTCGAGACAGGTCTTGCACTTCTTGCACACTCTCAGCTTCCCCTGCGTTATTGGGATGAGGCTTTTCTTACGGCGTGTTATCTCATTAATCGTATGCCCACTCCTGTCATCAACAAGGAAACACCTCTCTTTCGGCTCATGCATACTCAGCCCAACTATTCTTTTCTTCGTATTTTTGGGTGCGCTTGTTGGCCTAGTCTTCGTAAATATAACTCTCACAAATTAGAATTTCGTTCTAAGATGTGTGTCTTTCTGGGATATAGCCCTATGCACAAAGGCTACAAGTGTTTGGATAGATCCACGGGGCGAATTTACATCTCCCGTGATGTCGTCTTTGATGAGTCTGTGTTTCCATTTGCTACTCCCGGTGCATCGGTCGATGTCTCTACTCTCGAACATGCCATTCGTTTTCCTTCCGATGAACCAGTTACTAGTGAGCCTGTGCGGAATTATGACCTGTCGTACCTGTCTACTGACCCACCTGTGCAAGGTGATGCTGTTTCTTCGCAGATGCCTGGCGTCCTCCCTGGACGCTCCCTCGAGCAGGCGATCGACGTTCCCCGATCGACGTGCATGGGGAGGCCATGCACGCGCCGCTCCCTGGCGCTGCGCCCGAGCCGCGGGTGCTCTCGGCCAGCCAGCCTCCCGCGACGGCCCATGGGCCGCAGGCGACGCCCGCATCCGGTCAGCCCACGTCGCCTCCTGCCGCTCCGTCGGCCGCGACGTCTTCGGCTGACCTGCCTGCAGCTGCTGCACCGCAGCATGCGATGATAACGCGCCACCGTGACAAGACTCGGCGGGAGAAGACATACACGGATGGTACGGTTCGGTATGATCCTCGCCGACGTGCATTCTTTGCTGCCCATCATCTCATCGAGAGGCGCTTCTCGAGCCGGCGTGGCATTCAGCTATGGCAGACGAGTTTGCTGCGTTGCAGCAGACGGGCACGTGGACTTTGGTACCGCGGCCACCTGGCGTCAATATAGTTGGCAGCAAGTGGATTTTCAAGACGAAGCATCGTCCAGATGGGTCTATTGACAAACACAAGGCGAGGTTGGTAGCCCGTGGTTTCACTCAGCAGCACGGGATTGATTATGGGGATACGTTTAGTCCGGTTGTGAAGCCGGCCACAGTTCGCCTTGTTCTATCTCTCGCAGTATCTCGTGGCTGGACGCTTCGACAGGTTGATGTCAGCAATGCCTTTCTGCATGGTTTCTTGGCTGAGAATGTGTATATGCAGCAACCCCTGGTTTTGAGGATGTTCGGTACCCCTCTCACATCTGCAAGCTCCAGCGGTCGATCTATGGTCTGAAGCAGTCCCCACGTGCGTGGTATGCACGGCTGAGTCAGCTTCTTCATCAGCTTGGTTTTATCTCTTTCAAGGCTGATACGTCGCTTTTCATCTACTCGCATGATGGTGTGCAGATTTTTATGTTGGTCTACGTAGATGACATTGTTATTGCTGGTTCTACTCCGGAGGCTGTGGACAGTCTGGTTCGTTCACTCTCTGCTAGTTTTCCTATTAAGGATTTGGGATGCCTGGAGTATTTCCTTGGATTGGAGGCCACTTACAATTCAGGGGGGATGACGTTTGAAAGGGCATGGCACCCCCATATGTGGTTATGGTAATTAATGACAATCAATATGGACTAATGGTTGCATTGAGTTTTACTTGTAGTGTTTGTCCATAGACCATGCTTGAACTCCATATGTTGGATTCAAGGTTGATGCCATGAGTATATTGAAATAATGAAGTATTTGGCATCAAGATCATAGAGTTGAGCATATTGCAAGTATGTCTTGAAGAAAAGAATTATGTGATCATTCATGGTTATCTTCAAGACATCATCTATTGAAAGGAGAAGAAAAGATAAAAGGTTGATCAAGTATTGATCAACACACAAAGTTATAAGATGTACAAAGTGGGATCATGTATCTATTGGTATGGTAAGCAATTGTCCATATAGCTTTGTGAACTAACCCATGATATGTGTGTAGCATTTCTATGTGTGGATAGGTATCTTTCTATGGGCTTGAATCAAATGAAGATTTCATATGGCCCATGATCGATGACGTAAAGTGGTGATCGTCATCAATGTTGAGAAGCACAAGTTCAAGAGGAGCACCTCGAAGAAATCCTAGGCTTGAAGCTTGCCACCCATTTAGAGATAATGTTCATGTGAAGATGTGCCTAAGAGAGGCTCTCCATAGTGGAGTATGGGGGAGCAATGTTTGGGTCTTCACCAAGCGAAGCGCAATCAAGAAAGGTGGTCCACTTGAAGAGATTAAGATCGACGTCATCTAGCTCAAGTGGAATGCGCAAGGCAAAGGTATGATAGGGTTTCTATTTTACCGGTCTCATGGTACTAGTTGGGAGACCGGGTTATAGGATAGATACCGTACTATCAAGAGGGGCTCTCGATTGAGCTTTAGCGTATCAGTTGGAGAGAGCTCAACCTTTGCATACTTGCCTTCATCATCTTTCTTGGTTCTTATTTGGATTTTCTCCTTGTTGGGTTTTGGTGCTTGTTGTGATCTTCATGACAAGCCCAAGTTCTCCGAAAACGGATTTCGTATGGAAAACTTGTTGCATTTTCTGATTGGAAATATTATCGGTCCACCTTCGAGATAAGGTCCACACCTTCCTATGTGTGGTATCCCCTCTATATTTGTAGTAAACCTCTTGTCGCTACCTTTCCAACAGAATTGGATTCATCTCGTTTGGAGCTTCCTTGTAAAAGTTATTGCGGTTCTCTTTTTCTGGTTCTGCAGTTTCTTCTTAGGCCGGTAGTACCGACCCTCGCCCGGTACTACCGGGTGACCCTTGCGGAACTACCGCGGCCAGTACCGGGCCCAGTACCGCATCTCCGGATGGCTCTCTGCCTCTCGAAGTTTTTACCCGGTAGTTGCCCGGTAGTGGCGCGGTACTACCGGGCAGGGAGCAGTACCGGGCCAGGTGGTCCGGTACTACGTTGCGCGCCGAGTCAGGGAGCGCTGACTGGTCTTCGTTCTTCCTCGAGTCAACGCGGCTCGGTACTACCGGGATCGGCCCGGTACTACCGCTGCAGCCTTTTTCGTCTGCAACGGGCAGATTTTTGAGAGGACCTTTTTAAGGGGGTTTCTTCCCCAACGGTTCTCTTATCTCTTGAGCTCGCTTTTCCCCTCTCTCTCCTCCATTGTTGACCTTTAGAAAAGATTGCCTTCCTCTCAATCTCTCCCATGATTCTTGCATATCTTTGAGAGAATTTGAGAGGAGATCAAGATCTACATATTCATCCAATCCATTCCTCCTCTAAGTGAGGGGAATCTAGTAGATCGTGATCTTGAAGTTCCATTTGTTGAGTTCTTCCTTGTTTTTCCTCTCTTCTCCCCCCACAAGCATTAGTTGCTTTTGGTGGGATTTGGGAGTGAAGGATTTGACCACTTCTAGTGGTCTTGCCTTCTTGCATCGGTTGCATCGGTTTGAGTTCTCCACGGTGATACGTCGAAATCGAAGTTGAGTAGCTTGTTACTCTTGGGTACTTGGGGTGCCCTAGAGCTTGTCCTCTTGGGTACTTGGAGTGGCCTAGATGGTCCGTGTTGATCTCGGAGTTTTGGTGGCTCGCGGGATAGTTGGGAGCCTCCAATTAAGTTGTGGAGTCGCGCCCCAACCTTGTGATTCTTGTGGCTTTGAGAGCCGTGGGAATTCGGTGAGAGCCTCCAATTAAGTTGTGGAGTGTGCCTCATCCTTGTACGGGTTCGGTGACCACCCTCAAGTGTCCCATAGTGGTTCGTGGCACTCCGCATTGGTGGAGGCACGAAGGAGATTATGGTGTTCCATTTGACGGCTATTCAGGGATCACTTTGTGACTCCGCACGCTCCAACGGAGACGTAGCTTCCATTGGGAAGTGAACTTCGGGATAAATCATCGTCTCCAAGTGCCTCGGTATTTCTATACCCGAACTTCTTACTTATGCTATTTACTTTGTGATAGCATCGAGCTTGAAGTAATATATCTTGCTATCACATATTTGCTTATCTTGTTTAGCATAAGGTGTTGGTGCACATAGGTTAACCTAGCTTGTTTAGGTTTCGTGCTTGATAAATTAAACGCTAGTTTTATTCCGCATTATTTAAGCCTAAACCGCAAAGAATTTTAATCGCCTATTCACCCCCCCTAGGCGACATCTGTGTCCTTTCAACGTTGACTCAGAGGAAGTATGCGCTTGATCTCCTTCACCGAGTCAACATGGAGAATTGTAATCCTGCCACCACTCCACTTGATGTATCAGAGACTTTGGCTAGAGACTCTGGTACTTTGCTGAGTTCAGATGATTCACATAGGTATCGCAGTGTTGTCGGAGGACTGCAGTACTTAACACTCACTCGGCCAGATATCTCATTTGCGGTCAACATAGTTTGCTAGTTTCTATCTCAGCCTACTGACGTCCATTGGGAGTCTGTTAAGAGGATTCTGCGCTATGTCAAAGGGACATTGACGACTGGCTTGCGTATTCACAAGTCATCCTCGGCGGTCATCAGCATTTTCACAGACGCCGATTGGGCAGGTTGTGTGGACGACATGCGTTCCACCAACGGGTTTGCAGTGTTTGTTGGCGCAAACCTTATTTCATGGAGTTCTAAGAAGAAACCCACAGTCTCGAGATCGAGTACCGAGGCAGAGTATAAGGCATTGGCTAATGGTGCTGCTGAAGCTATATGGGTAGATTCACTGCTCAATGAGCTTGGTGTATCTCGGCAGCGTACCCCCATATTGTGGTGTGATAATCTTGGGGCAACTTACCTGACGGCGAATCCAGTCTTTCATGCTCGAACCAAGCACATTGAGATAGATTTCCATTTTGTGCGAGAACGAGTAGCAGCCGGTGACTTGGATGTCAGGTTCATCTCCACGCGTGATCAACTGGCTGATGTTCTTACTAAACCAGCCACTCGACAGATGTTAGATAGATTTAAGTCCAATCTCAACCTTGTATGTAGCGGTTTAGATTGAGGGGGAGTGTTAGAATTGTAATTAGACTCTAACTCCATCTGTCTTGTATCACGTATACGAGTCGTATACGCTTGTATCTGTATTGATCACGCCTATATAAAGTGGAGATCGTGCGGGGCTTTAGACCCACGCACAAAACCCTAAACCCGCTTTCAATCTCTCCAACCGTGGATAAAAACTGAACTGAAACCTACTCTATCCGTTTAAGGCTAGGTACAATTAAAATAAGTGAAGCTACTAATTAAAATGTGTCTAAATACATACATACATGCGGATACATGCAGATTAAGAACGATGTATAACACCTTATATTTCGGAATGGAGATAGTAACAAAGTTATGTAATTTTATACGGCTGCATGGCGCACCTGTGGGCAACACAGTGGTTGTCAGGACCATCTGGGAGGGAGAAACACGCACAGTTTGCCACGGTCCCAGTTGCGGCTCGATCGGGATCAGGGGGGATGGACTTGGGCATGGGGATGGGGGTGGCATCACGCACAGCGCCCAGGCGTGCCGTACGTGGCCCCGCGTCTCATGTGAAGACACGCGGCTCATGATGCAGCAGACACGGAATCCGCCTGTCCGTGCTGGCCGCGCCGCCCCCAAAAGCCCAAACGGCTTGGCGGACCAACTGCCTAACTGAGACGGACTAGCGGATTTGGGCCGCTCGGCCCGCCAGGTCCATCCGGCTGTCGATAGGAAAAAAACTAGGAACTCGTCAACTCACCTGTCGTCTCGCTCTGGTCTCCAGAAGAAACAGCTCCGCCGCCTAGATTCGCCGACGTCGGGCAGGCGCCGCGGTTGTCGCCGCCCAGCTTGTGACGGGATGCAGCCTGCTCGTCGCCTCCTAGCGCCGTACCTTTCCTAGCCGCCCGGCGCCTTTCCTCCGCGCCTGCGCCACATCGGCCTTCTCGTCGCCGCCGCCTGTGGAGAGAGATGGGCGCGGAGGTGGGAGATGAGAAGAATACGGCTGAGGAGGAGAAGAATACGGTGGTAGAGAGGGAAGCGGAGACGGATCTAGATACAAATATCTCTCCTCTTCCGGCAGGACAGGTCTCTCTCCTCTTCCCATCGACATTACCTAGCTTCTTTTTCTTTCTCGTGTGCTGTTGTTGATCTGACTGATGAACTGGTTGTGGTGTCCGTGACCGAATAAATCCCGTCGATTTGGTTGCTGTTCGTGCTCAATTAGCCTCTGTGTACGCGCCTGTTGTTGTGTTCGTGTGAATACTATCACCATGCTGCTATCCTGTACTAGTAATCTTGCACTGGATCTCGTCTATGCTGGTTGCTGGGTGAATCGTTGCATCTATGGTGAATTTGATGACTTGGGATTCTAATCTGTGCAATATGACTTGTTGCTCTTGCTTGCTGATGATGCATCCTCGTTAGCCAAGCCAGCCTATATGTGCGGTTCAGTCTGCTGTTCAAATTACAATGTCTCAAGTTTCTTCCGTTAAAACCACCTATTTTTAGCTGCTAGTATGACATATACTAACTTCAGATGCAACTGGATACTCGAGTGATTCAAGTACCGGAGTTGTACTTACATGCAAGGCCCACTATTGCTCTGAATCTTGTGACATGGTTTGCGTAATAGGAGTGTTATATTTCCCTGAACTAGTTGAGTGTATAATTGGCGGCTTATAATTCTTTGGTTCACTAGTTATAATTTTCAGCTTGCAAGATCTGTCTACATATGATTGTTCTACTATACCTGTCATTAGTACTATATGTCTACGTCTGATTGTTCCAAGTTGCGTTATTGTTGGCTCAGGTGCTGCAGTTGGGTGGTGCCGATAAGACTCAGGTCTCGATTGACGAGGATCCATCAGGCGACGGTGAAGAGAAGGTGAAGCTGCAGGAAAATAAAGTGATGAAAAGGAAGAGAAGTGAGCTTCAACAAATCAAGCAAGAGAAGTTGTTCAGTGATGCGCATCAGCCCCATTTGCCATGTGGTACCGAACAAGAGCATTTGTTGGCTGCTGCAGAGGAAGAGGATGAATCAGAAAAGGTGCAGGTGCAGGAAAATAAAGTGAAGAAAAAGAAGACAAGTGATGTAGGGGAACCATCAAGCAAGGCCACTTGTCCTTTGAGGTGGCGTGCCACTTACTGTATATTGCTAAAGCACAAATATCAGAAGCGACAGTACAAGGGCTCAATACTCCTGTATCCCGAGGACAACCGCGTCACCCTCCTTGACGCCGATGAAACGACCGTTGATGCCCGTTACCTCGAGGAAGGTGATTTTATCTATCCAAAATTGGTGCTTAAGTTCCCTTGCCACAAAGCTGAGATAGGCAAGCAAATTCTCCTAGCTAATGAGATTAAGTTGAAGAAGAGGAAGAGATCTGAGGGTATGGCAAAAGAAATGATCAAGAAGACCCAACAGCCCATGAGCTCGCCTCAAGCAAAATTGGTTGGATCGTCGATCGGCATGTTTGCGAGAGTGGCAGCGTTGAGAAAGAGAATGTCCCCTTCAGTTCCAAATAATGTAACTGTGCATTTCCCATCTCCAAATCTGCCACGTGTTGGGGCTGACTTCATCCGACATCGACCTAGAAAACTGAAATCCGTGTTGTGGAAAGACTTCATTCCTATATATGAACATGGAAAACTTGTGGAAGGGAAGTGCAAGCACTGCAATCAAGTTTGCCCAGCCTCAAAAAGTTCTGGAACTAACAACATCCGCAGCATCTAAGAAAATGTGAGACAAGAAGTAGCATGCATGACATGGTTGCAAAAATGCGTGCATCTACACCATCACCTAGAGTGTCTTTGGATAATTGGACATTTAGTCAAAAAGAGTGCAGGAGGGACCTCGCTAACTTGATAGTTCATCATGGGCTCCCGTTCTCGATTGTTGAGTACAGTGGATTCAGAAAATTTGTCAAAAGCTTGAATCCTATGTTCAGAATGGTTTCAAGGACAAGCATAAGAGAGGATTGCATGGATTCCTACAAAGAGCAAAGATCAATGCTGCGAGAAATATTAAAGAACTATGATGGTAGAGTCTCATTGACTGCAGACATGTGGACCTCAAACCAAAGGCTAGGATATCTGTGTATCACTTGTCATTTCATTGACAAGACATGGAAGATGCAAAAAAGGATACTTAGATTCTGCATGATGGAAACGCCACATAGTGGCTTCAGGATGTATCATGTCATGTTGAAGGCTTTGCAATATTGGAATATTGAAGACAAAATCTGCAGCATTACATTGGATAATGCATCAGTCAATGGCTCAATGATGGATAGTCTGAAAGATAATTTGATGAAGAAGAACATGTTGACTTGTGAAGGGAAACTTTTCCATATCCGTTGCGCTGCACATGTGTTGAATCTTGTTGTGCAAGATGGTTTGCTTGTAATGGAAGGTTCCATCCACATGATCAGAGAGAGTGTAAAATATGTCAAGAGCTCACAGACTCGAGAGCAGCTGTTTGAGGGAATAATACGACAGCTCAGCATCAAATGTGAGAAGGAACCCTCACTTGATGTTGACCATCGATGGAACTCAACATACCTTATGATTGATTCAGCTTTGCCATACGTGGCAGCATTTGATGAGTTGGCTAAGCAAGATCTTCACTTTAAGTATGCTCCTTCAGCCGATGATTGGGAAATGGCTGAAGCAATCCGCTCGCTACTGAAGATCTTCTTTGAAGCTACGAAAGTAGTTTCAGGTTCTACTTATCCAACTGCGAATCGTTACTTCCATGAAATATGGAGTGTTAGACAGCTGTTAGTAAAACAAGCAAGTAATAAGGAACCAATAATTGCATCCATGGTGAGTAAAATGCAAAAGAAGTTCGACAAGTATTGGAAGGAGTCATACTTGGCGAACTGCATACCCGTGTTCCTCGATCCAAGGTACAAGAGGAGCTTCATTGAATTTCGTCTTGGGCAAGCTTTCGGACATAATGCAGGAGAACATCTGAAAAAGGTTGACATGATCTTCAAGAGTCTCTTTGAAGATTACTCCCGTGAAATGGGTGATTTTCTTGCTACCAATCAATCAGAAGAAGTTCATGATGGGGTTGCAGAATTTGATGATTCGTTGGCTGATTGGCAAGCTCATTTGAAGGTCCAGAAGAAACAAGTACCAAATGAGCTTGAGAGATACATGGCGGAAGAACTCTTCCCCCCCAGCAAAGATTTCGACATCTTGGGATGGTGGGAAGCCCACGGTCCAAAGTACCCAATTCTATCGTGCATCGCCCGTGATGTCCTAGCTATTCAAGCATCGACCGTGGCATCGGAGTCGTCTTTTAGCGCTGGTGGAAGAATCCTTACTGATCACAGAAGTAGGCTGACGAGTAAAATGGTCGAGGCGTTGGTGTGCCTTCAAGATTGGCTAAAGGCTGCCGGTAAGTTTTTTTTAATAGAGTAGGCATGTTAAAAAAAATCAACTTTGTTACTAACTTGATGATCTTTCAATCCTCCAGAACCTAAAACAATGAATAAAGATGCCGAGGAGGAAGAATGCTTGGTCTTTTACCAACTAAAGGAGTGCCATGAAGAAACGGCTGCAGAGCAAGTCAAAGGTGTGTACATGTTTTCCTGTTTTACCAGCAGTTTGTCCTCTTTTTAATAGAAGTAGGTAATTTACTAGATGATACTACCAGCAGTTTTCCTGTTTTACCAACAGTTTGCCCTGTTTTTGTACTCCTCGCAGTACCATCATTAGTAGTTTGTTTAAGTTTAGCTGCTCATCTTGTGCTTGGATAGAAGTTTGTTTAAGTCTTTCGAAAGCAGTAACATCATTAGTAAAATGAGCAAGCATCATGAGTAGATTCGTTTGGATTTTTTACTTTTATGGTTATTTTTCTCAAGCAATTGTTTTATTGTTTTTGCACTGATCCTAAATGGTACTTCAGAAGACCTGCTAACATGATGGAGGCTTTAGTCAAGAAATGATGCTAGCTATATGAGGAAGAGAGAGCAAGCAGGTTATTATTTACTCCTTCAAATGCAGGCTATGATGCTAATATGTCATGTTGTATGATACGCTTATGTGATTCTTATGTGATTCAGTGGGAAAGCTGATTCATTTGCTGGTGATGCATGTTAATTCTCTTTGATTTATGTCTGTCTATTAGCATGTTAAGAATTATTGAAAACACTTGGTGAATATAAATTTATTTTGTGCATTGCTTCGAATACTTCTTGTTAACTATAGCAGAACTGAACAGTTTACAATATAGCATCCACTAGGCACTAAGTGGTTCAGTTGCTAGTAGCACTAATTGGTTCAGTTCATAGCTTCTTCAGCTTGTGTAATTGTCTGCCATTTATTTATTCAGTGGTTGGAGATGATGGAGCCATGGAGGCGCAAGTTCAGAACTCTGAAGATGGAGCCTCATACTGTTTTATCTAGCTGCAGTTCAGAGATCGGATTGTAGCTACTGAACCTTGTGGTGTCCTTGACCGAACCTGATTGTGTAATGTTTGTGCAAGTTTAGCTGTTTATCTGAATCTGTTGATGAATCGCAGCAACTGAACCTTGCATACTAGTCTCAGCTAGCAGCGGTTGTTTCAGAAAGTTTTGTGTATGCAACATGTTCCAAATATTTTGTTCAGTTTCAGCATGTCCAAATCCCTTTGTCCATAGCTGATATTAACTTGTGTTATTTGTGTATAATTGCTTAACTATCAAGTAAAGCTAGCTGTGAAATGCATAGGCGTCAGGTCCAGACGCGCCTGATCGATCATTCATAACTTCGTAGCAACCTGTCCGCTCTGTCCGCTGGAATCCGCTGGCAGACCAACAGGCGGAGACGGAAGCCGCTAATCAACTAATTATCCTTCACGGACGAAGCGGAACGGAGCGGAAAGGCCGGCGGCCCGTCCGCCTGCATCCTGACACGCGGCTCCCTCGATCGCCGCGGCTAGCTAGCTGGACTACCCCCTTTCTTCCTTCCCCACCGATATGATCTCTCCCGATTGGGCACACGTCACAAGCAGGCACTGCCGCACTGGAGCAGCTCTGCTGGATTTCCGTACGCTTGTCGCTCCTTCATTGGTAATTCTTCTATTTCCATATCTGGTCCATGAGTTCGGCGCAAAAGAAGACCTTGTGGACCTCGGCGCCAACGGACTAGAGATTGGTCCTTGGCGCCGACCCTGCCTCGGGTGAAATTTTCCATCCCTAGCGAAACGGTACAAGCACTAACGCAAACAAATCATTTTCGGATTTTGGCACTAGATTGCTCTAAGGATTTTCCTGACGTGCATGGTGTGCGTACGTACATAATCGTTGGCACCTGGCCTGACCGGGATTATATTGTTACACTTGTCGCTCTCTCATAGGTCAGGCTTCTTCGCCCGTCTGTGGAACGAGGAGCATCTCCAGCGGATCACTTCAATAACCCATGTTTTAAGGTTTTACGCGAAAATGGCGTCCATTTCAGATCCTGTAAACTGTTGATTGACCCGTAGATATTATTAAGTTAAAACGAGACTCCTATCCGAAGTTTTCGGGGCAATTTTTATGATTTTCTTAACTCTTGTATCTAGAGTGTTGGAAATGATGTATTTGTGGTATGAAAAGATATGTTAAGGTGGACCAGCCTACTTCAAAACCCTAGGTCCACCAATTGTTGTTGGAGGATTTGCTCGGTCCCGCTAATCTGAACTAGGCGGTGGCATGTCTTGGATGGTGTCCATGGCAGTTGGCAGGACCGGGCTTGCGTGTATGATGGCTGTCGTGCATGGTACATGGCCAACATGGCTGTTCGAAGGGTGTTTTCGCTAGATCGGGCCAGGAGCTCCTTAGGGCAAGTCTACCTTGAAACGGTGCGGTAGAGGGCATCCCTCGACCTTTCGCTTTGGCTCTGGCATTTGGTCAACAAGCACTCTAGGCGTGTAGGTCTACACGCATGACACAGTCATACAGAAGACGATGGCGTGGCGGGTGACACCATCTTGGTTTGAGCTTCGACAAACTAAATTCTCATATGACCAGCGCAAAGATTTTCACAGTCACATCGGTAGGCATGCTGGCGAGGTGCCCCATGTGAGAAAGCGCCGATAGTAGATGGTGGATGACAACATTGAAAGTCAATTATGAGTTATATGTGTTTTCTCCCAACGAAACCCATGATCCAAGCTTTCTTCTAGATTAGGCAATGTTGATATTCATGCGCTGCATACTTTGTTGAAGGTCTTGACATGAAGCTTTATTTTGGGAGGTGTTTCTGAATTATACGCTGGAACCAACAACGTTGGTGCATAAGCGGCAAGCCCTTTCCTAAGCGCAATGTGATGGAGTGCATGCTCTTAATTTTTTGGTTGTAATTTGGCTGCGCCAATATATAGATTTGGTTCCCGCCAATGTGATTGTGAGAGGTAAGGGAGAAATGATTGCCGTGAAGTGAGTTTCAATTTTGTATGAATTAGAAGTTATTTTTTCGGTAGCTTTTGGAGCTATCTTCTAGCTCCATTGGACAAACACTTTTTAGATATTATAAAAATTGTACAGTGGGGAAACCTACTTACCTACTGTTCAGCCTACAAAAAAGCGAGTTTCAATTATAACAGCTTGAAAGTGTTAGTTTTGAAATCGGGTTTATTTTGCCTAGATGCCTAGAATCGTTTGAGTCTTGAGATTACGTTAAACAAAATTCTAAAGCATATTCGTGTGGAACATATGTTCTACATTTGGTTGCGTCACACATGATGCGGTAAATTACGTTGAGATTAGCTGGTACTCACTGACGGCTCCGAATTCTCTAGAGCCGAGAAGTTAATTATATGCACGGATCTCACTCTCGCTGTCCATACTTGCATGAAAGTCTCCCTTTGGATTAATTAGCCAGGCCCTGGATGCAGTCTTTGTTATACTTTTATATGCTTCAGTTCAGCGGTTTTTCTTGCAAATTGCCATACATGTTGCATATTTTGCACGATTCCAGGAGCCGTGAGGTAGACTTTGCGATGCCAAGTCTTGCAACAAGTCGACTGTTGCAATTAGCCAATTACTCTACTGTCTACTCCTCCCCTCCCCCACCTATACTACTTGCTTGTATTTTTATTTTTTTATTTTTTTTAGCAAGTAGTACTACTTGCTTATATGGTCGATCGCCACATGACAACGCAAGCAGACACAGATACGTTGCAAAGAATCTGACCATGCATGTGGCTCATTTTTCATATTTGTATATATATATATATATCGATCATGGTTTTTAAGATTATACTGTGCACTGATAGTTCTATATATAATAACTTGCTCATGTATATCCATCTACATGGGTTATACGTGCCTGTCGACTTTATGACAGTAATTTAATACTCTAGTCAGCTAGTTGCAAACCATATAATACCCAAATATATAAAATGCATTGTTGACATAGTCCGATGTGCTCACTGATCATTAATATTGTTTTTTTAAACTGTGGGATCATTAATATTGTTAGAGTGTTACTATTGCATGCGTGCAACTGGATCGATTGTTGGCATTGTTTATGTATGCTTGCTCACTTATCATTATCAACACCAATATAACGCAGGCATATTCATAGTTGCTTGCATCGATCGTGTCTACTAGTACACTGTTTTATTTTCGGTGGAGAAATTGTCTGTAGTACGGTGAATAGTCAAGTAAGATCAAATAGGAATCGACAAAGCTATCTATCCATCGACGAGAGGACATGCATACCCATCGATCTAGAACTTCCAGAAAATTCTACCACGCCATCGCTATCACAGTTTACGACTATGAGAGACCAGCACACAATGTATTACCTGTGGCACAAAGGCCGAAAGCTAGGATCAGCACCTCAGCTCTCATCCACTTGTAGGCATTGCTTCTACTTTTCTCACTTCCGTAAGAACTGCCAAATACTAGTGGTCCTCCTCAAACAAAAATATCATATGCGCGTCGAAAAAACAACGAAATTCTAGTCTTCATTTTGGCGTATACACGTCGATATTTTCAAAATAATCACGCGTTCTTTCAGTGACTGTTAAATCCACATCTAGTTTTTTTAGACAAAACCATCTAGTTGTTTTGAGATTATGACCCCCTTGTCTATGCTACAGTCCAACTCATAACACAACTCCCCATCCTCATTCAAATCTCTACGCCATCCGCACCCTCCTCCTTGCTCTGGTGGCATCCCGCCTCTATCATCTTGCCTCCCCATCAAACCATTGTGACCCTAACCCCCGGTCATCACACCAGCACACAGCCAGCGGCCTAGTTTTGTCGCCTTCAAAGCTTTGTCAGGGCGGAACTATGTAGAGATGGCCGGGGACCTTTACATAAATTAAAATTTATTTTTAGTTGATTTTGTTTACATTTACATAAAAATATTCAAATTCTTTAAATTTATACGAGAGATGCCCCTATTACAAATAAGTTTTTAGTCCATCCCACCCTATTCTATCTAACACTACCACCATTCCGATTTCCGTTGGCACCCATCCTGTAGGATCGTGGAGCTGAAACTTCTTCTCTAGCGAGGTGTCCTTTCTTGAGTCGTTGTTGTTGCATCGATCAGTAATGAGAGCACGTCACAACACTCACCATTTCCACCTCTCCATCTTCTCCGACATCGCCACAACCACGTCAAGGACGAGCTTCACCTTGTATCACTTGGGAGGAAAGAGGATGAAGCAACCTGACTACAACTTAAGAAAAATCGGTAATCTTTGCAATTACAAATCCATAAAACTAAAACGTAAACAAGAAATGCGCCGAAATTACCATGTGGGCATGGCCAAATGGGTGTCCTCATGTCTCCTCTCCATGTACAGAACACTATCATCTTCCCTTGTGTTGACCCACAAGGCCACAACCCTGCACATGCCCATGAGGCATATAAAATATATAATCAATAATAATAAATAATTTTGTGTTAAAATTAAAGTATAAAAACGAAAACAATACTAACACGTATAGGATGCACGCACAAACAAACAAATACTATAAATGACAAGAACAAAACAATATGCCCATGTGTGTAAAATATCTCCACTTCTCCGATCCGGTATGTGTGGTGCTAGTGTGCACTAGGTAGCTACACTCGCAGTCGTCACCAGCTCCTCGGCTCTTGCTATATATCGCACGCGCTTCCTTCTGCTGCTCCTCTCTACCTACTACTACGATCCACACAGCTTTAGCAAACTAAGCTACTCTCCCTAGCTAAGCATCATCTCTCTCGACCGACGGTGATCGGATGGACAGCACGAGCTGCCTCGTGGACGACGCTAGCAGCGGCGCGTCCACGGGCAAGAAGGCGTCACCGGCGGGGCTGAAGCCGTTGCAGCGCGTGGGCAGCGGTGCCAGCGCGGTGATGGACGCGGCTGAGTCCGGCGCGGAGGCGGACTCCGGCGGCGCGGGCCGCCGCCTGCCGTCCTCGAGGTACAAGGGCGTGGTGCCGCAGCCCAACGGGCGGTGGGGCGCGCAGATCTACGAGCGGCACCAGCGCGTCTGGCTCGGCACCTTCACGGGCGAGGCCGAGGCGGCGCGCGCCTACGACGCGGCGGCGCAGCGGTTCCGCGGCCGTGACGCCGTCACCAACTTCCGCCCGCTCGCCGAGTCCGACCCGGACGACGCCGCCGAGCTCCGCTTCCTCGCCGCCCGCTCCAAGGCCGAGATCGTCGACATGCTCCGCAAGCACACCTACCCCGACGAGCTCGCCCAGAACAAGCGCGCCCTCGCCGCAGCCTCTCCTTCTCCGCCTCCCCGCCAAAACCCCGCCACCACCTCGTCGACGGCGTGGGCGGTGGCGCGGGAGCACCTCTTCAACAAGACGGTCACGCCCAGCGATGTAGGGAAACTGAACCGGCTGGTGATACCGAAGCAGCACGCGGAGAAGCACTTCCCTCTCCAGCTCCCCGGCGCCGCGACTGCTGCCGCCGTGTACGGTGAGTGCAAGGGCGTGCTGCTCAACTTCGAGGACGGCGCGGGGAAGGTGTGGCGGTTCCGGTACTCGTACTGGAACAGCAGCCAGAGCTACGTGCTCACCAAGGGCTGGAGCCGCTTCGTCAAGGAGAAGGGCCTGCACGCAGGCGACGCCGTCGGCTTCTACCGCTCCGCCGTCGCAGGCAACGACCAACTCTTCATCGACTGCAAGCTCCGGCCGAAGACGACGACGACCTTCGACAACGCGCCGGCACCCGTGAGGACCATGCGGCTCTTCGGGGTCGATCTTCTCCTAACGGCGGCGCCGAGGCCCGCCGCGCCGGAGCACGACGAGTACGACATCACCAAGATGAGCAAGAGATCCAGGGACGACGCTGCGCTGTCTCCGGCGCACGCGGTTTGGAAGAAGCGCTGCATAGACTTCGCGCTGACCTAGTTAGCTAGCGTGTTTTCTTTTTCCTCCATGCTTTGCTCGCAAAGTTCCATCCCTCGGTAGCTAAATTAGAGCTCTGATCTCATCGATCGAAATGTTATCCCTTCTTTTTTTTTCTTTTTTTTCTCATACACATGCTAAGAGGATCTAATCTCGCTTATAAACCGTAAATTAAGGTCGTTCTTGACTTCTTACTTGTCTAGTTGTCACTCATGCCTAAGTGTGCATGACTTCAAAAACAAAGTGTACATGAATGACTAGACGATAGATCTAAAAAAGAGCTGTACACTTACTACATATAGTTACTAATTATGCCCTACAGCTAAGTAGAGAGAGATCGAGGAATACATGCATGCCAGAAGAAGCAATGTTTCATGGTAGCTTAGAGCTCTTTTTTTTTTGCGAGAAAGTCGCAGTTACAGCAGCCAAGCTCTTACAGAAAAGCCCAGAAAACAGAAGAAATTACAAAGACACCCTTCTGAGCTCTTGATGGCCTTCGTTCTAAAAAAGCTTAGAGCTCTTGATGGCCTTCATTCTAAAAAAGCTTAAAGTTCTTGATCATCTCCTTAGCTCCAAATATTTTCTTATTTGTTCTTGTCATACACATGATCCAAGAGTAACATATCCACTTTCCTCATTCTAAAGTCTGAACTAATCCAGTTCTTGAAATGGCAAGCGTACACTGCCAGTTATGCCCTAGCAAGCTAGAGAGATCTATAGGACTACATGCCGGAAGAAGAAATGTTGTATTTAGAACTTTCATCCATCTACATATCCCCTTCTGCTCCTTATAAATGCTATGCAAAGAGACGTCGGTCTCGTGGCTACATGTCCCAATTTGACTCCCTCCTCTTTTGTTCTGGTGCTCTCATGTGGGTTGGACACCGCGATGTCCAGGCCAGGTGCATGCATGTGGCGAAAAAGCTCCGGGAGTTATCTGATCCAACACATCAATCCCCGGCCATGGGATGGAACGGAAGCCCATAATTGCATGCATGCATGCACCTGCCCATGATACGGCGATCCGGCCGTATATATGTGCTATTACTATATCCTACTATTACCTAGTACTCACTCCGTTCAAAAAAGATGTCACAAAAATGAACTATAAATAGATCTATAAATAGATCATTTTTGTGACAACGGAGGGAGTAGTATATAAAGGACGCAAAGTTTCTCGCGCTCTCAGCGCGCACTGTTCACGTGTACAATTATGAACAGTGCGCGCCAAGTAGCACTTTTTTTTTGATTTTTTTTTGCGAAACACAGGAAAAAACCCGGCGATTTCCAAAACATGCATTACCAAAACATGCATGAAATATGTGCGCGTCGATGAGTACGTTCCACTCCCGTTATCGGCTTCGAGCTTGGTCGACTCTGACTCCTCAATTTTTGATCCAACTTTGCACAAACGTTTAACGAATTCTGTCAAATTTTCGCGGACGAGTAGGTTTCGAGTTTTCTCGACTCCAGCTCCTCAATTTTGGATCTAACTTCGCACAAATATTTGACGAATTCTGTCAATTTTTTTGCAGAAAAGTACCCGCGTTTTCCAAAAATTATATACATGAAATATATGCGCGCCGACGAGCAAGTTCCATATTTTGTCACATTTTTTTGCGAAAAGTCTCCGCGTTTCCTAAAAAATTATATACACGAAAAAAATTCGACTTTCGTCGATCCTAACCCCCCAATTTTGGATCCAAATTCGCACAAACGTTTGACGAACTTAGTCAAATTATTTGCAGAAAAGTCCCCGCGTTTTACAAAAATTATATACACGAAATATATGCGCGTCGACGATCAGGTTCCATCCCCGTGAACGGTTTCGCGTTCGGTCGACTCTAACTCCTCAATTTTGGATCCAAGTTCACACAAACATTTGACAAATTTTGTTATTTTTCTACATAAAAGCCCTGCGCATTTTCTTGCAGAAAAGCCCCCACGTTTCCCAAAAATTATATACTTCGTCAAGATTTTTACAAAAAAGACCCCGTGTTTTTCAAAAAATATATACACGAAAAATACGCGCGTCGACGAACAGGTTCCATCCACGTGATCGTTCCGAGATTAGTCGACTCTAACTCCTCAATTTTGGATCCAAATTCGCACAAACGTTCGACGAATTTTGTCAAATTCCAATTTCCTTTAACATTTAACATGCCATTATAACCTTCAAACCTACGCTTAAAATAAAATACAAATAATATATCCTCAATTTTGGATCCAAATCTGCACAAACGTTCGACGAATTTTGTCAAATTCCAATTTCCTTTAACATTTATCATGCCATTATAACCTTCAAACCTACACTTAAAATAAAATACAAATAATATATCCAAATTTTCCAAAAATAATAAATTTCCAAAATTCGCAAAAAAAAATCCCCTGTTTGCTAAATTTACGCAAACATTAATGCATTACAGCAAATTATTAGTTGTAATATTTATGCAAATATAAATGAATTATACAAGAAACACCACCATTTCTACTCACAAAATATATTAGTTGAACAAAACAATTTAACAAGTTATATTCACAAAAATATACACCACGGGCGCGGCGTGCCGGCGCGCCGCATTCAACTAGTATATATATAAAGGAGGGAAAGTTTAGCGAGCTGTGGTGCGTCGCGCACTGTTCATGTGAATAGTTATGAACAGTGCGCGAGTACTGTAGCACTTCTTTTTCTTTGGAAATTTTTCCCCGCAATTTTTTTAACATTTTTTCCTCCAAAATTATATACGGCGCGTCGACGGGTAGTCTCCATACCCGTGAACGGTTTCAAGTTTCTGTTGACTCTAACTTTTCAATTTTAGATCTAAATTCGCACAAACATTCGACACATGTTGTCCATTTTTTGCTGAAAAGCCCCCGCGTTTCCGAAAAATTATATACACGAACTCTATGTGCGTCGACGGGTAGGTTCCATCCCCGTGAACGGTTTCGAGTTTTGCGTATTCCAACTCTTCAATTTTAAATCCAAATTCGCACATCCTAGAGGGAAAATTTAGCCAGCTGTGGTTCGTCGCGCACTGTTCACGCGAACAGTTATAAACAGTGCGCTAGCACTGTAGCACTTTTTTTTTGAAATTTTTTCCCCACAATTTTCTAAACATTTTTTCCCTCCAAAATTATATACGCCGCGTCGACGGGTAGTCTCCATCCCCGTGAACGGTTTCGAGTTCTGTTGACTCTAACTGCTCAATTTTGGATCCAAATTCGCACAAACATTCGACGCATTTTGTCCAATTTTTTACAGAAAAACCCCCGCGTTTCCGAAAAATTATATACACGAACTCTATGTGCGTCGACGGGTAGGTTCCATCCTCGTGAACAGTTTCGAGTTTTGCGTATTCCAACTCTTTAATTTTGGATCTAAATTCGCACAGACATTCCACGAATTTTGTCCAATTTTCTGCAGCCAACTCCACAATTTTGGATTCAAATTCGCATAGACATTTCATGAATTTTGTCCAATTTTCTGCAGAAAAGCCCCGGCGTTTCCAAAAAATTATATACATAAAATATATGAAATATATGCGCGTCGACGGCTAGGTTCCATCCCCGTGATCAGTTTCGAGTTTGGTCGACTCTAACTTCTTAATTTTATATCCAAATTTGCAAAAATTAGTTTAGCGAGCTGTGGTGCGTCGCGCACTGTTCATGCGAACATTTATGAACACTGTGTGACCACTGTAGCACTTCTTTCTCTTTTTTTTTTTTGGAAATTTTTCCCCACAACTTTTTTAACATTTTCTCCCTCCAAAATTATATACGGCACGTCGACGGGTAGTCTCCATCCCCGTGAACGGTTTCGAGTTTCTGTTGACTCTAGCTACTCAATTTTAGATCTAAATTCGCACAAACATTCGACACATTTTGTCCAATTTTTTGCAGAAAAGCCCCCACGTTTCCGAAAAATTATATACACGAACTCTATGTGCGTCGACGGGTAGGTTCCATCCCCGTGAACTGTTTCGAGTTTTGAGGATTCCAACTCCTCAATTTTGCATCCAAATTCGCACATCTAGAGGAAAAGTTTAGCCAGCTGTGGTTCATCACGCACTGTTCACGTGAACAGTTATAAACAGTGCGCGAGCACTGTAGCACTTTTTTTTTGAAATTTTTTCCCCACAACTTTTTAAACATTTTTTCTCTCCAAAATTATATACGCCGTGTCGACGGGTAGTCTCCATCCCCGTGGACGGTTTCGATTTCTGTTGACTCTAACTCCACAATTTTGGATCCAAATTCGCACAAAAATTCGACGCATTTTGTCCAATTTTTTGCAAAAAACCCCCGCGTTTCCGAAAAATTATATACACGAACTCTATGTGCGTCGACGGGTGATGACCCACAAGTATAGGGGATCGCAACAGTCTTCGAGGGAAGTAAAACCCAATTTATTGATTCGACACAAGGGGAGCCAAAGAATACTTGAGAGCCTTAACAGCGGAGTTGTCAATTCAGCTGCACCTGTGAATAGTCTTGCTCGACACAGATTATCAGTAGCAACAGTTTTATAGCAGTAGTAGCGGTGAAATAATAGCAGCAGTAAATAGAGACAGCAGTAGTGATTGCAGTAAACAGTAGGATTAAAACACTGTAGGCATAGGGATGGATGAACGGGCGCTGCATGGATAAGATAGCTCATATAATAATCAAGACATAGGCATTGCAGATAATAATGATAAAGCATCCAAGTACTAAGTAAACATAGGCATGTGTTCCGTATATAGTCGTACGTGCTCGCAATGAGAAACTTGTACAACATCTTCTGTCCTACCAGCCGGTGGCAGCCGGGCCTCAAGGGAATCTACTGGTAATTAAGGTACTCCTTTTAATAAAGTACCGGAGCAAAGCATTAACACGCCGTGAACACATGTGATCCTCACATCGCAGCCATTCCCCTCGGCTGTCCCAATTATTGTCACTTTGGGACCTCGGGTTCCGGACAACAATATGTGTATACAACTTGCAGGTATGATCAATAAACAGTGCATATCATTATGAAACAATAACATGTTCAGATCTGAAATCATGGCACTCGGGCCCTAGTGACAAGCATTAAGCTCAACAAGTTGCAACAACATCAATAAGTACTAACAATGGATACTAGGCACCATGCCCTAATGATCTTATAACTTATTACATGAACAATCTCATCCAATCCCTACCATCCCCCTCAGCCTACAGCAGGGAATTACTCACACATGGATGGGGGAAACATGGATGGTCGATGGAGAAGCGTCGGTGATGATGGCGATGATCTCCTCCAATTCCCCGTCCCGGCGGAGTGCCAGAACGGAGTTTCTGGTCCCCGAAATAGGTTTCGCGATGGCGGCGGCGTACGGTGATGTTTCTGGATGAAGTGGACGACCCCCTCGCGTTTTAGGTCAGAGAGGGTTAAGTAGTCGAAAGGGGGCTCGGGGAGGTGTCCGAGTCGCCCTCCTCATGGCTGGCGCGGGGCCCCTTGGCCGCGCCCCTGTGGTTTGGGCCACTCGTGGCCCATCTCGCTCCCCTTCTGGCTCCGTGAGTCTTCTGGTAAAATAGGAGGTTTGCGATCTTTTCTGGTGTTTTTCCCGAAAGTTGACTTTCTGCACAAAAACAAGACACCAGGGCAATTCTGCTGAAAACAGCGTTAGTCCGCATTAGTTGTATTCAAAACACACAAGTTAGAGGTAAAACAATAGCAAAAGTGTTCGGGAAAGTAGATACGTTTTGGACGTATCAACTCCCCCCAAGCTTAGCTTATTGCTTGTCCTCAAGCAATTCAGTTAACAACTGAGTGCGATAAAAGACTTTCACGAACACATTTGCTTCATATGATGCATATATTCTCACTATATGAACAAATGCTTAGGCAATTCAAGATGAGGCAAATGCAAATAATGTCACTCAATAGGCATGTAAACTATGAAAAGATACCAACATACTAATAGCGACAAACATGAAACATATTAATTCACAAGATTGTAATGCTCATAATAGGATATGATAAGATGGTATCTCGCTTGCCCGTTTTTGTACAGCAAAACATAAATGCCCAGGCACCTCTGAAGTTCATGGGAAGACTAGAATCAAAGATAAAAGCATCAAAGTTATATCACAGTTAACCACATTCTGGGACAAGCACATTACACTAAGAACGACAACTATGCTCTCGAGAAAGTGCTCAAAGAAAGGATGGTGACTCAACATGAAAGTAAAAGATTGGCCCTTCGCAGAGGGAAGCAGGGATTATCATGTGCTAGAGCTTTTTATTTTTAAAACAGAGCAAAATTGTTTTGGGAAGTGTTTGTTGTTGTCAACGAATGGTAGTGGGTACTCTAACCCCCTTGTCAACCAGACTTTCAAGAGCGGCTCCCATGAAGGATGTTATTTCTACCAGCAAGGTAGATCATCCCTCTTCTCTTTTGTTTACACATGTATTTTAGTTTCATTATGGGTGACACTCCCCCCAACCTTTGCTTGCACAAGCCATGGCTAACCGAATCCTCGGGTGCCTTCCAACATTCACATACCATGGAGGAGTGTCTATTTGCAAATTAAGTTGCTTACTGATAAATCAGGGCAAAACATGTGAAGAGAATTATTGATGAAAGTTATAATTAATTGGGACTGGGCACCCCGTTGCCAGCTCTTTTTGCAAAATTATTGGATAAGCGGATGTATATGCCACTAGTCCATTGGTGAAAGTCTGAATGACAAGATTGAAAGATAAAACACCACATACTTCCTCATGAGCTATAAAACATTGACACAAATTGAGAAGTACTTTGAAGGTTTTAAAGGTAGCACATGAAAATTTACTTGAATGGTTCGAAATGCCATGCATAGGTATTTATGGTGGACACTTTGGAATAACTTGGTTTTCATGGTTTTGGAAGCACGAGCAGCATTCCCGCTCAGTACAAGTGAAGGCTAGCAATAGACTGGGAAGCGACAATCAAGAGAGCAATAACCGTCATAATCATGCTTGCGACAAAATGAAATTAATTGAGGCATAAAAGTGATACAAGAACTCTGAGTCAAAATAAATCATCAAGGCTTAATTGACTTTTGTTTTTCAGTCATATGCATGCATGAGCATGTGCCAAGTCAATTCGAATGAATTATTCAGAGGAGGATACCACAATGTCATACCCTCTATGAATAGAACAATGCAAGCAAACATCAACATAACATGCTACCACTATTAATAAATTGGGACCGATCATGAGAGAACAAGAACTACTAAGCATCCACTAAATGACATATACCTCACATGAACCAACTAAGCATGCTCACATAGATGAGTATATGTACAAAAATGAAAACAAATAGAGTTCATACCAGCCTCTCACCCCAACTCGAGTTGTTGTAGATCATCCTTATTGCTTTTTCACTTGTGTTGCTTCGAATGATAAGAATGAAAACCAAGCTCCTCGGAGTCACGGATGGCTGTCCAACTCTGAAAACACTATACAAAACCAAAAAGAAACAACAAATATTTTTGGGTTTTCGAGTTTTTGAAACAAGAGCAAAAAGAAACAAACAATAAAGCAAAATATTTTTAGATTTTTGAATAACAAACCGAATTTTAAAACTAAGCAAACTAATACTGAAACTTAAAGAAACAAATGAAGAGAAACAACAGAAATATTTTTGGTCTTTTTGTGTTTTGGAATGCAGCAATAAAAGGTAAACAATTAAAAAGAAAGAAAGAAAACTGCAACATGGATATACAAAGTATCGACAAGATATGATATGTAAATGAGTGAGATGTCGATATACCTCCCCCCAAGCTTAGGCTTTTGGCCTAAGTGGAGGTCAATGCCACTGTCCCCATGATGTGCCACTGTCGTGATATGATGAAGAAGGGTACTCATCCTGGTACGAGCCTGACGACGCACCAGGATAAGTGAGTGTAGTGATCACCAGGTGCCTCTTCCTCCTCCTGATGCTGCTGGTGAAAACCTTGCAGTCGAAGCTGCTCCTCCAATGCATCCTTGGAGTACGACCACGGCCTCCTGTGAATAGGAAACAAATCGGCCTGGGGCAAAGGGACCTCGGTTGCCTCCCCGTTAGTATAAAACACTTTATAAACAATGTTCCCTATGCGAGAGCCTGGTGCAGCAAACTGATGATCTATCATAGTAGCAAGATCAAGCCTAACAGGGGCTAGCACATCATCAGTAGGTGTCGCAGAAAGACCAAAACTAGCAGCAACACGCTTCGCAACAATCCCACCATAGATGGGTCCTTTAGCGGCTAAGCGGCGAGCAATAAGAGCACCAAGGTTGTAAGCAGTGTTACCATTAAGTGCAGCAGCAAGAAAAGCAAGATGATAATTAGAAATGTTGCTGGTGTTTTCCCTACCAAGAATGCTAGTAGCAAGGTAGAAAACAAAATACTTGATGGCAGGGTATTGGATATTCCTTATCTTGCCGCGATGAGCGTCGCGGCTATCGTCATCGGTCACTGCTCGATAAAGTTCCACCAAGTCGCGGGTGTTTCCTTCAATCTTCTTCGCTGTACCTATAGGAGCAATATCTATGGCAGCACAAAAGTCATTCAAACTCATGGTAACAGGCATATCATAGATCTTAAATTTAACAACAGGTCCATAAGATGAGTTTGTGAATTTAAAACTCTCAACAAAAGTTTTGGTGAGCCAATAATGTTGGACACCCTCATCCTGCATATAAGTAGTTAAACCAACCCTCTGGATGAGAAACCTGAAGTCATCAAGCAAACCTGCATTAGTTAGAAACTCAATGCATGGAAAGGATGAAGCATTTGGGATTTGATCATCCCCTCCATCTCCAATGTTTGGTGCAATGACATCTTCATCATAGGAGCGCCTAACTCGAGTGGATGCCCTCAAGGGTCTTCTTACCCTCTGAGAGTCACTCTCAAACACCTCTCCAAAGTTGTGGTTATGCATTTTCCTTTCTGAAATTTTCAACACATATCATAAAAATTGATTTTTGAAGCATACAAATGAGGGGAACTACTATATGACTTGCTAGAGGACTAAACATGCATCAAAACTGATTATATCAACATAGAACAAGCATGCATACTCACTTAACAAGTCACCTACAGCAGCAAAATACTCAAGGTATACTTACTAAACAAAATTCTACTTGGATACATGGAGGAGTCACATACCTGAGAGCAATTGCCCCAAATCTCAGCAGCTGAGATGGGCTGAACAAAGAGATCGAAATCGCGAGGAAGAACAGCAAAAACTCGGTGTGAGAGAGAAAAACGAGCTGAGTGATGCAAGAGGAAGAAGTGGTAGGTGGGGGAACTGTTGGAGGGCCAAGGGTGCCCCACCTCAGTGGCTGGCGCGGCCAAGGAGGCAGCCGCGCCACCATGTGGTTTGACCCCATGGTGGGTCCCCTTGGTCAGCACCAGGCACTCCCACGATGCTCTTTGAAAAATAGGACCAATGGTATAATTTTTACAGAGTTTTGAAAACTTTCAATTTACACGAAATCTGGATATTTAAATTAATAAAACTTGGGCAGAAAAATTATTTTTAAAATTCAAAACAACTAAACTTTTGCAACCTAATTATCACTACAGGAGGTAAAACAAAGTTGAAGAAAGAAATGTGTTTAGCTCTTTCATGTATGCAAATACATTTGATAACAAGGTTGATCAAGTCTTGGCACCAAATAAATTTACATGACACAAATGATTTAAACATCATGAAACACTCATGTTACCTTGTATTGTATTGATATGGATCCAATCATAATGTTTTGATATCCTTCTTGATGATCATATATAGGGCAATCAATACTTCCCACTTTGATAGTTTTAAAATTGGAGATGGTATTGACTCCATAAATCTTGTCAACTTTCTTGGGGAAATAAACAGTATGTTCTTTATCATTAACATTGAAAGTTACTTTTCCTTTATTGCAATCAATAACAGCACCTGCAGTATTTAGAAAAGGTCTTCCAAGAATAATAGACATATTATCATCTTCAGGCATTTCAAGAACAACAAAATCAGTCAAAATTAAACAATTGTTAGCCACTTGAACAGGGACATCCTCACAAATGCCAACAGGAACAGCAGTAGATTTATCAGCCATTTGCAAAGATATATCAGTAGGTATCAATTTATCAAGATAGAGTCTCTTATAGAGAGAAAAAGGCATAACACTAACTCCTGCTCCCAAATCACATAAAGCAGTTCTAACATAATTATTCTTGATGGAGCAAGGGATGGTTGGTATACCTGGATCTCCAAGCTTCTTAGGAACCTTGCCATTGAAAGAATAATTAGCAAGCATAGTAGAAATTTCCTCATTAGGAATTTTCCTCTTGTTAGAAACAATATCTTTCATATACTTTGAGTAAGGAGGCAATTTAATAGCATCAGTCAAAGGAATTTGCAAGAACAAGGGTTTCATCCATTCACAAAATTTATTATAATGTTCTTCTTCCTTTGATTTTAGTTTCTTAGTTGGAAAAGGCATTTGCTTTTGAACCCAAGGTTCCCTTTCATTACCATGTTTCTTAGCAATGAAGTCTTCCTTAGTGTACTTTGTGTTTTTAGTATGCTTTTCAGGTTCCTTTTCACTAACTTCTTTATCAAGAGCATCATTTTTATCCTTATCACTATCAAGTTCATTACCACTTTCAGTTTCAGCATCAGAGATAGATATACTATTAGGATCATTAACAGTTTCAGAGGATTCTACAACATTTTTATGTTTCTTCTTCTTCTTTTTCTTAGAAGGAGAAACTGGATTTTCAGCTAGTTGAGAATCTTGTTCAATTCTTTTAGGATGTCCCTCAGGATATAAAGGATCCTGAGTATGAGCTCCACTTCTAGTGCTAACATAGACAGGTTTTAATTTTTCTTTAGAAGCATTGGCTAACATGTCTTGTTGCACTTTAGTGAGTTGATCAATTTGAGTTTGAACCATATGGAAATGTTTAATAAGCATCTTAACATCATTGGAGGTTCTCTCCACAATATCATGCAACTTACTAATAGCTTGAGAGTTTTCATGCAAATGATTCTCTACTCTCATATTAAAATTATCTTGCTTAATAACATAATTATCAAATTCATCTAAGCATTGATCAGGTGGTTTAGAGTAGGGAATATCTCCTTCATCGAACCTGTGGAGAGAGTGAACCTCAATTATGGATGGATGAGGAATTGGCTTACACAAATCTTCAATAGGTGGAAGGTTCTTCACATCTTCAGATTTAATACCCTTCTCAATGAGAGTCTTCTTGGCCTCCTCATTGTTTCATCATTCAATTCAATCATACCTCCCCTCTTCTTTGATATTGGTGTCGGTGTAGGTGTGGGGGTCGGCGCAGGTAGAGTCCAATCATCATAATTCTGGCTGATTTTAGCCAATAATTCTTCAGCTTCTTCAGGGGTTCTTTTCCTGAAAACACAACTAGCACAACTATCCAGATATGCTCTAGATTCAATAGTTAGTCCACTGTAAAATATATCAAGTAGATCATGCTTTTCCAAATCATGTCCAGGCCGAGCTCTGATAAGAGAGCAAAACCTTGTCCATGCCTCTGGAAGTTTCTCTTCATCTTCCTGGTCAAAGTTATAAATTCTCTGCAAAGCATCATGTTGAGCACTAGCAGGGAAATATTTCTGAAAGAAAACATTAAGCAAACCAGTAGGACTAGTAATAGAACCAGGAGGCAAGTTGTTATACCAAGCTTTAGCATCATCTTTTAATGAGAAAGGAAAAATCTTAGCAACAAAATAGCTACGCTTCTTGATATCATCAGAAAATAAGCCACTCAAAGTAGAGAGCTCATTCATGTGCTCTACAGCACTTTCACTCTTAGTGCCACAAAAAGGAGTTTTCTCAACAATAGATATATGAGATAAATCAAGAGAAAAATCATAATCCTTATCTTTAATGTTTATAGGAGAAGTGGCAAACTTAGGATCAGGTGACAACTTGTATTTAACAGCATGTTGTGCAAGAAAATTTCTAATATTACTTGCACCAGTAGTAGCATTACATTTATCAATAAAATCATCATCAAGTTCCACATAAGTTTCATCAGGATCATCATCACAAGTATAATCCCTTAACTCAGGTGAATAAACAGGAGTAGTAGGACTTCCATTAGGTGTTCTAGTATTTTCAAGTTGTTTAGACCTAGCAATAGCAGCATCTAAAAGTGGACCTAATGAAATACTCTCATCAATCACAGTAGAAGCATCATCAATATTATCAGAGGCAATTTCAGATTCAGCAGTAGTACCAACACGTGAAGATTGTGGTGGTGTAACAAGTTGACTCAATACAGATGGTGCACTAGTACAGAAAAGCTATTCTGTGGCGCACCATTTTGCTATTCTGTGGCGCATGGGTGGTGCGCCACAGAATAGTCGCCACTAAATAAGCTATTCTGTGGCGCACCACCTAGTGCGCCACAGAATAAGCTATTCTGTGGCGCACCCAGCCCGGTGCGCCACAGAATAGCTTATTCTGTGCCGCACCCTACCCCGTGCGCCACAGAATTGTTTTTTTGAATTTCAAAAAAATGGCGGCCAGATCTAGATCTGGATTCCCAAAAAATTTCAAAAAAATTCAAAAAATTCACAAAAATCAGAAAATGAAATAATTTGGAAATTCCTATATATTTGAATTTTCTGAACATTTTTAACACTCCTAGTGAATCTCAAATGTTGACTTCCCGCTAGGTCACCCATCCTAGGAGTGCTCCCACCCAAGCACGCTTAACTTCTAAGTTCTATTCACTTCACCTACCATCCTGCTACTCAAGTTCTTATTGATAATAGTATCATATCAACCCTTTTAACCCTTGTGTATGTCTATATATGTGTGTGTAGTTTATGTGTGTTATGTGTATATATATGTTTCAAAAAATTCAAAAGTTTGTACAGAAAGTTCAAATAATCCAAAAAAAAATAAAAAATTTCAAAAAAGTCAAAAAAATCAAAAACTCAAAAAATCCCAAAAAATTCAAAAAACATCAAAAAATCCAAAAACTCAACAAATCCAAAAAAATTTGAATTTTTTATTTTTTTTATTTTTTTTATTTTTTATTTTGAAATAACTTTTTCCCCTTTGGAATTTGGAGGATCTGAGAAAACCCCACCGGGTAAACCCCGGTGGGATCGGGTTCCTTTTTTTCTCTAGTTTTTTTTGACATATTAAACGCATTTTTTCGACGTCGTATGCAAAAGTTATGGCCGTTTTACGTTTTTTTTTCTGGATTTTGCAAAAAAGGTCAAAATTCATATTTCAAGATTTCTATACGAACTAGACAGTAACACCTAACCACATCTCGAAGGATTTTATTTTTTGAATTTTTTAACATTTTCTTTGAGTGTTTTGAAAACTGAAAAGACGATCCACGGGGGGGGGGGGGGGGGGTGTGGGTGTGAGCTGTTTTTAAAAAAAAATTATGTGGCGCATGGGGCTTGGTGCGCCACAGAATTTCTGATTTCTGTGGCGCATGGCCTCGTGCGCCACAGAATTTGCATTTCTGTGGCGCACGTGGCCCATGCGCCACAGAAAACCAGAATTCTGTGGCGCATCAGCTTCCATGCGCCACAGAATAGCACTATTCTGTGGCGCACCAGCCACATGCGCCACAGAATAGCACTATTCTGTGGCGCACCAGATTAGGTGCGCCACAGAATAGAAAATTCTGTGGCGCACCAGTTCCGGTGCGCCACAGAATAGCCTTATTCTGTGGCGCACCAGTTTTGGGTGCGCCACAGAAGCTTATTCTGTAGCGCACGGCCACATGGTGCGCCACAGAATAAGGATCCATAGAATTGGGTTTTCCTACTAGTGGTGAGTCAAGAGCAGCAGAGGTACTAAGTGTCGTACCTTTTCTTGTAGTAGATGGCAATACACGGACCCTCTCATCACGAGCTTTACCCATGATGAATAAATTTCAGCGAGCAATATAGATCACAAGTGAACTCACAAATAAAGCTATGCTCCCCGGCAACGGCGCCAAAAAATAGTCTTGATGACCCACAAGTATAGGGGATCGCAACAGTCTTCGAGGGAAGTAAAACCCAATTTATTGATTCGACACAAGGGGAGCCAAAGAATACTTGAGAGACTTAACAGCGGAGTTGTCAATTTAGCTGCACCTGTGAATAGTCTTGCTCGACACAGATTATCAGTAGCAACAGTTTTATAGCAGTAGTAGCGGTGAAATAATAGCATCAGTAAATAGAGACAGCAGTAGTGATTGCAGTAAACAGTAGGATTAAAACACTGTAGGCATAAGGATGGATGAATGGGCGCTGCATGGATAAGATAGTTCATATAATAATCAAGACATAGGCATTGCAGATAATAATGATAAAGTATCCAAGTACTAAGTAAACATAGGCATGTGTTCCGTATATAGTCGTACGTGCTCGCAATGAGAAACTTGTACAACATCTTCTGTCCTACCAGCCGGTGGCAGCCGGGCCTCAAGGGAATCTACTGGTAATTAAGGTACTCCTTTTAATAAAGTACCGGAGCAAAGCATTAACATGCCGTGAACACATGTGATCCTCACATCGCAGACATTCCCCTCGGCTGTCCCAATTATTGTCACTTTGGGACCTCGGGTTCCGGACAACAATATGTGTATACAACTTGCAGGTATGATCAATAAACAGTGCATATCATTATGAAACAATAACATGTTTAGATCTGAAATCATGGCACTCGGGCCCTAGTGACAAGCATTAAGCTCAACAAGTTGCAACAGTATCAATAAGTACTAACAATGGATACTAGGCACCATGCCCTAATGATCTTATAACTTATTACATGAACAATCTCATCCAATCCCTACCATCCCCCTCAGCCTACAGCAGGGAATTACTCACACATGGATGTGGGAAACATGGATGGTCGATGGAGAAGCGTCGGTGATGATGATGGCGATGATCTCCTCCAATTCCCCGTCCTGGCGGAGTGCCAGAACGGAGTTTCTGGTCCCCGAAATAGGTTTCGCGATGGCGGCGGCGTACGGTGATGTTTTTGGATGAAGTGGACGACCCCCTCGCGTTTCAGGTCAGAGAGGGTTATGTAGTCGAAAGGGGGACTCGGGGAGGTGTCCGAGTCGCCCTCCCAGGCCCCTTGGCCGCGCCACCTGGTGGTTTGGGCCACTCATGGCCCATCTCCGCCTCCCCTTCTGGTTCCGTGAGTCTTCTGGTAAAATAGGAGGTTTGCTATCTTTTCTGGTGTTTTTCCCGAAAGTTGACTTTCTGCACAAAAACAAGACACCAAGGTAATTCTGCTGAAAACAGCGTTAGTCCGCATTAGTTGTATTCAAAACACACAAGTTAGAGGTAAAACGATAGCAAAAGTGTTCGGGAAAGTAGATACGTTTTGGACGTATCAACGGGTAGGTTCCATCCCCGTGAACAGTTTCGAGTTTTGCGTATTCCAACTCTTCAATTTTGAATCCAAATTCGCACAGACATTTCACGAATTTTGTCCAATTTTCTGCAGCCAACTCCTCAATTTTGGATTCAAATTCGCACAGACATTTCACGAATTTTGTCCAATTTTCTGCAGAAAAGCCCCGGCGTTTCCAAAAAATTATATACATGAAATATAAGAAATATATGCGCGTCGACGGCTAGGTTCCATCCCCGTGATCAGTTTCGAGTTTGGTCGACTCTAACTTATCAAATTTGTATCGAGTTGTAGTGCGTCGCGCACTGTTCATATGAATAGTTATGAACAGTGCGCGAGCACTGTAGCAATTTTTTTTTTTGGAATTTTCCCCACAACTTTTTTAACATTTTTTCCCTCCAAAATTATATATGGCGCGTCGACGGGTAGTCTCCATCCCCGTGAACGGTTTCGAAGTTTCTGTTGACTCTAACTCCTCAATTTTGGATCTAAATTCACACAAACATTTGACACATTTTGTCCAATTTTTTGAAGAAAATCCCCCTCGTTTCTGAAAAATTATATACGCGAACTCTATGTGCGTCGACGGGTAGGTTCCATCCCCGTGAACGGTTTCGAGTTTTGCGTATTCCAACTCCTCAATTTTGCATCCAAATTCGCACATCCTAGAGGGAAAGTTTAGCGAGCAATGTAGCACTTTTTTTTTGAAATTTTTCCCCACAACTTTTTTAACATTTTTCCCTCCAAAATTATATACGCCGCGTCGACGGGTAGTCTCCATCCCCGTGAACGGTTTCGAGTTCTGTTGACTCTAACTCCTCAATTTTGGATCCAAATTCGCACAAACATTCGACGCATTTTGTCCAATTTTTTGCAGAAAAACCCCCGCGTTTCCGAAAAATTATATACACAAACTCTATGTGCGTCGACGGGTAGGTTCCATCCCCGTGAACAGTTTTGAGTTTTGCGTATTCCAACTCTTCAATTTTGGATCCAAATTCGCACAGACATTTCACGAATTTTGTCCAATTTTCTGCAGAAAAGCCCCGGCGTTTCCAAAAAATTATATACATGAAATATATGCGTGTCGACGGCTAGGTTCCATCCCCGTGATCAGTTTCGAGTTTGGTCGACTCTAACTTCTCAATTTTGTATCCAAATTTGCACAAACATTTCACTAATTTTGTCAAATTTGAATTTCCTTCAGCATTTACTATATCATTATAACAAAACATTTCATACATAAAATTTCTCTTAAAGGACGCGGCGACACGTTTTGCGTATTACAACTCCTCAATTTTGGATCTAAATTCGCACAAACATGTCACGAATTTTGTCTAATTTTCTGCAGCCAACTCCTCAATTTTGGATCCAAATTCACACAGACATTTCACGAATTTGGTCCAATTTTCTGCATAAAAGCCCCTGCGTTTCCAAAAAATTATATACATGAAATATATGCGCGTCGACGGCTAGGTTCCATCTCCGTGATCGGTTTCGAGTTTGGTCGACTTTAACTTCTCAATTTTGTATCCAAATTTGCACAAACATTTCACTAATTTTGTTAAATTTGAATTTCCTTCAACATTTATTATGTCATTATAACAAAACATTTCATACATAAAATTTCTCTTAAAGGACGCGGCGTGTCGCCGCGCCAATTCAACTAGTTTATATTAAGGAAGAAAGATTTTATGCTCCCACAGCGAACCACTTCACCCGACACTGTAGTAGGTACAGTACCACGGGCACTACTCAACACTGCCGCAAAACTAAAGTGGGAGCTCGAATGGTACGTCCTATGACAGGTTGAGAGGGTGAGAGAGATACAGATACTCCTACTCGATATATAAACCAATAAAGGAGAGTCAGTACTGGAAGTCAGATTCTGATGAGTTGCATTCTTAATGAGTTGCACATGCGGTTCGATCAAGGTATGAGGAATCCCGACCTTGCACTATGGAAAGCTCTTCTCTGCCTACCTCAAAGAACAACTAGCAGTGGAACCATCTTAAAAAAGAAGATATTAGCACACACTAATCGACCTGAGATCGCCCACGCTCGGGCTAGCTAGCACGGAAATTGCTTTTGGCTCCCGAGATCCAGTGCTCCCTCCGTTTAAAAAAATTCAAAAATCATATTTGTGACTTTTCAAAAATTCAGAAAAAAATTAGAGGTGTAGGTAGTAGTATATCCCACCGGCGTGTAAAATATCAACTTCAAATACTTTGTATTCCGAGCTACACAAAAATAACAAAATATGAAAAACTTGGGGATTTGAAAATATGTATACTTAGATCCACACATTTGCTATTTTTGTGTAGCTCAGAGTACAAAGTTTCTGAAGTTGATATTTTACACGTTCATAGGATATACTATTAGCTATACAAGGAATTGTTTCAGAATTTTTTGAAACTCCCAAATATGATTTTTGATTTTTTTTAAATCAAAGGGAGCACTGGAACCCGGGAGACACAAATCTCCACCTAGCTAGCAACAGAAGAATAACGTGGAAATTAACATCATCATTCGTGCTTGTTTCTATTCATGAGCCGTTATTCGAAATTTTCGTAGATCTTTGTCACATTTCCAAATGGAGCATTATTTATTTGCAGACCAAAGGACCAAGGGGGGCCAGCGGTAGAGGTCCTAGATATATAAGAAAGAGATGTTAAGTCATAAATGACAGTAAATGGTAAGGAACCAGTGTGGCAGAACCTGCTGCATGATAAATATCTTCAACATAAAACTTTATCTCACGTTCAAGTAAAACCTACTGATTCTCCTTTTTGGAAAGACCTGATGACACATGGTCCCATATGCTCATAGAGGATCACCGAGCTTATATGGATTCTCATGCATCCGTCTGAAGATGATTGCATAGGACGTATACAATCAGGGTGGCTAGCAACATACTGGATGTCTCAGAAATGCATGGGTATTTTTGTTCATATTATTCCGCTAACTGATTTTCATGTACACCATATGTGATCCTTGACATGTAAAAATGATTTTTAAATAATGCAAAAAGCTGTACAGAATGATATTGAAGCAGTTGATTTGCAACTTGGTTTTGCATTACTAATTCTAAGCCCCGGATGATCATAAGCTTCTAGTACATCAAGTATGATCATGAGTTCAAAACCACATGTTTACTTACCCAGTTCAAATTATGGTGCTTAAATTTATGTAAATGATGGCGTTGCACATTGGGATAGATAACTTAAGATTTAAATCAATGATGTATGTAGTCGAAAAAGGAAGGAAAATGTTAGGTGTGATTCTCTTTTTTTAATCCTTCACTATTCGTTTGCTCTAAACAAAGTTTGTTGCATGCAAGATATGGTTAATATTATCCATGTGCGGATCAAATATCGATGTGTTGATGTTCCTTAGACGAGTGAAGCTTTACCATCAACCTCACAGACCCACCTAATGTGCCAAGTATTAGTCCATAAGAATTATGCCATCTCAAATTAAATAACTAGAAAACCACATGTGTTCAAAGTTACAACCAATGGGTCACATATTCTACCGATGAACTCCTTAATTAAAAAACCTTTCGTATTGCTAAATCACCATCACTCTGTTCACTCGGGATACAGTCTCAAGTGGTTGCACCCAAAATCTACAGAACCTCGTGCCTCCATACACAATAGTTAATGCCATGTTAAGATTTGTTGACAAGGCATATGAATACACTTGTTGTAAATTAGAAACTCATTTCTTTCGCCAGAAACAATATGATTTGTGGCAATTCGTGGTAGATGGTGCGCATTTACCATAAAATAAAAGAAAAACATGAAAAATATGTGGTAGATGATGTCCATATACCACGGAGGACCGGGCAAATCATGAGGAAAAGGCATACATTATTCTAGCGTAAGCATATCTTCTTCTCCCTCTAGTCGTATAATCCGGTCAAAAGTCAAAAAAAGAAATATCAATAGTTTATGATAGTAAATTAACACATTGTTAAAAAATATTTATAGGGGGTGTACTGATTTTGAGTTTGCATGATGGATTTTTCTAAAAATCTCAAAACGTTAAACTTTATTTATACGCCTTCTATTTTGGAAGGTGGAGTTTTTTCTTTTTTTGAAAATAAGGGTCACTCCCCGATTTCCTTTAATAGAAACCATGAACTGAAAGTGGAGTATTAAATTTTGTTTTCTACTACATAGTCTATATTCCATAAAAAAATTGATCTTCAGTGGAATCTTAGGTTCCTGAAGAAATTTCCTACTCGTCGGATCCGAAAAGAGTGTCGCAGCTCTGTACAACATTTTGTACTAAATTAGCGATCTGTGCTTGACACATAATACGGACCGGAGGTAGTATAAAAACCAAGGTTCGCAATCGCTAAATCTGCGTACATATGTAGACGTGTTGATGTTGTTGATATATAAAGATTATTCGTTTCTTGCGAACCTTTGGTACCTGACCAGAACAGCGGAATGTTCACCGGTTTTGAGACTCCGACAAGTAAGAAAAGAGAGCATGCATAGTGGATGGAATCTACGGCGACGCCGGTTTCTAGAAAACAAGTGTACATGACAAGGACGTGGCTATAGACAAGGGAGAATGCCGCCGCGTCACGAAGTTTTGGCGTGAGATGTATGAATTCCAGCGGGAATAGGCAGGAGCAAAAATGCATTACGTAGAAGATGCTCGATCGGACCGGATAAAGCCCGCGGCGGCGCAGGGCCATGGTTTTTGTGAGGTAATCGACGGCGGCCGGTTCACCGACTCCATCCATCGATCCGGAAGCCGATAGAGTTTGGCCGCCATTCGTACGCTACTCCGTAGATCATGCTATACATTATTGTAGCTAGCTTCACTGTCCGGCTCAGTCGCATGACGCCTGTTCATTCCTGGAAGTTTCTTCCGGCGAGATGCACACGGCAGCGACGCGCCTCGACGATCCCGGCCAGGACGTCGTCGCCTCGAGCAGAGGGCCCCCGACCGGACACAGTACATCGATCTATCCAGATCAGGGTAGCCCGACTTCTGCGACCGTTGACAAAACATACAGCATTTCTTTAGCTTTCGATCTGCACATTGAAGATTGAAACAGTGCCTGCGGTTGGAACGCTGGACATCGCTAGCTTTGTCACGGCACATATGACGCGTTCCTCATATAGATCTGCAAATTATGGCGAGTCAAACCTTGTGTTGCAAGTCCTAGTCTGAGCCTGACTCACCGGAATCCATGACCGGTTCCGTGGCTCAGATACACGCGCCGGCGCCATTATTCGCTCTCAGATCTCAACGTCGCTGTGAGGAGTGTTACCTTAAGTGTGAAAAAAGTTCGGTTATTTTGAAGTAAAAATTTAATTACCTCGACACGGTTTCTTCTAGTACTAGCTAGCCGGATCAAGAAGCAAACACTCAGGGTTTACTTTGACTGATTCTACGTACATGCATGCAACAAGTTGGAGATCATATAACCTGCAAAAGAAAAGTTGGGTGTACCTTCCTTCCTAGGAGCCCCTGTTTTGTTGCTTCCCATCTTCACTGCAGCAGGCCAGAGAAAGTGAGGGCTGGCATTTGAATAAAATAAAGAAATTCATTATGAATTCCGTGTAAGAAAGAGCCTAGTTGTCGCAAGAATTGCATTCAGAGGCGCCTTAAACGGAACAATGGGTAGGTCGTCAATCATGATGAAAAAGAACAGCTTATTCACAGTCACTTAAGTGTGAAGAAGTGTTGCCTTAAGTGTGAAGAAATGTCTGGTATTTGTGGTAACCTCGACAAGGTTTCCACTGGTACTAGGTACTCCCTGTCTCCCTCCGTTCATAAATATAAAATGTTTTAGCTTTTATCCACATGCACATGTAGTAGCATGTTTTAGTGTGTATGTACACTCATTTGGATTTGCATATAGCCAACATGTGAGAGAGCTAACACATCTTATATTAAAAAGACGGAGAGACTGTTAAAATATAAAGCCTAGCACTTTCCATCAGTTCAGACTTTTGGGATAGTTGACTAGTGCATCAATTCAATATGGTATCAGAGCCAGGTGATCTCAAGTTTAAGCCCCGGCTAACGCATTATTTAATAAAAATAGTTGCGGCCACTCCATCTACCCCACGTCTAAGGTCTTACCGTTTGTCCAACCTAGACATGAGGGGAGTTTAAAATATAAAGCCTAATCATTTCCATCAGTTCGGACTTTGGGATAATTGGCTAGTGCATCAATTAAATAGAGACTAGCTTGCAACATCAAGAGACAGCACCCAGGTTTTACCTTGGCTAGCTGATTCTATACCCTGCAAGAAAGGAAAAAACAAGTTGGCGTACTTCTTTGCTAGAAACCCCTAGTACCCTTTGTAGCTTCACACTTCACCGCAACAGGCCAGAGACGGTGAGGACCGAGGACTGGTACTTAGTCAAATAAACAAATTCAGTGTGGCTTCGGTGTAAGAAATAGTGAAAGAGCCTAGTTGATTTGAAAAACTTTTTTTTTTTTGCGGGGGAAAGGAACTATATTACTTAAACAAGAGTATTACAATCCCTAAGGATGAAATTAAGGATCTCATCCGGCCCAGAACCAAACCACACATCAGTGCTATCATGAACTCTACCATACCGAGCTAATGCGTCGCTAGCCATGTTTTGAGAACGAGAAATCTTAACAAAGCGAATATCACGCCCAGAACTAAACAAGGCCTTGATCTCAGCGACTAGATGGCCTAGACACGAAACATCCTTCGCTGCACTAGTCACCATCTTTACCAGAGACGCATTATCAGTCTCCACAATGATAGGTTCTTGGCTCCATTGCAAGGCAAGAGCAATGCCCACCATGCATGCTCCCAGCTCGGCCTCAAGTGCCGAAGTACACTGACGCAAGGAACGGCAAGAAGAAAGGATGATCTGTCCCGACGAGTCTCTGAGGATCATTCCTGCGCCCGCCGTGCCATGTTCTTGAACGAAAGACCCATCCACATTGAGCTTGACTGCACCTTCCGGGGGCCGGATCCATATCTTGCCCCCCTCATCAATAGCAGCGGAAGCCAGAGCAGGGGACGCCACACACACCACCACACCCTGCTTGCCCTTTACAATTTCTTCCGGTGACAGTTGGCGTAAGTTGGCCAGGGATTGAACATAACTGCACAAGAATCTCCGTGATCCCTCGATAGCCGGCAGGGGCTTATCATGCGTGACTTCATTCCTACAGAACCATGCGCGCCATGCAATCAACAGAACAAAGCTGCAAGTCACCACCGGCATAGAAAGCAAGAAATCATCCAGCCATGAATGGTGGCATTGAGGCTGTGCAGGTACAGGAATCTGCCACACCTTTGCCATGGCCTCCCAAAGCGCCTTGGCGTGTGGGCATCTATAAATAGCATGGCCAACATCCTCACGTTCCTGATCACAAATTTTGTAGCGACCTGTAACTTTGAAATGCCTCCGCAGCTTGTTCTCCTCAGTAGCCAGGCCATTAGAGACAGCTTTCCATGCAAAAATTCGCACCTTCTCTGGCACATTACACTGCCAAATCTTCCTCCAAACAGGCTTCTGTCCCTCCGGGAACTCACTGGACGCAACTGACAATTCAGCTTGTTGTTGGAGCTTAAGTCCCATGTGATAGGCACTCCTGACCGAAAAGACCCCATTTTTCTCCGGTTGCCATGCTAGGAAATCTTCATTCAACCTGGGCGACGCCCGGATAGAAAGGATCGCCTCCGCGTCAATTGGACAAAAGTCTTCTCTAACCTTCTGCTCCCTCCAGGCACCATGGTCATCAAGAAGTTGTGCAACACGAGATACTCTCGAAATACCCCGTGGCCCAAACGGTTTACAGTGAGTGTCTCTTGGAATCCAACTATCACGCCAAGCACGGATCGATTTGCCATTCCCTACTCTCCATATGATCCCCTTTTTAAGAAGCTCGACTCCGTGCGCAATGGCCGTCCACGTCGAGGACGGATTCCCAGTGAACACAGTGTCGATCAAGTTTCCTTGAGGATAGTATTTAGCCTTTAGTACGCGAGCACAAAGACTGCCCGGCAACTCTAGCAACCTCCACGCTTGGCGAGCGAGCATTGCTTGGTTAAACAAACGCATATCGCGGAAGCCAATGCCTCCATGTTGCTTCGATCGAGTCAGTTTACTCCAGCTTAACCAATGTGTCTTCCGTACACCATTCGAGGCCCCCCACCAAAAATCTCGGACCAACTTATTCAAATCATCACAAACTGACAATGGTAACTTGAAAACCCCCATGATGTAGGTGGTAAGAGACTGAGCAATGGCCTTAATCATGACCTCCTTTCCGCCAAGAGAGAGATCACCCCATAGCAGGATGCGTTTGGCTAGCTGTTCTTGTAATTTCTGAAATTTGCCACGATTCATTCGGCCATCAGGGGTAGGCAAACCGAGGTATTTGTCCTCAAAACCTTGCTTCTGAATTTGGAGGGTCAATCTGATGCTCTCCTGTACTATGGACGGGCACCTCTTACTAAACTGAATGGAGCATTTAGCCGGGTTAATTAATTGCCCTATGCTAGCAGCATAAGCATCAATCACCTGTTTCACACGCACAGCCTCTCCCTCAACTGCCTTGAAAAACAGTAATGTGTCATCCGCAAAGAGGAGGTGAGAAATTCCCGGGGCGCGCCGGCAGACCCTCACTGGAGAAATACCACCTGACTCCACTTCCGCATGTAACAGGGCAGATAAACCATCAGCGACAAAGAGAAACAAGAACGGGGAAAGCGGATCACCTTGTCTGAGACCTCGAGTGGGGGTGAATGCTTCCAAAAAGGCTCCATTTAATTTCACAGAGTATCTCACCGTGGTCACGCACAACATTATCCATCGTACCCACCGGTGAGCAAAGCCCATCTTATGCATAACATCCTCCAAAAAGGTCCAGTCAACACGATCATAAGCCTTGGACAGATCCAATTTATAAGCGCAAAAAGAATTGTCAGTCTTAGCTCCATGCTCCATAAAGTGTAGACACTCAAAGGCCAATAACGCATTATCAGAAACCAAGCGTCCGGGGATAAAAGCACTTTGGTTCTCCGATATCACTTCTCCTAACAGGGGTCTGAGACGATTCACCAAGCATTTTGATATAATTTTATACAACACATTGCAAAGACTGATAGGGCGGTAATCTTTCAGCTCTTGCGGATTATCAATCTTCGGAATAAGCACAATTGATGTGTCGTTCACACCCTCAGGCATGTGTCCAGTCTCAAAGAATTTTAGTACTGCATGTGTAATTTCCTCCTTGAGCACGCCCCAACTCCGCTGATAAAAACGTGCCGGAAAGCCATCAGGCCCTGGTGCCTTCAAAGGTCCAATCTGAAACAGGGCCAAAGAAATCTCCTCCAGAGTAAACTCCTCACACAGCTTTACATTCATATCATCTGAAATTTTGTCTCCAAAAAGATTAGTAACCGGATTAGCATTTAAAGAAGGGTCCCGGGTGTACACTGACTGAAAATAAGAAGCAGCCATGCGCTCCATTTCACTAGGTGACTCCTTCACCACACCATTCTGGTCTTTCAGTGAAGCTATGCGGTTCTTTCGGGCACGCCACACAGCCTTGCGGTGAAAAAATTTAGTATTCCGATCACCCTCTTTTAGCCAAGAAATTCTCGACCTCTGGAGCCAAAGTATCTCCTCTCTATTTAGTAATTCATTCATAGCATCTGTTGTTTCTCGGATCAATTCTGCAGGCGCATTGTCCTTGGCTAATTGTTCAAGTTTACGTTGCATCCTGCCGAGCTCGCGTGTGACATTGCCAAACTTGCGATTGCCCCATTTATGCAAAACATTCATCACTTCTTTCAGTGCCACATTTATCTCCCCAAGATCAGTTTTACTCCCAGCCTCTGACCATGCTGATGAGATCACCTCCGGGAGAGCATGATCTCTCTCCCAAATTATTTCGTATTGCCTGCACCTCCGTGGCCGCTGGAACGGTGCCTCACGCAAAATCTTAAAGAACAGTATGCAATGGTCCGAGCATGGGGACACCAGGTGCTCAACAGATGACTCCGAGAAAATGTCCCTCCATCTGTCATCAGCAACAGCCCTATCCAATCTGACCTTCACATTGGCCTGCCTACTCCTCTTATTATCATAAGTAAAAGGCACACCCTTAAACCCCAGGTCTTTGAGCTCACAGATCATAAGAGCATCTCGGAAAGCACTCATCTGCCCTTCTGGCCTTGGACAAATAGACATATGCTCGTGTTGCCAAAGTGCTTCGTTGAAATCCCCCACCACCATCCAAGGTAACGACGAAGAAGCCCTCAAGGCACACAGAGCTGACCACATCCGATGCCTCTGGTCCGTACGAGGTTCCCCATACACAAAGGTAGCATGCCATTGCGGCTCAGAAGGAGAAATGCGAATATACACATCAATATAGCGCTCATTGACATCTTTTATTTCAACTGAAATACTTTCATGCCAAAACAAAGCTAGACCACCACTCAACCCATCACTATCAACACCAACAAAACCACTCAAACCAAAACGACTCTTAAGACGGCACACACGATCACACTTTTGACGAGTTTCACAAAGGAAGATAAATTTGGGAACATGTGTCTTCACTAAGACACTTAGTTCATGGACTGTCGCAGTGTTCCCGCAGCCACGACAGTTCCAAATAAAGCAATCCATTACTCCTGACGGGGCGCTCCGCGCGCCTCCGTCAGTTTACCGGCAGCCCCAAGACCGGTTACTTCCAAGTTCTCCATCCCAGCCCTCCTTGCACATGCCCCATCCACGTGTGACTCGGCCGCAGAGCCGGAAGACGCTCCAGAAACAGCCGTACCATCGCTCCTTTTATGCCTCTTTTTATCTTTTGGTTCCTCTTTGTTAACATGTTCCTCTCCATCAGCCGGAGGAAGTCCCCTGTCCACAACAGGATATGTGATCGCCAAAGTTCCACTCTGATTCAAGGTCTCTTGCTGAAAAGCGACTCTCTTCTTAGCATTCTTCTCAAAGTCGGTCATATGGATATCTGTTTTAATCAGACTAGTTGCAACATCATCAAGACATTTGTCGCCCGACTTGCTGTTGTGCTCAGGATGAACTCGCCAATCAACAAAATTGCCTCTACCACGACCCTGTCCTTCCACAAAGCCGCCCCTTCCACGGCCTGACAAAAAATCACCCCTGCCATCCGGGCCTGCTGAAGAGCTTCCTCCCTTTGATCCACCAGAAGCAAAGCTACCCCTGCCTCGACCTGCAGAGTACGCGTGGATCCAATCACCAAACTTAAGATCCTTTTCATCAAAAAGCCCTGTACCACACTCTTTATATTCATGCCCAATAAGTCCACAAGCGAAACAGAGTAGGCCAAGTTTTTCATACTTGACAGCAAACAGAGCACGCTTTCCATTCAGAACAATGGAGACGAACCTTGTGAGAGGCTTACGAACATCATGCTTCACTCTCACCCTAATAAAGTCCCCACGAAAGGCACCAGCTGGGTTCATCTGAACAGAAACAATCTCGCCGGCCGAACGACTGATCAGCTGTCTAACCACAGTTTCTTTCCTGTAACCTTCGGGGATTTTGTGGACTTGAAGCCAAACTGGCATGAACTCAAGCTCAATACTTTCTGGATCCGAGAGACCATCATAAGGAGCAAGAATCAGAGGCCAATCACGAAAAAGCCAAGGGCCTCTCTCCATGACTTTCTCCCAATCTCCAAGGCAAAAACATTGAATAACAAAACGATTGATACCCACCGGCCGTATCTTGATTTCTCTTGCTGAATTCCATGCGATGCGCATCTGCTGCTTAAAGGCCTCATGACTGAAAGTTTTCAGGCCATGCACCCTAGCCACGGCAAGCCATCGGGTGCTTTCTAGAATCTCAGCTGCATCCTCTTCAAGCACAAGGTCATCAAACTCATCCTCACCGATCTCAAGTCGACCAAACATGGAACCAATCTCAGCCCCCTGCGTACCAAGACCTTGAACAGAAGAAGCATCGACCCCAGCAGAGGATCTGGAAGCATGATCCGCTGCTGCCGCGGCGACGCCAGAAACAGGGTGCAAATCCGCCATTGACAGATTGCAAACAGAGCCCTATCCGATCCCACCGAAACCAACCAGGCGGGAGGCAGGACCCCCTTAAAGCCGGAAGGATGGGGGGGGATACGGGGAAGGAACGAGGTCCCGGAAAATTGACGGGAACGGAGCAACACCGGAGGTGGACAAGGACTCGCCGTCGGAAACGCCAGACGGAGGACACAAACCCTAGGGGTAGTTGATTTGAAAAACTTAATTAGCTGGACACGGTTTCTACTAGCTGGATCAGGATTCAGGAAGCAACCCAAGGATTTACGTACCGACTTACGTATGGTGTATGCAACAAGTTGGAGTATATTTTGTTGGTTCTTGGGGGAAACGAAATAAGACTGTGTAAAGAAATTAGACGAATACGTCAGGGCCTCAGGGGATAAGAACGTACACATGGATGGATGTTTAAATGTATGTTGGGCGAACATGGAACGCCATTGGGATTTGCTGGAGTGGACAATCGTCAATCTTGACAGCCCATGCATGTTAGCGCATCGAAGCGAATCAAAACTTGCATTGGTCAAACTCTTAATTAAGTACACTGCCACTAGGCAACATCACCCGTCGACTAGTTAGCAATATAGTAGTACATGATTTTTTATTCACAAAGTAAGTTATACATGTTTTTTTAAACCTTCTCAAGAAGACAAGAACCATATTGACGTGGGCCTACCTTTTGGGTGCCCACCATAAGGGTATCTGGTGCATGTATAAGGAGTCAGATAAGCACGAAGGCCCATCAAAGATCAAGACCGAGCCCCGCAAGAAGAAGTACGCTTCAAGTCAAGCATAGATAGGGTCGGTTTAAACTTACCTTACTTGTAAACCAAGTCAGTTGTTGATCCCCGAGACCCAGCCTCCTATATAAAGGCTGGGAGGGGCGCCGACCTGGGTACGCAATACTCTAGCCATCATAGCCTTGGTGAGATCGACATCTCGCCAAGACCCTTGTAACACCATTCTTCACCTCCATCAATAATCAGACAAGCATGACGTAGGGGTGTTACCTCCATACGAGGGCCCTGAACCTGGGTAAACCTTGCTTGTCAGCCGTAGTAACCGCCAGCGCTACCAATCTCCTTCCTGATCTCAACCCTAGGCACGTAACCATGGGATTTGCCGAGTCTATACCTCGTCAATTGGCGCCGTCTGTGGGAACGAGTGGCGCTGGATCCACGGTTTCGCCGGCTCCATCTGCATCAGCAAACGGCAGCTCGCCGATAGCCATCACGGGACCGATCCGTTTCGGCTCCTTCGACTACAACCCGCACTCGCCGGAGCCACAATCTGCAAACTCGGATCTGCAATTAGGTGAGAACGTACCCTTTGGTCCTTCAAACATTACTGCTAACCAATCAGGGATGTTCGGCACGGCGAACTCACATCAATCTTCGGCGCCGGTATCTCCGTCGACTCGACCTGCTCCAACGGCTTCATCGTCACCCGCGAAATCGGCGACTTCGTCTGCATCAACTCCGCCGAGATCGCCGACGCACTCGGAGATGATGTCCTTAATGGCCACACCTGCATCTACTCTGGTGCCATCGCCAACACCCTCAGAGATGCTATCTCTGATGGACATACTACCTGCTATGCCACCATCGGCACCCGCATCTCCATCGACTGCACCTTCATCTGCAAAGGAAACTGCGTCAGACGACGACACGATGGATCTCGAGTCCGTCCACATCGACAACGACTGCGAGCGCTACGCCATGATCGACTTCTACTTCAACACCGCTGAAGCCTTCTTCAACAATCGCAGCAACGGCGAAAAAGGCAAAATTTCGCGCGACGCCCCTCGCCAGATCTACATGGTGCAGATAGAGAACTAGGATGGCAGAGCACCCGAATCATCGGCGAGCGGGGCCAGTCGCCCTGACGTCAGGAACTATCCGATGACAGCCACCATGCCAGACGGCAGTACGATCGTCATTACTAAAGTGCAGGTGATCAAAGCAATCAAAGCCATACATGAATGCACAATGATGCCCGAGGACTCGACACCCGAAGAACTCACGGCACATAAATACATCTTCTGGCAGGAGAACCTGAGATTAAAGAACCTACAAGCAATTCTCGACGAGCGCAAGAAGGCCGCTAGCGCGTCGAGTGCGCGACGCACAACATTGTCGACTATCAATTCCACTGGAGGGGCGAATCGCCGTTCGCGATCTAGGCTGGCACACCTGACAGAAAATGAGAGAGCGGCGCTGCCTCGCAATCTCGGCTTGTCGTTCATGACACATGACGAAGAAAGGATTCCCATCCCAAAACAGCTCAAGGAGCCCTCATGTCGGTGGCCACGTACCTAAAAGCGATACAACCTCCAGACAACAACCCGAACCGGCCCTGCATCGCCAGCAAATCAGGTCGCTCCACATGGTGGACGGAGCCCTAGCCACAGTTGATGAGCACCCCGGAGGAAGCCATTCCCGTCGTGAAGCTAGCCCGTGACGCGAGTTGCAAACAAGAGAGAACCGCGACCGCGCAGTCGCAGCTCACGGCGACCGAGACCGGTCAGGCGCGATCAACGCGAAACTCAACATCGTGAGGCGAGTGGCGATCGCCGCGATGTCATGACACAACATCGAGTCAGCAGGGGCAGAAGCAGAAGATCCACGCGATCTCATAGCAGCGACTCACACTCCGGTGAAGAGTGGGAGCCTTGTGGGGCACTATGCTTCACTTGACGCATCCGCGAGACAAAGATGCAAAAAAGATTCAGACTCACATCTGAAACACCCAAGTTCGACGGCAGGTAGGAATCGTCGTCCTGGCTGGAAGATTACAGGACAGCAGTCTCCTGTCAGCGAGGCTCCACCACAACTGCAATGCAGTACATCCAGCTTATGCTCTCTGGAACCGCGAGGGACTGGTAAAAAGCTTACCCGAAAACTCATACAACTCCTGGGAACGCTTCCAGGAAGACTTCATCAAAAACTTCCTCGCAACATGCGAACGACCTACGACATTCGCAGAGTTGCAAGCCTGCAGGCAGCGCTCAGATGAACCGCTGCAAGAGTAGATCAGACGATGGACAATGATGCACAACCCCGTGGGTGTAGTATCGGAGGGCAGGACAATCGACACGTTCATTGCAGGAACTGCCAGGCACGACTTCCGGGAAGCATTGGGACGCCAAAAGCCAACATCCATAGCACAACTCATAAAAATAGCCCCCAGCACCTCCACCTCCGAATTCTCTCATCCTCGGGCAGTGGAGGCAAGCAAACAAAAGAAGGGTGACCCTGTAGGCACAATACAAAAAATGTCATTCGAGTGAAGACATGTAAAAACAAAAGGCAGACAAGGCAAATCCACCCTACCTCAGGCAACGGGTGCTCCCTGTCGTAGGCAGCCACCAGACAGTCGAGTGGGCACGGGTCGTTCCTTGTCAACTTGGTGATTGAACGAACCCGGGTCTCCACCTCCTTCTTCGCTGGCAAAGGCTCTGTCGTCAGGCGTGTCGGGTCCTGCACGCCCTGGAACTGCCACATCGGGTGCACCCGCGCCCGCAGAGGCTGGACATCTCTCTTGATGAAAGTCGAGATCAAATGCAGGCCGCTAACTATGTGACCCGTGGTCTTCATCAGCTTCTCGATCTTTTCCATCAAAGGCTTGGCTTCAGCTTCCTCTGCAGCGGAAGTGTGGTGCAGCCACGCTCGAGTCTTTACCAACGGCGTGCGAGCATCAAAATCTGGCAGTCCCTCTTGCTGGGTGGTAAAGTAGAACCACTTCTTGCGTCAGTTCTGTGCGGACTCGACCTGCCGTATGTCGAAATACTCGACTTTCTTGCGAGCTTGGATGTGGAAGCCTCCGACAGCATAGACCCCAGCAGAGCCAGCATTCCTCTTCACATTGAAGATGTTCTTCCAAAGACCCCAATGTGGGTGCACTCCCAAAAAGCACTCACAGAGTACGACAAAAACAACAATGTGCATGATCGAATCGGGAGTGAAATCATGCAATTGCACTTTGTATGCGTACATAAGTGCACGCAAGAAATCATGGATGGGTAAGGACAGTCCCCTAACCACGAAATCGTGGAAGCAGACGCGCTCGCCCCTCTTGGGTTGAGGGGTTACCTCATCTCCAGGAATGCGCGTGGGCAGCACATCGGCGGACGGCAGCAGGCCGTCCCGCCCGTACCCATCAAGTCTAGCCACCGCGATATCTGACCGCGTCCAATCACTGGCCTTCTTCTTCAGCGGGGCCGCGGCGCTCGCAGCTGCGGTGGCCGGAGCGGGCTCTGAGACGGTGGCGGTGTCAACAGCGGCCTTCTTCCTCTTGTCTCCCTTGCCCATGGTGCTGGGGAGCGCAAAAGCTTGGAAGCTGTGGGAGGCAGAGTGGCAGAATCGCAAGGGAGAAGAAGGAGAACAGAAGCGGCGGCGGAAGCAAATGGCAAGTAAAACCAATCTACCCCGCCGCTGCATTATTTATTAGTATGAGCCTTCAAATCCTGATCGTTGAAATCGGGCTCTACGCACCGCGGCATATCTGGCCATACACGTGGCAGCAGTGGAGAGCAACCGTCACCGGCCACTCCGCCCACTACGCACGAGAAAAGAGGTATCCATTATCACGCACGCCGTGAAAACCGCGCCAGGACGGTCAAGTCCCATCCAAACGGCCATTGGTCAACACTGCTGGCCAGGCCCACATGTCACGTCCCATCTATAACGCAGCGCGTGACACTGTTTGTCAGATGGCGCAGTCGCCAAAAGATGTCATCCCTGATGTCACTATTGGGAGAGTGGAAAAACAAGCAAAGGATTGTTCGGGTGACACCGGTCCTAAATAAAACTCCCATCGGGAGTGAGTCGAAATTTCGTCGACTGCTGCAAAAGATCTTAAAAATAGATTATCCTCAACTGTAAACAATTAAGCATAATCTCGGGGGCTACTCCCATCGGTAGCGTTGTCGCGCGCCCGATAAAGGCACAAGTCAAAGCAAAAGACAACATGTTCAGTCGATGAATACTCGACTTAGCTACTTAGTTAAACTGCATAATGCGAATCCATCACAACCTCCCCAAGATGTATCTTCAATCCTTGGAAGCTGCATGCATGGTGCATAGGTAAGACCCTTCGATCCGTTGAGTGGGCCGGGCACACACGTACTGCGTTAACCCTGAAACTTTCCGTGTCTGACGGTACGAAGAAAATCTTAACGGACGCGTTAGGTACCCTCAAAATTATGCTGTAGGTCGGCTCTGTAAGATCTCTGCGGCCTGAGTCGGTCCTGACCAGCCAGTTCCAGGTTCGAGTCTGGGGACCCGAACTTGTTGTAGACTAGTAAGGTTTTGCCCAAGAGCAGTTAACTGGTCCCGATCCGTCGAGTGTACCAGGCCTACTATGTCATTATCCCTAAACATCTGTCATAAAAGCAGCAAAGCTGTGTCCTAAGCATCAGTTGGCTCCAGAATATTTCTGTACCAAAACAGGCAAAATGGTCAGTCGAAACGGTTTTTGGCTGAGTAGATACCCAAGCAAGATGGTTTAAGATGTGCACTTACGGAGGAGTCCCTGCCCGAATCTTCGAGTCAGCCAGGCACTCGGGGGCTACTGACGTGGGCCTACCTTTTGGGGCAGCTGGGAGGGGCGCCGACCTGGGTACGCAATACTCTAGCCATCATAGCCTTGGTGAGATCGACATCGCGCCAAGACCTTGTAACACCATTGTTCACCTCCATCAATAATCAGACAAGCAGGACGTAGGGGTGTTACCTCCACACGAGGGTCCTGAACCTGGGTAAACCTTGCTTGTCAGCCGTAACAACCGCCAGCGCTACCAATCTCCTTCCTGATCTCAACCCTAGGTGCGTAACCATGGATTTGCCGAGTCTACACCTCGTCACATATCTTTGGCAGAAGGTTTTGTGACTTTTTTTTGAGGTTTAAAGCGGTCGTATCCGCCATCCGATTGATAGAAAAGAAGTTTATGTACAGAATTTTAAGCTAGGAAAAAAATCCCTTTACATGCAAAAAAAAACAAAAAAAGTGACTTGATTTGCTTTTCATGTTTAGAGTTACACTACTAAAAAGTTGCACTAGCAAATCAAATTTGGGTTGGCAATTTCCGTGAGTAAATATGTCCAAATTTAGCTTTGCACAAACAAACAAACAATTCAATCAAGGCCAACTAACCTCAGTATCCGTCCTTAACAGATGACGATATCCATTTTCTTAATGTCGATCGATTTGATATGTAGCTGGTTATCCGTCTTCTAATCTCATGCGCTTTCGGCAGATAAAGAAAAGGGATCCAGATTAATAAATATCTAGGGATCGAGCATGTATGTGCGTACGTTGCTGACGACGAACCCGCCCACGGGAGGACATTTTATACTATTGCCCATCAGCTGCTGGCAGCACCTGCAGCCTAGCCGTTAGCTTCAGAAGAATCAAGGCTTGGAACACGGAGTCACCCAATCACCTTGCCTGGATCATACCAACAACAAAGTGGGTGTGAAACTGTGTGTACATCGGCGGCAGTCAACAGCATGCTTGCATGCTTGTGTCGTGACGCAACAATTCGTCTCGTCGATCTCTTGTTACCTACCTAATCATGTGACACAATCGAGATGTAAAATCAGGTGGCATCAAAAGAAATTCTTGAAGAAGAATAAAACGCTGCCGCAGAATCTATAGCTATCTGAAGTAGTTTCATGCGTCTTGGTTACTAGCACTGGCTAAAACAAAAGTATTATCTGCTCGCCGCGCCGGCGGCTCCCATTGCGGATCCCGGCAGGGCCGGGCGTCGGACAAGGCTAAGGGTAAGAAACCCATGCCGCAGTCGCAGAAACGTGCGGCTGCAACTCTGGCTGGGGCGGCGGCGCCGCCCAATGCCGAGGCCTCACCTCCTCAGGTTGATTGCTTCAAGTGCGGTCGTCTTGGTCACTTCCCGACGGCGTGCAAGTACCCACCCGTCTGCGTCTTGTGCGGGGTGGAGGGTCACCAGTCGTACGACTACGTCTCGAAGGGGCATAAGCCCACCCTTCGCACCCTCGGCAACGCCATTGCCGGGGAGGGGTTCTTCGATCTTGACTTCGACGAGGACGACCTGGATGAGATCGAGGATTCGAACGAGGCGATCATCTCCTTCAAGGAGACGCCTTTGTCCGTGCGTGACCTCGACCAGGAGCTCCATCAAGTCATCGGGGTGGAGTGGGACTGGCGGGTCACCGCTCTCTCCGACAGGGAGTTTGAGGTGGTCTTCCCCTCCCGCGACACTCTCCGTATGTGCACCCGTAGTGGGTGGTTGTACTTGCCCCTGAGCGACTCGGAGGTCGACATCAGGCTCGCCGACGCTGACCCGCGCCGGCGGAGGTGCTCAAGGAGGTTTGGGTCAAGCTCACCGGGCTACCCAGGAAGATGGGGCGTGCTGATCGGCTCCTTGCGGGGCTTGGGAAGCTCGGCAGGACGCTGGAGGTGGACGAGGAATCCATCCGGCGCAAGCAGCCGGTCCACATGAAGCTTGCTTGCCGCAACCCCTCCAAGCTTAAGGGATCGATTCAGATATTTCACAAGAGCAAGGGTTTCGTGGTAGGGGTGCACGTCGAGAACCTACCACGGGCTCCTCCTTCTCCTCCCTCTCCTCCAGCCCCTCATCCCGATGCGGACGAAGATGATGATGAGGAAATGGATGATCTTAGCCCCACCAAAGGAAGATTGGGAGGCAGCGGGGAAGAAGGGTGCCTCGCACCCGTCCTCCAAGTCAGCTCCTCCATCCGTCGGGACGGCGGGGAACACGGCAGGCCACATTAAAAAATTGTTCGGATTTCAACTTTGTTCGTTAGCGTGAAATTGTTAGGTGGATTAAATTGTCGTTGGAAGAAGAAATATCTATTTGAAAAAATTCAAATTTCAAAGTGTCCACATTAAAAAATTGTTCGGAATTGGAAATTATTGGAATTTAAACTTTCATATTTGAATTTGTTTAACGTTTATTGAAAGCTCAGGATTGAAAGGCATTCAACATCTTGAAACATTCAAATTTGAATTTTGATCGTATGACGTCAGAGTTTATTGTTGTGTTCATGTAGTTTTTTTGGCACATTTGTAAATACCGTGTTATAAAAAATTCAAATTTGAGAATGGCCATGTTCAAAATGTGTTCAGATTTGAATGTATCAAAATACAAAAAAGGTTTATATTTATGAATTGTTTGATTTCGGAAAGTTAGTAAAATAGTTAGATTTGAAAGGCATCTAAATTTTTGAAATATTCAAATTTGTATGACGCGTGTTTGTGGTAAAGTTCAAATTCGAAAATGTCTACATATTAAAATTGTGCAGGTTTGGAAATTATTGAAGATGTATTTGAAAAGTTATAAAAGCTTTTTGAAAAAGAAAAATAGAACAAAAAGAACAGGAAAAAAACAGAAGAAAAGAACAGAAAAAAATAGAAAGGGTCGAGCCCAGCAAGAAGCCCAGCTGCCCCAGCCCAGGCCCAGTGTGACGTCAGAGTGACGTCACCAGTGGCCGGACTCTGCCGCGGCGGCGCGGACCACACCGGCGTCGCGCCACCGCGATTCGGGACGCGCGGGTGAGAGCCTGGGATGCGCGCGGACGCGGGGTGCCCGCAGGTGGCGGCACCGCCGCTTCTGGATCGCCGGAGCGGTGGCGGCGGCGTGGAACGCGGCGGCGGGAGCAGTGGCATGGCGGCGACGATTCCGGCGCGCTCGCGCCGTTCCGGCAGGCGAAACTCGGCGAGGAGGGAGAGGCGGCGGCGGTGATGGTGACTGAGACGTCGCGGGAGAGAGAAAGGGGAGGGGGGATTCTGCGGATGGTTTTGCAGAAAAGTCCGTGGCTTTTCCTGGAATTACAGTTAGGTCCCTCGCTGCATTAAAGTTTGGACTACGGGGTAATTACTCTGGTTGTGAGTTTGTTTTTGCGAACTTGGCCGCGCCAAAACCGTGCGCGGAGGCTGACAGGTGGGCCCCACCGCGTACTGTAGCTATACTTGGCTGCGCAAAAAACCGTGCGCGGAGGCTGACAGGTGACGCCCACCGCGGCACTGTATATAGCTACAGTGTTAGTTACAGTATTACAGTACCGCGGGGCGCTCTCAGGCCGGCGATTCCGTTGTCCATTATATAGTTGTTAGTAATAATATCATATGCCGTGGTTGATTTCTATCCATCCAAGTGCATGCCCCATTAAAGCGAGTACGGTTGCGGTGCGAGTGGAGTTACATGCCATGTTGCGATGCCAAAGTCAAACTAACTAACCTATACTAGTGTACTACGTCTTGGCTAGACCAGTTCTGCCTAAAGGCTGGATGCACAAGACGAAGATTAGTTGTGTTTCCAGCCATGCAGGCAACAGATTATTACCAACTACATGGGGGCATGTTGACCATTGGGCATGCATTATTACCGTGCATAAGACGCCACATTTTACTTTTGATCTAGTTGACGTACTGAGTAGTGATGTATAATGACCGCGACATCATCAAGCGCGCTAGCTAGTTGTTACACAATGTGTGGAAATTATGGCATGCACTAACAAAGCTTATCTGAATCCTTCTGGCATATGCGCTCGTTATGGAATTATCTCGTCAATTTTGCCCATTCGTGTTACTCAGCATTTTCATGAAGATAAAAGTTAGAGCTAAAAAATGTGTCGGCAAGGATATCATGCATGCATGTGTGGAACATATCCACTGGATTATGAGGTAAAAAGTAACGAGAAGATGCATAAAAATTGTCAACGCTAGCTAGCTGACACATATGTAGTAGTTTGGTGTTGAGACCTTCTAATTAAACACACCATGCATGTGTGGAAACAATGTGGTGCACTAACCAAGCTTATCTAAAACGCGCATGTTATGGGATTACTAGCTTGTTAATGTTGCTAATCAGTATTACTATTTTCACAAGATAAGAACTAGAACTAAAAAATGGGTGGTTTGCATATCATCCATGCATGTGTGGAACTTATCCACTAGATTATGGGAATATTAGTAAGAAGATACATTAAAATTTGGGCGGCGGCTACCACATATCTACTTCCTCCGTTCATAAATATAAGATGTTTTAGCTATTTTAAATGTGGACTTGGTACGGACTAAAATGGATGAACATACCTATTAAGACGTGTCTAGATACATGCGAATATGAAAAATGGTACAATATCTTTTATTTAGCAACGGAGGGAGTAGTACATTTGGCGCCTTTTAGAAAATCATATACGACGGAGTAATTTGTTTAGGGTTATACGATAGGTTACTACTCATGCATGCACAAACAACATCTCAATATGACTTAGAAATAGTTAGTTCTCAGTCGATAATCACCGTGACAAAACAAAAAAATCTCACCCCTTTATACATCTCAAATAATCAAATTGTACGGCTCTTAGCATCAACCTAAAAATAGTTATCTCTAAGTCATCTCAGAAATATCAAAATTGGAAAACAAATTTGATCGTAGCAGCTCGGTGAAAAATGGACGAATCATGTGTGGACAACATATATAGCTGCGGAAGGTCAAAGATGGCCTAAGAAAGGAGATCAACGTTAATTATGAGCTTAATGATCGTCATCGATCTGCCGACGCCTGAAAGAAAGCCCCAAACCATCATGTGTTCTGATCTTTGCCGTATTAGCCGCATATATCATATCGATCATATCTATCGAACAAGAAGGTCCTTTACATAACTTATATAGCAGCTAGTGCGCATGACGAAAAGTGCCACATCAGTTGGATAAACTCCCCAACACGCAGGATCGCCGAATCTCCAATTAAGAACGGGGTTAGTGCATGCGTGCATACACGCCAACGTGCACATGTGCAAAATAAATCATCTGGATATACAACTCTATTTTATCTGGTGACATGGAATGGCCCAGGGATGAGTAATCAGGCACTTGAAAGACGTAATCTAGCCACAAATTAAAGTGTGTCCTTTCCGGTGATATACGATCGTAAACTCAACATATGTTATTGCGTTACACCTGCAGGTGCTAATTCGGTTGCTGGTCAAGGCTTCACTGTGTTATAGGCGAAATACTATCGAAAGCTCAGATGATCCACTAAAGACCATTTTTTTGGGTACTCGGAATTTCCAGTCGCCTAAATTGCCGGAACAAATCAGTTTTCAAATCCGGAAAACCGAGTTAAAAAAAGCCATAAAGAAAACCGAGTTCAGGACATTCGCACTCCTCGTCGATTGGGACTAAGCTAGAAAAACAATATGATGCGGTCAGCTCTGTAGCACTGGTGTCATCTTCACTAATAAACAATGATTAGTACTCCCTCCGATTTCACAATGTAAGATGTTTTTGGTGTTACATATTCATCTCTAGATTCATACTAAAAAGAATGGACACATACACTTAAACGTGTCTAGATTTTTTTTTGAAATGGGGAAGCTCCGGCCTCTGCATCGAGTGATGCACACAGCCATTTATTAGAAATTATCGTAGCATCATCTTATTACAACTCAAGGGTCACATAAGATTGAGACATGTATCAACCAACGAAAGAGCAACATAATAACAACTACCGAAGTCGATTAATATGCTGCCACGTATGTCGGGAGAAAAACTTCTGTGCCACCAACAGGAGCCGCGCGCATCCAGAAACCATAAGCTCCTGCTGGTCCGAAGGAAGCAGTGCAGCCCATAGCTGGATCCAATATGTAACCATATTGATAACCTGTAAGACATGAAAATTGGTTTTCCTGTTAAACACAATATCATTCTTGCAATTCCATATGGACCAACAAATAGCTGAAACGCCGATACGAATTCTAGCCTTGGTCTTTTTATCTACCCCGTTCAACCAATTCCCAAACATATTGGAAACATTCGAAGGTGGAGGTATATTGTAGTTGCAAAAAACTACCCGCCATATTAGTCTAGCAAACGGACATGTGATAAACAAGTGCTCTATAGACTGATAAACGTGTCTAGATACATGTGTGTGCATGTGCTTGTGAAAAAAAGACTAAAACATCTTACATTGTGGAACGGAGAGAGTACAAAATTAGCAAAGGAATTCCAAAATCCATTGGTGTGAGCTGACACCATTACCATGCATGCAGCCAGCACCTCCATCCTTGCTTGTCAGTCTAGGCGTTTCTGAGACCAATGCTCTACGATTTCGGCCATCAAACTACCAAATCACCATCTAGGTAAAAGTCAAGGAGGGAGATCAAGTACTTCCTCGGTTCCATAAATATGTTTTAGATATTTCAATACAAACTATATACAAAGCAAGTTAGTGAATAGATATACTGAAATACGTCTATATAGTATACATATCTTTAGTATTGAAATAACTAAAACATCTTATATAAGGTAATAGAGGGAGTAGGTGAAGTAACCACGCATGGCGGGGAATCGTTTGGCCCGCCCGCACGGCCTCTGTTTACAAAGACCTGCCTACTCGATGAATTTGACGAGAAATACACACACCCAACACCGAACACTAGTAGAGACAGGGTTTTCTGTCCCGGCCCGTGAGGGGCTTTAGTCCCGGTTCACGAACCGAGACAGTACAAGCGGGACTAAAGGACAACCTTTAGTCCCAGGCCTGTTACCAGCCGGGACCAAAGGCCATCCACGTGGCCGCCTGCGGGGCACGCTGGGGGCAACCCCTTTAGTCCCGGCTCGTATAGCGGGCCGCGACTAAAGGGTTAGGGTTAGGGTTTAGGGTTTCTTTTATTTATTTCTTTAGGGTTTAGAGTTTATTTGTTTTCTTTTATTTTCTTTCTTCGAGCATACAAAGATAATTGTTTTCTTTTAGCGGTATTTCTACGCTACCACATACCGTACACGTTCGTGCATATATATAAGATAACTTGTCTTACGATCGAGCATATACAAATATATACAATTTTGATAGTTACATGGAGATCACAATTACCGGGACTAGAGCCCGTCTATTCGATTACACGGCCGGGATCATCAGTAGCGCCTATTCACACTAAATTCTCCGGCGTCGTCTACCATCTCTTTCATCAAAAATCCCGCCAGTTTCTCTGCAATTCCTAGTAGGCGTTGCTCTGGTAGGAGTTGTTCCCGCATTCTGTCGAACTATATAAGAAAAGGAGATCAATATGAACATCAAGCATGATAACAAAAAGTGACGGTAATAAAATAATGTTGTGAATGTATTGCTTACGTAGAGTCTATAATCATTGTGCTCAGTGGTAAACGTGCGAATGAACTCGCAAACGTAGTATCCACATAGATTCGTCCCCTGTGGCTGCCTCGCGCACTTTACGAGAATAGAATTCAATCAAAATAATAATCTAGCATCATAATTGTATTGAAACTAGAATTAAAGAGATGCGCGGACATATCTCGTACTACTTACCGTGACCGGAGTAAACGTCAGCTTCTCACTAAAGGAACCCGGCACCAGACTCCTGAACAGGTTCCAAACCCTGCCCGAAAAAAATGAATTAATGAATGAGTTATTCATTACCTGATATCTCATGAAATCAACGAAAGAGACCGATATAGCGCGAAAATTACCTCTGGAGCATGTCCTGCATGTCGCGGAACTCTTCCAGGTGTCTCTTTAATGGGTCCATGACTTCAACTTTTCCCTTATCAACTTGAATGTCTAGCAGAATCCAGTGGAACCTGCACACGTTTATATATACGTCAGTAACTCATCAATTACACTTAACATCGAGTAAGCAAAAGTGAATGTGTACAACAGAGTAAGACCCTCACTGGAAGTTGTAAGGAAACAGTATGTGGTCACAGAAATTTGCTCCGTTAGAAACCTTAGAAGGTTATCCGCCGTCTCGTCGGGTTTCGTCGTTAGCGAATATATATGTACTTTATCTGGGTCAATGAACCCAACACTATAGATCTTTCTTTTACATTCCCGGATCTTCATTCTGCATAATAGAGTACAAAAGGATATAATGAGGATAATTACATGCAATGAACTGAACAACTGAAAAACTGGACAACTTATATGTAGACAATGAATTCAAAAACTTACAGACAATAGCAACTCATGAGAGTTTTGTCGAGGGCGTCGAAATTGTATAACTGGAAGATTTCTGAAAAGTCAACATGGACCTCTTCGGGTCGGAAGAAGTACTCATGTGGGACTTTCGCCACGATCATTGTTCTGCCCCCCCCACCACACTCAAGTACCAGTCATGCAAATTCCGCATATGTGTTGGCAATTGTGCCAACTTCTCGTTGCTGACCAAAGGCTTCCCTGGGACATATGTAGGGACAACATCAGCCTTGGGTAAATTGTCGTCTTGGGAACCTAGCAATTCAGCAACAGTCACACCCATAGAGGCCGCCAACTTCGCAGCTTCTTCCATATCCTGCTGCAGCACCTGGGGAACGTTTTCGGATAACACCTTGAGGGATGGGATCGATTGTTTGGCCTGTTCTCCGAGCTGGGGAACGTCCCTTCTGTTCCCGCTTGCACTTTTACCTGATTTGCTCGCGCTGCACTTTTACCTGATTTGCTCCCGCTTGCACTTTTACTTGATTTGCTCTTCTGCACTTCCTTCCGAAGTGTGCGTACATAGTCATCTGGCTTATGGTGCAACTCATATTGCGATTTTGTGTTCAGAAAATCGCTTGCCCACGCTTTTTGCTTCTCGGTGTATACCGGGGCGGGCTTGGGTTTCTCTTTGCAAAATGCGCATCTTTTTCGGCCATTGCGATCGCTGCTTTGCTCTCAGTACGATCGTAAGTTCTGATGGGAAGATTCTTATGAGGTACTCTTGGGAGGGGCGACATTTGTCGTTTTGGGCTGCTGCGTCGGTTAGTACTCATCGACGGAGCACGCTTCCGCTTATTGTCCTTAGCGGGCAAAGGCGGCGGCGAAGACGGCCGACCCAAGTCCGGCGGGGAGATCGAGATGGACTCGCGCTGTGGTGGTCGTAGTCATGGGGTGTGCTTCTTGGAGGTGATGGAGGTGTAGGTGACCTGCGACGACTCGGAGGCGGTGTTGTCCTTGGCGTCGACCCTGGAAACTTGATGTAGTTCTTGTCCCATAGAATGGTATCACCCACAACTTCTCCGAGTGTCCTCTCATCTCCAGGTCCAGGGATGTCAAGCTCCATAGCATGAGACCCCGATACGATTTCATCCACCACGACTTTAGCATAGCCAGCTGGAATCTCACGGTCTTGCCAGCGTGCGTCAGGTGGACAAGGTAAAGCATATCCGACCGCCACCTTCATGGATATGTTCTTCAATTTCTGATGGAGCTCACAAGATATTGCATCCTTGATTCCATCCACGGGGTAGCCGGGACCGCCATCTATCATCCGCCGTGCATCGTCAGCCGGGACCTCCGAGTCACCCACGCTGCTTTTCCGCTGAGATGGACCGGCGGTAATATCGAGTACAGGATCTTGCGGGCGCACTACTCCTCTAAGTTCGTCAATCTGCTGCTGCTGGTGGTTAATTCTGGCAAGCAACTGGTTGAACTTGTCTCCCTCCTCCTCCTGCTGTCGCTGCTTTGCTCTCGCTCGGCTTCTGTAAGTTTCTACGTCTTTGGCAAACCCAAGCCACCACGGGACGGAAGGGCCAAAGCCTCGTGTTCGTCCTCCTTTTTCGTCATTCCCGAGGACCAGTGTCAGCAAGTCTTTCTCTCTATCGGGAGGAACTTTAACTTCCCCTCTTTAATTTCTTTCACCACTTTAAGCCAATTTTCCCTGGGTACCCTAATCCCGTCACTGCAAATAAGGTCCCCTGTTGTTTCGTCGTATGAACCCCCATGCGCAAGGAACCAATTTCTTGCCCTCAATTCCCATTCGTCGCATCCATTCTGGTTGGATCCCTCTTTTTTATCCCACTTTGGCATGGCAGTCTCGTAGCCCCCTGGCCCCAATTTATGGTGATATTTTTTCTTGTCAGCATTTTTCTTGTTCCTTACTGAGATCGCCTTGGCATTTGTGACTCCTTGTACTCCTTAAATGCGTTCCAGTGATTCGCCTGCTTCGCTAGATAGCCTTCAAATACTGGAGCAGTCTTTTTCTTCAGATATTCTTGCCATAATCTTTTCTTCCACACCCGGAATAGTTCGGCCATCTTCGTAAGAGTCCACTTCATGACTTTCTTCCTCAATTTTGCAGTGTCGGCAGGATCCTCAAATTCTGGCAGGGTGAAATGTGCCATGAGGTCATTCCAAAGACCCTCTTTGTACCTTTCGGCGACATACTCACTATCGTTCGCCCCTTTGCGCTTATTCCAGTCTCGAACGGTGATCGGGACGTGATCCCTAACCAGAACTCCGCATTGTTTTCTAAATACATCGGCAGCCTTCTTGGGTTCCTTCGGTTCGCCCGTAGGGGCTATGACCTCAAATGTATAATGCGTAGATGGGGCCAACATTTTGGTCGGGCCTCGTTTGGAAGATTTGCTCGATGTGGAGGCCTAAGAGAAGAAACATTCGTCAATTTATATATATACAACTCAAGTAATGCATCTACTGATCGCCGAACTTCATATCTACCTCGCCGGACTTCGTTAAGGGTCCACCGGCTTCTCCATCATCGGAGCTATCGCCTTCTCCATCATCGGAGCCGTCGACTTCATCCTCACTTCGGTCGACCTCCATTCCATCCCCGGAGGGGTTCAGATACGACGACGGAGATTCGGCTGGATCAGCATCTGGGGCGTCGTGGATTATATTCTCGAGAATTTCTTCCTGTATTAGGTCTCTGCGGGTTGGACTAGGTGGATCCATAGTTTCTGCAAAATGCACACAATATTATTTCAAAATGCATCAAATAAAATGAGTATCAATTGTTATAAATAATACTTTGTAATTAAAAAATTACTACAAATCAATTAAGTCACAATATATCCACTACAAATCAATTACTAAAAATTACTACAAATCAATTACTTAGTCCTAGAATTATTTAAATGAATTATCATACCTTAAAACATAAAATGGTTTTCATAACTTATTCCATTTTGAAAATGAGTTCAAGATATTTTATATTACAAAATATTACTCTTAATATTCCTAGAATTTAATTGAGATAAAAATAAGTTTACTTGTTTCATTAATCATGAGATTAAGCAAACAAGCATGATTAATTCATTTTATTTTCTTAGGCACTAATAGCATTTTACAACTAACTTCATTTTGTTTTTTACTTAAGCACTAACAGTACTAACATATTAAGAACAACATTATGTAGTGATCTACAGTACCTAAACATTTCACAAACAACAATAGCAACAATTTCATAAAGGACCAAATATTTATTTTATCACTTTTAATAGGCAGAAAACACCATTTTTAGAGTTTATTAAGTCCAGGGTGTTCTGTTCATCAACAAGTTATGCAAAGATAGGTTTATGTTCTATGTAAGTATTTTAAACTAATGCAATTGGATTTAGTCCAAAATCTTATTCACAGAAAATTAATTAAATGCTAGAAAATCCCACTGGTCTAAACTACCAACACATGCCATTTCAAAACTATGTATCACAACATATGAGGCTAATTTCTACAGAAAGCTATACTCACAGGCATTCCAGAACAATTGGATTTACAAATTTTGGATTCATATTTCTCAAGTTAAAAAATAGTTCTTTGATTTATACCAGTGGCAGTACAGTAATTATCAAGCACACACAAATTAATATTTTTAAGATTTGCAAGTTGGAAGTGGTTCTAAACTCATTCATTTATCACTGTGATTTTTGGTTTGCACAAACACAGAGTTTAACTATTTTATTTTGAATTAAAGCTACAGCACAGAAACCAGAATTATAAAGCCCTATTTTGAATTAAAGATTGCTCGAATCCGCGTGTTTCTGGATGATTCGAACGCGCTGCGACGTAGAGGAGGTTGTAGGGAACCTTTTGGTAGCGGCGCCGCCCAATTTGGGTCGCTGGAGCAACGCCGGCGATGATGTTTGGCGGCGGCCGACGACTGGCAACGCGCGGCGGAGCTACGGGGCGCAATAACTTGAATTGAAGGCAATGGAGGATGCAAAAGCTCACCCTGAGCACGATGGAGTGGACGACGAGGTCGGGGGACGTCGTACGACGACGGAATCATGCTCGCACGCGGTGGCCAGAATTGGGGAAGATGCCTCGATTCGCCGGATTCCGGCCTTCCTACCACGGACGACTTGGTGGAGAAGTAGAGGAGGGCCGGCGGGGGGCAGCGGCCGTGTCGAAGATGGCAGCGGCGTCGGGGACGGCCTCACCGGCGACGGAAAATTTTAGCAGCCTGGCGGCGTGTCCTCTGCTTCTGCGCGCCTTCTTCTTCGATGAAAATGGCTAAGTCCCAGAGAACCGCTTAAGTAGGGGAGGGACCTTTAGTCGCGGTCTGTGGTTCAAACCGCGACTAAGGGGGGGGTCTTTAGTCACGGTTTGGGCCACGGGCCGCGACTAAAGGGTTTGGGAGGCTTTTCGCTTCCCGCGCGCAGCACGGGCTTTAGTCCCGGCTGGTGAGATGGGCCGGACTAAAGGCCCAAAAATTGCGCGGGCTGGGCCGTTTTTACTTCTTTTTTTAAATCTAGCACAATTTTAAATATTTGAACATTGAATGAAACAGTTTTTGCATACTTATGAATTTGAGAAAACTTTTAACATGAAAAGTGCTTGAATTTGAATAACTATTCCAAATCCATTTTCTGTTTTATAAAATAATTATTCTAACTCTACAAACTATTAACCATTTTGCCATTTTGAATTAAAAAATGCATTAACTTTTATCTTTTGCATATTTTTGAATCTCACTAAACTTTCAACATGAAAAGTGTTTAAATTTGAATAACTATTTCAAAACCATTTTATCTTTTATAAAATAATTATTCTTACTATTCAAACTATTAACCATTTTATCATTTTGAAAAAATGAATCAACAACTGCCAATGAAGGGTACATAGACGAATGACAACAAACTTGGGTACATAGACAAATGACAACAAACTTGGGTACATAGACGAATAACAACAAACTTGGGTACATAGACGAATGACAACAAACTTGGGTACATAGACGAATGACAACAAACCATTTTGTCCTAACCAATGATGTGGCTCAGGTTAGTCATACTCTTACCTAGGCCTATAATACTCGTGGGTGTAGTCGTCGTCGTCGCCGTCGTCGTCGTCGCTGTCGTCGGACGGCCGTGATGTAGTCGTTGACGGGGGTTGTCGCCTGGACTGTAATTGAGGGTAACGCAGGCGGGGGTTATCGCCGGCCGTGATGTAGTCCATGACCCTCTTGGGAGTCCGGCCGGCCCACCACAGCCGACGGCCGGCCTCGTTGAAGTTCGAAGGACGCGGGCGGTCCTCCTCGTACCTGGCGAGCGCCTTCTCACGCCTTTCGATGAAGAAGGTGTCACAAGTTGAGCGATAGTCTGGATGCCAGCGGGAATTCATCCGCTACTCCGGAGTGAGCTCGAGGTAGTAGTGGTTCGTGATGGCCGCCCGGCGCGCCAAACCTTGAGGGACAGGAGGGACCGGCACGCCTCCGGTGCTCAGCCTCCAACCGGCGGGGACGTCGTAGCCGGGCGGGCAGGGGTAGTTCGAGGCGCAAAGCGCCTCCGCCTCCGAGTAGGTCAGAGTGGGTACGGTGGAAGCCATGGGAGAGTGATGAGGTTGCAGATATGAGTTTAGATGTGCTATGCCAATGGAGGCCATGACTACATATATATAGTGAGAAATGGCGGAAGACGGAGGCGGGAAGCGGTGGAAAGCGCGGGAAGAAATAAGGCGGGAATAAACAGACCTTTAGTCCCTGTTCGAGCCACCAACCGGGACTAAAGGGGCTTATTTGTTCCCGCGCAATTTTACCAACCGGACTAAAGGGAATCCCACCAATAATGAAGAAGCACACGGATCGTGTGTTTCTTTCGAGCGCTTGTGAGCCGTTGGATCAGGGGTGTGTTTCTTTTGAGGGCTTGTGAGCCGTTGGATCCATAGTTTCTGCAAAATGCACACAAAATTATTTCAAAATGCATAATATTATCATCTATAAAATTCCATCTATAAAATTGTTTGGAAATGCTAAAGATCTTGGAGAATGCAGAGATTGTGTTGGTAAAACTGTAGCTGATTTGAAGCTTCTTGACAATACACATTGGAAATACACATTCATTATTATTACACATGCTCCTTACATAAAGGTTTAATACATTACATAGAATGCATTACATAAAAGGTTTAATACATTATTACACATCACCAACATCACCAACATTATTCTACATAAACGGACTTGCTGGCTCGGAGGCCGTAGGATTAGGAGGAACGGCGGGAGGAGCCAGCCCCGTTCGCGGCCGCCGGTTCTCGCGTGCACGTTTGCGGCGGAGGGCAAGATCCATGGAGGATGAGTCTTTCAGTGCCCAATCCAGCTCGGAAGCCTCCTTCGCCTTGAGCTGGTAGGCAGTCTTGGCTCGCTGGACAGGGTAGTCGCGGACAGCCTGGAAGGAGGCTTCCATGGCCTCCTGTATCTGCAACTCACAACCCTCTTCCCCGTCGTCGCACCAGTCGAAGTCGTCCTCCTCCTCCTCCGCGGGAGGTGCAGCGGCGCCAGGTGGAGGTGCGGTGGCACCTGGTGGAGCAGGAGGCCGGTAGCTGGGCATTCCTCTCCACGCCGGGCTCGTGGGCATACGGCGGGATAGGCTCTCGCGGTTGCGCCCAAGCGCACTCTGCCGAGCACGCTCGACTGCGGCGGGCGTGGCGGATCCATCTCGTGGAGACGATGCGTTCGTGGCTAGGAATGGTGGATTAGGGTTTACCCCGTCGGCGACAATATATAAAGACCTCCAGGGCAGCGTTGGAGGAGGACACGTGCCCAGGGCAGCGCTGGGGGAGGACACGTGGATCGTGTGTTTCTTTCAAGCGCTTGTTAGACATTGGATCAGGGATGTGTTTCTTTTGAGGGATTGTGAGTTGTTGATCAGCAGTATCACGACCACTTCGTGAGCCACATGATCCGGTTGGTGTTACCAACCGGGACTAAAGAAGCACACGGATCGTGTGTTTCTTTCAAGCGCTTGTGAGACGTTGGATCAGGGTGTGTTTCCTTTGAGGGATTGTGAGCTGTTGGATCAGGAGTATCACGACCACTTCGTGAGCCACATGACCCGGTTGGTGTTACCAACCGGGACTAAAGAAGCACACGTACCCTATATATATCTCCCCTCCCGAACATGTTCAGCACTCAGTGTCTACTCATTATAGTTCATTTTGGCAGCACACGAGTAGCAGAGAGCAAGATTTCTGAGAGGCAGGAGTTCCTAGAGCGGAGGCTGAAGGTGAACCCTCCCCTCGGTCGGATCCAAGCAGCGGCAAGACGCTCTGATGATTAGCAACATCCCAACACTTGTTGCCAATCATCAGAGACGTCTTGCTGCTGTTTGGATCGAAGGCCGATTTGTCGTCTCACGACCACGCGATGATTTGCCGATTTGCCGGTCAGAGTGGCCACTAGAGAAGGTAGGCAGGGGAAACCGTATGTTTTGTTCTATCACTTGGAAATGCTAAAGATCTTGGAGAATGCAGAGATTGTGTTGGTAAAACTGCAGCTGATTGAAGCTTCTTACACGTGCTCCTTACATAAAGGTTTAATACATTCCATATAATGCATTACATAAAAGGTTTAATACATTATTACACATCACCAACATCCCTATCTATTGTTTCTGTTTTCTTCTGAGCCGTAGCCATGGAGAATCTTCATCATTTAACAGGATGCTTGGGTCAGTTTTCACTGTGAAGGGCGGAATTTCATGAAACTTATTATAATCTTCTGACATGTCTGTCTTGTCATCCACTCACACGATGTTTCTTTTCCCTGAAAGAACTATGTGGCGCTTTGGCTCATCGGATGATGTATTCTTTTGCTTATGTTTCTTTTTTTTCGGTTTGCTGGACATGTCCTTCACATAGAAAACCTGAGCCACATCATTGGCTAGGACGAATGGTTCGGTGTGGTACCCAAGATTCTTGAGATCCACTGTTGTCATTCCGTACTGCGGGTCTACCTTTACCCCGCTAGCTGCGACCCATTTGCACCGAAATAAAGGGACCTTAAAAGTAGGTCCATAGTCAAGTTCCCATATCTCCTCTATGTACTCATAATATGTGTCCTTCTACCCATAGTCGTATGTTGCATCAATGCGGACACCACTGTTTTGGTTGGTGCTCTTTTTATCTTGGGCCTTTGTGTAAAATGTATTACCATTTATCTCGTACCCTTGGAAAGTACATATAGTCGAAGATGGACACCTGGCCAACAAGTACAGCTGATCTCCAACAATGGTGTTATTCATGAGATGTATCTGCAACCAACTGCCGAAAGTCTTCTCGTGTTCCTCGTCACGGTTTTCGGAGCGTTGAATATTCTTGTGTCTCTCGATATACGGAGCCACACGGTGGAATTGTGTAGAACCGTGTAGTGTGCTGGAGTGAAAGAATGTCCGTCCCTACATACCGTTGCTTTCCTTCCTAGTGTGCCTTTTCCAGTCAGCCTCCCCTCATACCGAGATTCAGGAACACCAATCGGCTTAAGGTCAGGAAGAAAGTCAACACAAAACTCAATGACCTCCTCTATTCCATAGCCCTTGGAGATGCTTCCTTCTGGCCTAGCACGGTTACGAACATATTTCTTTAAGACTCCCATGAACCTCTCGAAGGGGAACATATTGCGTAGAAACACAGGACCAAGAATTCTAATCTCTTCGACTAGGTGAACTAGGAGGTGCGTCATAATATTGAAGAAGGATGGCGGGAACAACAACTTGAATCTGACCAGACATTGGACCACATCAATTTGTAACCCTGATAGATTTTCTCGATCGATTACCTTCTGAGAAATTGCATTGAGGAATGCACATACCTTCACAATGGCCAGTCGAACATTTTCCGCTAGAATTCCCCTCAATGCAACCGGAAGCAATTGCGTCATAAGCACGTGGCAGTCATGAGACTTTAGGTTTTGGAATTTTTTCTCTTTCATATTTACTATTTCCTTTATATTCGACGAGAAGCCAGACGGGACCTTGATACTGAAAAGGACTTCAAAAAAGATTTCCTTCTCTTCCTTGGTAAGAGCGTAGCTGGCAGGCCCTTGAAACTGCCCTGGATGCATGCCGTCTCGTCCTTTATGACGTTCCTGGTCATCCCATGCTTCCGGTGTATCTTTTGAATTCCCATACAAGCCCAGGAAGCCTAGAATATTCACGCAAAGATTCTTCGTCAGGTGCATCACGTCGATTGCGGAGCGGACCTCATGGACTTCCCAATAGGGTAGCTCCCAAAATATAGATTTCTTCTTCCACATGGGTGTGTGCTTATCAGCGCCGTTCGGAACAGGTTGGCTGCCAGGACCCTTTCCAAAGATTACTTTTAAATTCTTGACCATACCAAATACTTCAGCACCAGTACGGGTGACAGGCTTCGTCCGGGTTTCTGCCTTGCCATTGAAATGCTTGCCTTTTTGCCTTAAGGGATGCTTGTGCGGAAGAAAACGATGATTGTACGGGTACACATTCTTCCTACATTTGTCCAGATATATACTTCTGTCTGATCCAAACAGTGCGTGCATTCATTGTATCACTTGTTCGTCTGTTCTGAAATGTTACTAAGAGCAGGCCAATCATTGATGGTTACGAAAAGCAACGCTCGTAGGTCAAATGTCTCCTGTTTGTGCTCATCCCACGCACTTACACCTGGTTTGCCCACAACTGCAAAAGTTCATCGACTAATGGCCTTAGGTACACATCAATGTCGTTGCCGGGTTGCTTCGGGCCTTGGATGATGATACGTCCAAAACGTATCTATAATTTTTGATTGTTTCATGCCATTTTTATGCTTTTAGCACTTGTTTTATATTAAGTTTATTATTTATTTGGACTAACCTACTAATAGTTGCAAAAGTGCACAATGTTCTTGTTTTACTCTTTGATGTGTAGAAATTATCAAGAATACAAGAGGAAACCTTGTTGGAGTCGAATTGGGACTTTCCTGAAATCTGTCTGAGAACTTTTTACGAAGATTGCCAGTTTGACCCTCGAAGATGACGTTATCTGGAGACCTGGCTGTTACGAAAGTTGTCACAATTTTCCATACGATTTTAAGCCCGAGATCAGCCCAATCGGAGTTCGGACGCGGCCTGGAGGCCCGTTTTGGTGGAACCCTAAAAGGGGGTGACGGAAATCCGAGAAGATATATAAAGGGAGGAAACCTAACTCGTGGAGGACTCCTCCACCCACGAATTTCCAGCCACCAAAAGCCACGTTTTTGCCTCCCCCATGGATCCCATCTCCATGGGGGAGGGCTCCCAAGAAGCCATGAAGGAGGGAGGCTAAGGGGCGGTGCTCCCCAATGCCGGCGGGGGAGGAGCCCCCGCACCGCCGCCGCCGCCCTGCGCCGCGCTGCCCTCTCCGCCGTCTTCACCGCCATCTCCATCACCATCTCCTCCTTGTATTCAGTGGTTCATCCTCCCACAAACCTCTGTACCGTCCTATGTAAACATGGTGTTTGATGCTATAATATTTATCCTATGATCTATGTCATGTTTATGTAGTTTATTTGTCTTTCGATTGCTTTGTTGAATGTCTATGGTTCATTAGAGTTGTATGTTGATATGGTACTGTCCTTTGGTGTCCATTATACTTGTGCGCGCATGGATCAACACCATAGGGTTAGTAGTATGTGCAAAGGAAGGGGGTAGTCCTGCCGGAGTGACAGAAACCTGAGGGCTCAAACCGGTTAGTTGCATGTATGGGAGTAAGAGGACCATAAACTTAAGGCTATGGTTGGGGAAACCTTAATGCATTGTTAGTATTTACGGATGTTTGCTAACAATCCAATCATATAGTACTTGTAATCCCAAGTAGTGGAGTGCATGTATATTTAGCCTCTCCCACATTGAAAACTGCATCAAAGACAATGAACTAAATGTCTTCACTAATTAATCTTGGACAAAGCCACCACAATTACCACCACTTTTCCACACTCATGGTACTGTTAGTATATGGTTACTTAGTGTACTTTATTGCTGCAGCACTAACTTTTACTTTCTTGTATTTATTATCTTGCAAAACTATCTCTCATACCCGTATTGCTACCGTAGTTTTAGATAATGCAAACGTTTAGTGTGCGTAGAGTTGTATCAGTGGTTGATAGAACTTGAGAGATACTTATCCTACCTTTAGCTCCTCGTTGGGTTCGACACTCTTACTTATCGAAAAGGCTACACGCGATCCCCTATACTTGTGGGTTATCAAGACCTTTTCTGGCGCCGTTGCCGGGGAGCCATAGCGTAGGTTAATGTTCTTGTGTGCACTTGTTTGCTTTATCTCTAAGTAGTTTTTATTTTCAGTACAAGTTGTTCTTTATCTTACTATGGATAGGGAATGCGAATTACAAAAAAAATTAGGTGTAGTTGTTATCTAAAAACGTTTTCAAAAAGAAAAGTGATTGGAAAGATGAGTAATGGTTAAATGGGGGTCGACCTTGAACACTTGTGTTCATGCCTATGAAACCAAAACAAATCTTTCCATGGAAGCTTTTCATTAAAAACATGTAAATATTGTAAATATTGTGTATATACCTCTGTACATAAAAATAAAATGCTAATTATAGTCTTTAGTTAATTGAAAGTTGATAGTTTTACTTTGCTGTCCAGAAACAGATTTTCTGTGCTCCACCGTATTAAATGTTTAAAATCACCAGAACGTGATCTTGATCTGAAATTTCTTGAGTGCAAAGTGATGCTTATTAGCTTTCTTTCATTAGACTAACTTTTTCTGATTTAAGGTACGTAGATAGGTCGAAAAATTCGATCTTTACTGACTGTTCTGTTTAGACAGATTTTGTGCTTCTCTGTAAATAAAATCGTGATAAATCTCAGAATAGTATTTTGACTTGAAAATTTTTGTGCATAAACCTGAGATTATTATCTTTCTTTCATTAGACTAAAGTTTTTCGATTTGAGCTACTTAACTATCTCGTTGAATGCCATCTTTACGGACTGTTCAGTTTTGACAGATTTCTTTGTTTATTCAATATTGTACTTGGTGTTGTTAGTTTCATTAGTTTTTCGACGGACAACGGAAATCATGAACACCTTAGTATATACAGTGGCTAATGTTGAGTAAAAATTATAAAACTTGTCAATGCTTGAACATGAGTGGATTTTATTTAATGAGTACTAACCCTACTAATGAGTTTTGTGAAGTTTTATGTGGATGTAGCTTATAAGATCTAATCAATATGGTGATATGAGATGAATAAGAAGACGCAAGAGCTCAAGCTTGGGGATGTGTAGGTGCATCCCAAGAACATATTCAAGAAGATACAATCATCTAAGCTTGGGGATGCCCGAGTCATCCCCCTATTCATCAACTAACATGAGGTTGTCTCGTTCATACTCTATATTACCCGTCCACATGATATGTATTGTCTTAACTTGTATTATAATTGCTTTTATATGTCTTGGTTTTACCTTCTTTAGTTTTATTAGGCTCCTTATTTGGTTTATTGCTTCTTTACTTTCACTTATAAATTCAAAACAAAAAATATTTTCTTTTGTTTTGCTTCTTTGTTTGGTTCTTTATTTGGGTTTTACTTTTGATTTTTTTTAGAGTTTTCCTTGCTGTAGCTAGCATGTTTAGGTCTTGCTTAGCCTCTGGTTTCTTAGTTTATCAAAAATAAAGTACCAAGTTTTATCCATTTAGCTTAGTTGATACATATGTAAAAAGTGATTTTCTGTTTTCGGTATCTACTGCTTATTGCGCGATTTTTCATATTTTACTGGAAGCTCTAAAAATCACGAAAAAATTACTGATGTTGTAGCACCTAATCCTCTGCATGTACAAAAATTGGCTAAAATTTCGGGCATGTTTAAGTGCACCTAAAAATTGCGTTTTCCAGCTGCTGTTTTTCTGGACAGATTCTGACTTTTGTTGCAAGAGTGGCCTCTTTTCGTTTTCATTTGATTTTTAATGGTTCTTACCTTTCATTTATAAGTTGGCCATTTAAGCAACCTTTCTGTAACTTAAAAACAAAATTTTATTTGGTTTAATAGCAGCACTTGGAAATATTATCTATTGTACTAATGTCTAACCGCAGAAAAGAATGGGAAAGTTTTTGTGTTGAAGTTTTTTCACAGAGAATGAAGGAACACCAAATTGTGAAATTGAAGAATGGCCAAAGTCATAAGCTTGGGGATGTCCCCACATCCCTCTTCATCAATAACCCCTCGGTTTGCAAACCTTAAACTTTGTTTTTTGAGCAACATATGAACTTACTAAACTTGAAGCGGCTGTATTTATTATCTATTTATCTTAGCATCAAACACCAGTTACATTAATAAGTGGATCTCACATATTTTATTTATCTCTGTTTTCAATTTACTTGGTTAATGGATTACTTGTTGAAACTTAAAAATGATGTGTGAATATTGTTTAGTAGTTATATTTTCTTATGGTTAGTCTCAACTAGCTAATAGTGTATATTATGTTATTTTGATTAACATGCATTGTTGTTCATAAGATGGTATGGTATTGTGGTATCCTCCTCTGAATAATTCATTGAATTGACTTGGCACATGCTCATGCATGCATATGACTGAAAAACAAAAGTCAATTAAGCCTTGATGATTTATTTTGACTCAGAGTTCTTGTATCACTTTTATGCCTCAATTAATTTATTTTGTCGCAAGCATGATTATGACGGTTATTGCTCTCTTGATTGTCGCTTCCCAGTCTATTGCTAGCCTTCACTTGTACTGAGCGGGAATGCTGCTCGTGCTTCCAAAACCATGAAAACCAAGTTATTCCAAAGTGTCCACCATAAATACCTATGCATGGCATTTCGAACCATTCAAGTAAATTTTCATGTGCTACCTTTAAAACCTTCAAAGTACTTCTCAATTTGTGTCAATGTTTTATAGCTCATGAGGAAGTATGTGGTGTTTTATCTTTCAATCTTGTCATTCAGACTTTCACCAATGGACTAGTGGCATATACATCCGCTTATCCAATAATTTTGCAAAAAGAGCTGGCAACGGGGTGCCCAGTCCCAATTAATTACAACTTTCATTAATAATTCTCTTCACATGTTTTGCCCTGATTTATCAGTAAGCAACTTAATTTGCAAATAGACACTCCTCCATGGTATGTGAATGTTGGAAGGCACCCGAGGATTCGGTTAGCCATGGCTTGTGCAAGCAAAGGTTGGGAGGAGTGTCATCCATAATGAAACTAAAATACATGTGTAAACAAAAGAGAAGAGGGATGATCTACCTTGCTGGTAGAAATAACGTCCTTCATGGGAGCCGCTCTTGAAAGTCTGGTTGACAAGGGGGTTAGAGTGCCCACTGCCATTCGTTGACAACAACAAACACTTCCCAAAACAATTTTGCTTCTGTTTTAAAAATGAAAAGCTCTAGCACATGATAATCCCTGCTTCCCTCTGCGAAGGGCCAATCTTTTATTTTCATGTTGAGTCACCATCCTTTCTTTGACCTTCTCGAGAGCATAGTTGTCATTCTTAGTGTAATGTGCTTGTCCCAAATGCGGTTAATTGTGGTATAACTTTGATGCTTTTATCTTTGATATCTTTATTCTAGTCTTCACTTGAACTTCAGAGGTGCCTGGGCATTTATGTTTTGCTGTACAAATACGGGCAAGCGAGATACCACTTACCATGCTTTATTATGGTCATTACAATCTTGTTGATGTTTATAAATTTCATGTTATAAGCTCTTAGTTCGTTGATACTTTTCATTAGGTAACATGTTGCTAAGTTTTATTATCCATACATCATGCAATTGTTAAAGACCTGATCATAGCATTTACAATCAAAAATTATTTTGTTATCATTTACCTACTCGAGGACGAGCAGGAATTAAGCTTGGGGATGTTGATACGTCCAAAACGTATCTATAATTTTTGATTGTTTCATGCCATTTTTATGCTTTTAGCACTTGTTTTATATTAAGTTTATTATTTATTTGGACTAACCTACTAATAGTTGCAAAAGTGCACAATGTTCTTGTTTTACTCTTTGATGTGTAGAAATTATCAAGAATACAAGAGGAAACCTTGTTGGAGTCGAATTGGGACTTTCCTGAAATCTGTCTGAGAACTTTTTACGAAGATTGCCAGTTTGACCCTCGAAGATGACGTATCTGGAGACCTGGCTGTTACGAAAGTTGTCACAATTTTCCATACGAAGATTTTAAGCCCGAGATCAGCCCAATCGGAGTTCGGACGCGGCCTGGAGGCCCGTTTTGGTGGAACCCTAAAAGGGGGTGACGGAAATCCGAGAAGATATATAAAGGGAGGAAACCTAACTCGTGGAGGACTCCTCCACCCACGAATTTCCAGCCACCAAAAGCCACGTTTTTGCCTCCCCCATGGATCCCATCTCCATGGGGGAGGGCTCCCAAGAAGCCATGAAGGAGGGGGCTAAGGGGCGGCGCTCCCCATGCCGGCGGCGGGAGGAGCCCCCGCACCGCCGCCGCCGCCCTGCGCCTCGCTGCCCTCTCCGCCGTCTTCACCGCCATCTCCATCACCATCTCCTCCTTGTATTCAGTGGTTCATCCTCCCACAAACCTCTGTACCGTCCTATGTAAACATGGTGTTTGATGCTATAATATTTATCCTATGATCTATGTCATGTTTATGTAGTTATTTGTCTTTTGATTGCTTTGTTGAATGTCTATGGTTCATTAGAGTTGTATGTTGATATGGTACTGTCCTTTGGTGTCCATTATACTTGTGCGCGCATGGATCAACACCATAGGGTTAGTAGTATGTGCAAAGGAAGGGGGTAGTCCTGCCGGAGTGACAGAAACCTGAGGGCTCAAACCGGTTAGTTGCATGTATGGGAGTAAGAGGACCATAAACTTAAGGCTATGGTTGGGGAAACCTTAATGCATTGTTAGTATTTACGGATGTTTGCTAACAATCCAATCATATAGTACTTGTAATCCCAAGTAGTGGAGTGCATGTATATTTAGCCTCTCCCACATTGAAAACTGCATCAAAGACAATGAACTAAATGTCTTCACTAATTAATCTTGGACAAAGCCACCACAATTACCACCACTTTTCCACACTCATGGTACTGTTAGTATATGGTTACTTAGTGTACTTTATTGCTGCAGCACTAACTTTTACTTTCTTGTATTTATTATCCTGCAAAACTATCTCTCATACCCGTATTGCTACCGTAGTTTAGATAATGCAAACGTTTAGTGCGCGTAGAGTTGTATCAGTGGTTGATAGAACTTGAGAGATACTTATCCTACCTTTAGCTCCTCGTTGGGTTCGACACTCTTACTTATCGAAAAGGCTACACGCGATCCCCTATACTTGTGGGTTATCAGATGAGCACTGGCATCATAATGAACTTCCGCTTCATGCACAACCAAGGAGGAAGGTTGTAGATACATAGAGTCACGGGCCAGGTGCTGTGACTGCAGCTCTGCTCCCCAAAAGGATTCATGCCATCTGTACTTAGACCAAACCATAAGTTCCTTGCGTCACCTGCAAAGTCCCCGAACTCTCTCTCAATTTTTCTCCACTGCCGACCATCAGCGGGGTGCCTCAACTTGTCGTCTTTCTTACGGTCTTCCATGTGCCATCGCAACAACTTGGCATGCTCTTTGTTTCTGAACAGACGTTTCAACTGTGGTATTATAGGAGCATACCACATCACCTTGGCAGAAACCCTCTTCCTGGGTGGCTCGCCCTCAATATCACCAGGGTCATCTTTTCTGATCTTATACCGCAATGCAGTGCATACCGGGCATTTATCCATATTCTCGTACTTCTCACCGCGGTAGAGGATGCAGTCATTAGGGCATGCATGTATCTTCTGCACGTCTAATCCTAGAGGGCAGACAAGCTTCTTTGCTTCGTACGTGCTGCCGGGCAATCCGTTCTTTCTTGGAAGCATCTTCTTCATTAGTACCAGCAACTTTTCAGATGACGAGTCAGTCACACCGGTCTCTGCCTTCCACTTGAGCAATTCCAGTGTGCTACCCAGCTTCTTCTGGCCATCTTCACAAGTTGGGTACAACAATTTGTTGTGGTCCTATAACATCTGCTCGAACTGCAACCTCTCCTTTTCTGTGTCGTAGCCTCGCCTTGCATCAGAAATGACCTGACCAAGATCATCAACGGGCTCATCTGGTGCCCGTTCTTTGCCCTGACCTTCTTCTTTATTGTCTTCCATTGCGGTATCAGCGTATTCAGGGAACATAGATCGGTAGTTGTCATCATCGTTCTCTTCTTCATCGCCGTCTTCCATCATAACCCCTCTTTCTCCGTGTTTGGTCCAAACACTATAGCGGGCATGAAACTGGACCGAAGCAGGTGGCTCTGAATGACTCTTGAGTTAGTGTGATCCTTCACATTCAGACATTTAACACATGGACAAAACATAAAGCCACACCCATGCTTGTTCGCCTCGGCCGCATCGCGAAAAGAATGCACGCCTGCTCTGTAAGCGGCTGTGCGTCGGTCACCGTACATCCATGGATGGCTCATCTGCATCATACAACTATATATCAAACGCAATGACGATACTAAAATTAGTACCGCACGGTGACCGACTAGAAAATAGTTGCTAACCTTTTAGGACAAGTGCAAATAAAGAGGTGAAAGCTTAAGTGTGGCTCGGGCACCTCATATCATGTTTGTATTGTGTGAACTCAAATGGCATCACTCTAACAGGCATTTCATCGAACACCTTGAGTGCATATGAAGGAGAGAAAAAAATAGCACTAGACCACACCACCTCCACTAGGAAAAAAACAATGAGTGAGTGGAGAGGGTGCTGACATATATATAGGGTGCCAGCCCTTTTGTCCCGGTTTGAGATACAAACCGGGACTAAAGGGGGGACCTGGCCGCTGCGGGCCGCGAACCCCTTTAGTCCCGGTTTGTATCTCAAACCGGGACAAAAGGGTCCTCACGGGCCGGGACAGAAGGGGGAGGGGCGCCTGGGCTATTTCGGGCGACGTTGTGGCGCCCTGACCTGCTTGTTATACAGTGATGCTGTGTGTCACCGGTTAAGCGATACAACCGGAGGTTACGGGTTTACCAATCCCGGCCAAAACCTTTGGCAGGCGTTGCTCGGAATGGATCATCGGCAACGCAACACCCCGATTGATGTCTTAACACAGGCACAACCCTCAATGCATAATAGAGAGACCAAGACTTGTGGAACAACTGGCACATCACAGACTCTACGACACAAATCATATAGTTCAACTCTTATAATAGAGAAAGATAGCAAATGTCATCCAGAGGTCACAGACCCAACATTACATCAAGCGGAAGCAAATTAGGTTGTTCTAAACAACAAGAACCAAATTATGGCCTAAGAGGCCTACAGATAAACATCACAACGCCAGCTGTTCCAGGATGTCCCAAGTTGCCACCTGGGAACCCCAGACTACTCGTCGACGTCCACAAAGAACCCACCTTCGAGGTCGGTGAAGTCCTCCTCTGAAACAAAACAAACGACGTTGAGTTCGACGAACTCGCAAGATTAAGAGCTAATATATGCTCGATGATTAGCTTTCAAGGTTTTATGGCTGTTTTGCATAAAGCTGATTTTGTTTATGAAAACATACTCAAAGGCATCGACTAAACAGAGTATTTTCAAAAGAGGTAAGAAGTACTCTTTCTTTCATCACCTTACTCATCATCAACCATCATCAACCACTGTACCTGTTCATCAAAGGCACCTCCCTGAATCACCCTCGAGGAAGCTCACCTTGCAATCGTGAAGTGGTACCTTTAGTACCCAGTTTTTAATCATTCCGTTAGAGTTATTCTATGATCTTATCGTCCTTTCCCAAGTTGTCCTTAACCGTGGACACGGCTTTTCGAAAAGATTTAACCCTGCAGGGTGTACAAATGTTTGCCACGCGTACCGCCCGGCCCATTACCTGCGCATTAGCTCTCTTCCTTGGAAAGCCGGCTGGGTGGGAACGGTGTCGACTTCTCCCTCGTTAAGGACTTTCCAGGATCATCAGTGGCGGTAGGACTGCCAGGATCACAACACCCCGCCCCACAGCCACTCATTTTCCTAACACCACCATCCTCATCCCAGTTCATACCACCATCATCACGCACGCGCAAATGGAAGCCCGAACTAGAGGACCCTGGCTAGCCCCGCTCGAGTTATTTAGTCTATGAGGGTTCCTGCAATTGCATAGGCCTCACGCATGGTTGCACGCTCAGTCTTGGTTCGGGAGGTAAAGAACTCGCACCTAGGCGGCGAGAACGAGACAAAGCACCACAACCACAGTGGCCCCTCATCCCCACCTTTTAGCATCTTATTACCGGTTACCACAATTCTCCACCATCATCTGTACATTTCCCACCTGTTTCCAACATGAAAATATCCATCGGACGGATAACATTTGCCTAAGCATGGCTAAGCATCAACATAGCATAGTTTAGTATCTCAGGCCAACAATACAAGCCTATGGATAGTAGGAGGGAAACAGGTATTGGCATCGGAAACTTAATGCAACTATAGGATACTCTAATCCAAGAAAAATTGACATTTAGAACCGCATGCAATATTATAGTGGAGAAAATATTTGCGGAAACATAGGATAGGATATGCTGAGAGGGGGGATTACGCTTGCCTTGCTGATACGGTTGGTAGTACGGATCGTCACGAGACGGGGGTGGCACTTCACCTCCTTGATCTACGGATGCACAACAACACCGGAAGAACAATCAAACACCACACATGCTAACATATGCAATGCGCAATCACATGATGGCATGACAATTTAAAATGCACCCTAATAGCTTTGAACATGATCAACAAGTTAAATGGGGTCCCTATTATATTCTTTGCATTATTTGGAATAACCCCATATTGAAACTTAGGGATTCTAGTGTTACTACAAGTATATTATTGTAATTGGGATCGATTATGCATGACGATGATGATTCTAGGTGATTCATATTTTTCTGAACATTTTGGTATAAGGGACACATTTTCGGATGTCCCGATAAAAGTTATTGCATTCATTAATTTCCTCTTTTAAATATTTGCTTTTAACAATTTATATTTGACGATAATAGGATTCGATTCCTCGAACTCGAGAGAGAGGGAGGGATCGTGTGATTCAACGTGGTTCGATGTCCGGAGTTGCGCGAGAGAGTACCGGGAACTCATGCGCAAACGGGAGAGAAAACAGAAAAACAGAAAACCGAAAGAAAAAAAATAACCAGGCCAGACAGCCCTCCACCCGGCCTGGGCCGGCTGGCAGGCCGGCCTGGTACCCGACGCTTCCGGCTCTCCAGCCGGTCTGGGCCGGCTGCGAGGCCGGTTAGGGGCCAGAGAGCACCAGCCTCCTGCCCGGCCTGGGCTGGCTGGGAGGCCGGGCAGCGAGGTGCTGCGTGTTGCGGCGAACTGGCGACTACGGCGACGAACTCCGGCAAGCACGGCCAGCACAGAGCACGGGAGAGAGAGAGGAGAGGTCCAACGGGACGGGCAGCTCACCAGGAACACGTTGCTGCAGACGGCGAGGCGCGGGTGGCGTGACGGCGGCGTATTTTCCCGGCAAAGCTCGGCGAGCTCGGAAAACCGCGGCGAGAAAGATGGACGGCGGCGGCGTTCTACGGCCTTCGGGCTCGATTCCCTCGGAGGGAAGGAGGAGGGCAGCACGGCGGAGCTTCTGGTTGGCGGCGATTTGCTCGGAAGCTCCTCAATCCGCGGCAGCGACGGCGACAGCCATGGCGGCTCGGGAGCTCGGGAAGGGAGAAGATGGGGAACGGGAGCAGGTGGGGCAAGCGAGTAGGGCAGGGAGCGTCTCGTGGGCTCGTCCTGCAGGGGTAGGACTGAGGAGGAGGGTCCGGCCGCGTCGAGATGGTGCGGGTGCGACGCGAGAGGAGTTCCCCGGTCGCTACAGTGGCCAGAGGAAGAAGAAGACCATTTCCCAGAAAACTCCCTGCGCAAAGTAATTTCATCACGGACAGGTCCTCCGGGAATTACAAATAGGTCCTTTTTCATTTAAAAATTTGAAACCAGCAGCATTTTCTTGATTTAATTTAGGCACCGAAACATTTCCAAAAATTATGAAATAATTTGTGTAGCCTTTTCATCTCATGTGGAAGTTCCACGAAAATTGGCGTCTCAAAATAAAATGTTTTTGACAACATTTGTTCATAGGTGTAAAATATGGCAATTTTCTAATTCCCCAAATGTTGCTACTTTAATATTTTGGAACAAGTTCAAAATATTGATTTGAGCTCTTGGAACTTCCTTGACAAAATACGGGATGTCCAAGTATTTTTGTTTTGCAACTTCGAGTGCCACATTGTTTGGAGGTGTTGTTGAAACAAGTTCAACATTATGCTCCTCGATGTTGCCAAACCCATTTCTTGTGTGTTGTTGTTTAGCAATTGCATATGGATGCATGTATGAAGCAAAAAGTGAAAATTTTATCCATAATTTGCATTACCAAAAGTGGGCTGTTACAGACGTGGCCTGACCATTTGTCGCGGTTTGTACGTGGGCCGGAACTAAAGGGGTTGGACGAAAGGCCCTGTCTCTACTAGTGGAACTGCTCGATGGAGCTGACACTGCCACTGCTATGCTACTTGTGCATATTTTTACACTGCATGCCTTGACGATCTTATATTACGCGCACTCGCGTGAATCACCGACAACCTTGACGATCGATGGAGGTTTGAAACGGTCTTACCGTGATGACTTTTTTTTGCTCTATATATAAGTATATACTGTATATAACTACATAACCGTGTCACTGTACAGCGCCCGAGGTCAAGAGATCAACTATATACAGGCAGCTAGCAGCGAGAAAACACAAGTGGGGGGCCGGAAATTAACTTGTGAAGGGACAATCTTGACTGACTCACATTATTCACGTACGCACTCTACAGTATAGAGGGTGCTGCTGTTTACTAGCTGGGAGTTTTGTGGTGTTTACTCCAACTATCAATTACTCCGTATAAGTCAATGATGTGACCAGCAGGCGTAGTGTAACTTGCAAGTACAGTTCATACCGGTACCAGACTAATATAGGAGTCCAGATTATACTTTAACCCAAGATTTGTCCTATACATCGATCGAATTGTCAAACAAGAGCAAAATACATGCAATATGTCTCTGGTAATTGTACTGAATTTTCCGCGCAGTTGGGGTTGCCGTTATCAAGAGTGTCAGGGTGGCCGCAGTTGATTTCCATCTATATATCCAAATGCAATACCCAACTAAAGTGAGTGCGTTGCGGCGCCGCGAGTTACATATCAAAGTCAAACTAACTAATTAACCTATGTCTTTGCTGGACGAATTCCTTAAGTCCAGATGCACAAGATGACAGAATTAGTTGTGTTTCCCAGCCATGCATGCAACAAATTAGTACAGCACCAAGGGGCATATATGTCAGTGGGCATTATTACCGTGTATAAGACGCCACGTTTTACTTTTGACCTAGTAGATGAGTAGTGTGATGACAGCGACATCATCAAGCTAGTTACACCATTTGTGGAAATCATGCATTAACCAAGATCATATAAAACTTTTTGGATAATGCGCATGCTATGGGATTAGCTTTGTAATTTAGCAAATTAATCCTACCAGCTAGTTTCACGAAGATAAGAAGTAGAACTAAAAAAAATCTACCGGCCAACGTATCATGCATGCATTTTTTGCAACTTATCCACTAGATTATGGGGTAAAAATAAGGATTACATAAAAATATCAATGCTACCTACGACATATCTAGTAATTTGGTGTTAAGATCTCCTAAAGAAAATCAAATATATGACGGGTTACTACTCATTAGTTAGTTCTCGGTCGAACCATGTCCGATAAAATCTTCTTGCCCCTTTATACATCTCAATTAATTCAATCGTACGGTTCTTAGCATCAACTTAAAATAGCTGTCTCTAAATCATCTTAGAAATAGCCAATTTGGATAACCAAATTCAGTTGCGACACGGTGAAAGATGGACGAATGAATCTTGGACAAAATAGTAGTAGAACCATCCTTCTCTGCTGGTCAAAGATGGCCTAAGAAAGGAGATCAACATCAATTATGAGCTTAATGATCGTCATGGATCTGCCGACGTCTGGAAGAAAGCTCCAAACCATGATGCATGCATGTCTTTTGATCTTTGCCGTATTAGCCGCATATATCATATCTATCGAACATAACAAATATACTAGGAGCTAGCTAGCTAGTGCGCATGACGCAAAGTGCCACATCAGTTGGATAAACCCCCCGCACGTAGGATCGCCGAATCCCCAATTAAGAACGGGGTTAGTGCATGCATACGTACGCCCACGTGCACGGAAGGAAATCTTATGCGACCACCATGGTACGACCCAGGAGTGGACCAAGTTTAGCACCGTCCGATTTGATCAACGGGGAAAAAGCAAGCGCGCTGGGGACAGCAGGTGGCCACGCGTCGGCCATGCCGCCGGGTCCAGCCCGGCGACCCGGTCGCATAAGATTATTTTCGCACGTGCACATATGTGAAATGGATATACAAATCTATTTTATCTGGTGACATGGAACGGCCCTGGGATGAGTAAGCAGGCACTCGAAAGACGTAATCTCGCCATGAAAGTGTGCCCTTTCCGGTGATACGATCGTAATCCCGACAAACATTGCGTTGCATCTGCCGATGCATGCTGATCGAGATGTGCTGTGGTATCATCCGTGATAAACTAATTAAAGAACCATAGTGGAGGCCAAAAGGGGCCATGACCCCCCAACTTAATTAAAATTTGCATAATACTGCCTAATATTTCCATTTTTTTACCATAGAAAATACAAAATGATTCAAATTGGCTCCCTCAACTACCATCTAATATGTTTTGGCCCCTCCTATAATCTTGGTCAAGGTCCGCCACTGGATATGAGTATATATTTCTAGGAGCATTGTGATAGTTATACAAGTATGTGGGGGTAGTACTGTAGGACGTAAAGCTTGCTCGAGGTTGGAGGAATCGATTGTGCACACAGATCTTGATTGCTCGAGATTGGATGCATGTTGGGGCATAAACTATTGCAGCGGAACGCGTGGGAGAATCACGTAAAGACGTGTGACCAGGGGACGCACGCCGCATGGAGCTAGCTGAGATAAGGATGGGTGTGGGTTGGCTGCGGATCGACGCTCCGGCAAGTATTTTATGTCGCCACTACACCACAACGTGTACACAGTCGGCCATCTCTCTTTCTCTCGATCTTTTCCCCGTGCTTCTATTATTGTTTTGTTTTTGATAGAGTGCGCTTTATTACCAATAGTTTTACCTGATATCTGGATACATAATAGGAAAACAACCGCTAACAATTTGCAACAGTATAAAAAAGAAAGGCGAAACAAGTAATCATAATAAAAGTGCTAATCACCTATGGAGCTGGGGCGGGTGTGTGTGTGGGTGGGTGGGATGCAATATAACTAGTTGCCAAATATATTTACAACGGTACGTGGTGGATAGAAGTTACAAACTACTTGGATGATTGACCAAATAGAACAGGCAAACTTGCACTCGAAGAATATGTGTTTAATCGTCTCGTGGTGTTGATAGATAGCACACTTAGTATTTCCATGCCATGTGTGTCTAATAAGGTTGTCTTTGGTTAAAATAACACCTTTACGAATATACTTTCCAAAATTTCTAACTTCAGTTGTATCTGCATTTTCAAAAAAAAATGTTATCTGCAACTAACACATCAGGATGAACCAGCAACCGATACACGGAGTTCACAAAGAACATCCCATTCTCATGTAAATTCCAGCGGAATTCATTGAATCATGCCGACAACCGTACTGATGCCAGCCGCCCAACTAGGGTGTTCCATGTCGTAAGTCTGGGTCCATTTAAATCTCGCTTTAACATCACATTTTGGGCGATAACTGCATAACGGTAGCTATTGTATTGCTCTTATGATGGACAATGTTATATAGAGCCGGATATTGCTCTCCGAGAGTGGTTATCACTATTGGTAATTAAATGCTGCACCTAAAACAAAGAAATATAAGAGAGTAATTACCCTAGGATGTAGATTAAAACGGAACAAATTTCTGGCCCAGGATGTAGATTAAAAGCGAACGGAGGGAGTATATATCTATCATAAATTTATGGAGAGGCGTCCCCACGCAGATCGCTTCACTTTGCGGAAAGCTATCGATAGCAAAGCAGCACGAGCATAAAAACTACATGCACATATCCTAGAGACAAAAATGCATGTAAAATTAGAGGAGAAAAGTACTAGTTCAACCGGGGATAAAAACTGAACTGAAACCTAGCAAACTGTTTGAGCTGATTGTGCAAGGGTAATTTTCCACGGCTGCATGGCGCACCTGTGGGCAACACAGTGGCCGTCAGTCAGTCGGGGCCATGGGCGCCGCGCGCTGCTGCTGCGAGCGATTGATCTGGCCTGGCCATGATCGATCTGGGAGCTCTGACCATGTACGAATGGCGGCCCCAGCTGCGGCGGCGAGATGATCATTTGTGTCTCAGGGTCAGGAGGGGGGGATGGACCTGGCCTGGGCCTGGGCCGGGTGTGGCGTCACGCACAGCGGCCAGGCGTGCCATACGTACGTGGCCCCGCGTCTCATGTGAAGGCCACGCGCCTCCCTCGCACTTTCCCAGCCATCCTCGGCCGCCGCGCCCTTTCTTCCCCACGCCGTACTGGAGCAACTCTGCTGGATTTCCTGGCGCCTGTGGCTGTGGTGTGTGTACGCACAATCATTGGCGCGCGCACCTGGCCTGGCCTGCCCTGCCCTTGTTACGCTTGTCGCTCCATCATTTGTCAGGCTTCTGAATTCACCTACGGATATAAATTTGATGTTAAACACTGGGTTTGTATACAAATGCGTACCTAAAATTGTGCTCCCTCTGTACATAGCAAGTCAATTAAATTGGAACGGAGGTATCAGTAATATTGTGCATCACAAGGAATATATCTTTATGGCGCAATTTACGGCCAAAGCGCGCTCCTAACGAAATCAAACGTTTCATATCTTGGGCGGTCGCCAGCCAGTCCCTACCATGGCCTTCCCCGACCTCATCCTTACATACGTACCTACCTCTATGGTGGACAACATGGGGGCACGTATGGCCCATCCCGAGATTTGGTAATAATTCTCCTTTTGTAGTAATCGTATTCATCTTTTCAATTCAATGATCCTGATTTACACGGAGAAGTTTTTTTGTCTCTCCTACGAAACATCTTTTCCATACATATCGTGGTGAAATTGAGTCTCCATATATAGGAAATGTTCTTCATTACGGTTACTCAATGCAAATCTGCATCTTCAGGTTATTCATCCTTGAATCCACAAAATGGTCTTTTCCATTTCCTATGAAAAATACCTTCATATTTGACCTAGTGAAATCATTAGTCCACCGCGATTTTAATTAACCACACATGAGGGTTGCATGCACTTTCACTTATGCAAGATCATCATGGTTTTATTGAGCCCAAACAAATGATGATCACTAGTAGAAGAGAAGTTTATCTTGGAATCGTTGATATAAGTAGTCAAGAGGTCAAAAATCGGTCTCGTGAGATCAATATGGAATTTTGTTCTTGAAAATAGATCCGCTGAGATCACTACGGAGTTTTTTTTTTCTTGTATGTCAGGCTTGCATCTTGTCAACTCATTTGCTTCTTTTGATGCACACTGGGTACACATAGATTCTGAGTTATATGCCAATGATTTTTCTATCAATAAGTTGACTACAACTTGACAACCATATTGATTTTTCCGATGGCGACATCAAGTGTGTTGAAGGAGCTTTTTTTTGGTAGTGAGTTTATTCAAGAGCAGGTTGATAAATATGATAAATGATGCTCCCTCCGTTTCATAATGTAATGCGTATAGTTTTTTGAGAAAAAATTTCCAAAATATAGGGTATTTTATGATTTATGGACAATTTTACGCATCCAAAAATGAGTTTCAATCTATAACGGAGAGATTTAAAGGATTGTTTTCAATTTGTGACTGTTAGGGACTCCTCTCTCCCAATTGTTTCAGAGGAAAATGAGTCCACCATATGCATAAATTCCACGTCTTAATATTCGTGCAACAAAACTAATACGCCTTACATTCAGGAATGGAGGGAGTAGTATTTTGGATGTTCGCCTAGTTACATACATTGAGCGAGATAGTTTCTCTGAAGTGAATGAAGGGGATATAACTGAGACGCATATGGTCATGAGAAATTGTAAGACCGACATATTGTCTTGCTTGAACTTTATAAGATACTTTCTCCAACCTGATATGTGAATTTTAATATGTTTGTAAGGCCATATTTATATATTCTTATTGTGCTACTGATAACTTTGATACTAGTCTGTTGAAAACAAATGTATTTGTGGGATGAAAAAATATGTTAAGTTGGACCACCCTAGTTCGAAATCTTGGATCCGCCACTTGTTGTGGAGGATGCTCGACCGAGAAAATCCCAGGCATCAGAAACTAAGTGGTGGCATGCTTTTCCCTTGCATGGCCTGTCTTGGGATGGTGTCCATGGTGGTTGACAGTTGTGTGTCGGCGACAATGGTTGGTTGCCAAATGGCTGGCATGCATAGTAGATTGGCAACAGGGAGGTTTGACGAGTGTTTTGGCTAGATTAGACACAAATTTCCTTAGTAAAGATCTGTCTCAGAGCCGGTGTGGCAGAGCGGCAACAATCGATCTTTCACTCTGGCTTTGGCCGTTGACTCGTTGTCCCCATTTACAGAGCTTACCCATGTCTCATCCCCGCTTACCCCTGTCCACAGTCTGGCAGAATTTTGGGGGCTTCGGTCATCGACTCGTCATCACCATCTGAGCTCAGGTAACGGAGCCAGGCTTATTTAGAGGAGAGAGTGGAGCCTATCGAAGCACTTTTGAGAGTAAGATCCTTGGCTCCTCTTTATTCTCTACACGGTCAAGGGATTAGATGGATAAGATCAAACACAGGAAAAAGAAGCATTTGAAATGCCTCTTTTATCATTTCGATAAAGGATGGTGTGGAGAAACTGGCCAAAACATGACATTTTTTAATTGAAAAAGGACCTTTTTCGTGTTGACAAAGAAAGAATCATCTTGAAAACGCTCCTAACACACCAACGTCACCTATACGAGAGTTAGGAGTAGAAATCCTACAATCAGCTTCCCAATTTTGATGTCCCGTTTGACGATTATGCTGCGTAATTAGAAAAAGAAAAGGGAGAAGGACATGGATCGTTAGTCAGAAAAGTTATAAGAAACAATTCGATTTCTAAATGAATCAAATCTCCCCAAGTAGGATTTGAACCTACGGCCAATCTTTTAACAGCCGATCGCTCTACCAAACTAAGTTATCGAGGCCGACAAAATTTAAGGGAGAGGCTAATCTCATTGAGTTCGGAAAGAAGGAAGACGATCTGTCGTGGTGGTGTCACGGCAGATGCCATGGGTATGGCTTAAGTGTGGGCTCGCTTGGGCGTTGGGGGAACCGGGGAGGGTTTGCGTGCCTACGAAGCACGCATGAAGACCAAACAAGAAGAACAAAGCAAACCAAGAACAGCGAAGAACACCACGATGTACCCTGCTTCGGGGCCCTCTTGTGGAGGTAACACCCCTACTGCAGCTCTAGCCTACTCTCTTATATCTCAAGTGTTTACAAGTACAAAGCGCTCCTTGAGCTGTATGATGAACAATGGAGAGAGCTCCAGGTAGAAGATGAAGCTTGGGGGGAAATGATGCTCACAATGGTCGATCCTCTCCACAGGAGGAGGTGGTGTTGCCTATATACAGTAACCGAATTACCCTTTTGCCCCTGGCCGCAGAGGACAATGGCATGGACAAGGAGAACAGGACAAACACTGGCCACTGTCACTCAGCCCAGCTCACCCTCTGTTCACCACAGGCTTATCTTTCCTCTTTGAGCTTAAGGCAGTGTAGACCACAGTAGCCTAGCCACTGCCCCTTTCCCGAATAGGCCGAGTCAGCGCCTAGGGGCTTGTGACCCGGAAAACCTGTGGCAGCACCTTGCTGTCTTCTGAGCCCCGGTCAGCAACCTTACAGTGCCCGTGACTTTTACTGACATTACTTGGCCCTGTGCATCATCCGAGTTGCCCTACCCGGGTCCTTCCTGACCGATCCGGATAACTTAGCCGGCTCTTCTTTCCTGGATCCGGTTAAACCTCACCGGATCCCCTTTGGTCTTTTCTTTCACTGGCTTGAAGTAGGACTGACCGAATCGCCTTGAGATCCGGCCCAAGTGACCCGGCTAACTTAGCCGGCTCTTCTTTCCTTGACCCGTTCATAACACATCATCTTTGCCCTACCCGGGGGCAGCCCCCCGACAGTAGTCCCCGAAGCTGGTATGGTCCTACAGCCTCGGCTGAAGGGCCGTTCCAGATTCAAAACCAACATCACTAACCGGATCACTTCTAGCTGTCACCGAATTTTCCGGGACATTTGGCAGGAAAAGCCTGTGCAAAGCCGTATAACCCGGGTTGTCAGCTCGTTATCCGGATCCACCGGGTACTTGAGTGTGTTTGACCAGAAGACCACGTCTCCTCGTTTTCTCCGTTGACCGGCACATAGGATCCGCTCCACCGCTTCCAATTCTGCGGCGTGGCCACGTGTGCTTGAAATACACGGCCACAGCAAGCTGCCACAGAGTTCCGCGACGCAAGGGATCTAATCGTGCTCCGGTAACCGCGCGGTAGTGGGGGGCAGTTATCGCTGGAGGCTATAAAGAGGGCGCGGTGGTTTTTCCCCTTCTTCTTCCTCTCAACTCCCACTAACCCGCTCCATCGACGCCGCCGCAACCTCGCCATTCAAGGTTGCCGTGCCAGGGACGCACAGCGTACCAGAGCCCCATCGGAGCCGCGCCTCGCGCCCATCTCCGACGTTTCTCCGTCGAACTCCTCCTTCGAGCGACTCGCACTGTAAGTTCTTCCTCCTCTCGCCATAGCCACCGTGGCGAGTTCATACTCTCGGAATACACACACCTGTTCTTGGTAGATTGATGCGTATCTAAGCCCGTGTTCCTGCCGTAGCACACTCCGCAAATTTTCTGTCCAAGTTCCGCAATAGACTGGCCTAGATACACTTGTCCCCGTTGGAGCAGTTCAACCATGTTTTTACCCGTGATTTTCTTTCTTTTTTACCACCGCTGTAGATCTTCCCAACCCTAGAAACTTGCGGAAAGATGTTTGCGACTTCCAACCGCTTCACCTTCTCCACCGGACCCGGTTAACCCTACCCGGGATAGGATTAGCTGAGTCACCATAGATCTGATTCGGCTTTAATGTCATCCGATTCTTCTTTGGTCCCATGGATTCCGAATTTCCTGACCCGGTTATCCGCCTTTTTGCTGCAGGACTAATTCGGTTATGGCCAAACTTCCCCCTGGCAGATGGGAAGGATCTGATGTTACCAAAAACGATCTGGAATGGCTACGAGCCACCCGGCGTATACCGCCCCAAGCCATTTGCCGCCGACCCGGAAAAGAACTCGCACCGGCGCCCGAACCTGGTGAACGCGTGGTATTCATAGCGCATTTCGAGCGCGGGCTCGGGTTACCTGCCAGTGACTTCTTCCGGGCCTTTCTGGACTTCTTCGGACTGCAGCTTCACCACCTCCCGGCGAACGCCTTTGTCTCTTTATCAGCTTTCTCTTCCTTCTGCGAAGGCTATCTCGGTCTCTGGCCTAGTGTGGATATATGGGCAAAGTACTTCCACCTTCGCAAGCACACCATTCCAGGTACTAAGCCGAAACAGCTGACCGCTTGCGGTTCGGTTAGCATCACGCCAAGGCAGGGATCCGCCTTTCCCCGAGTCACCGGCCTAGACACGGTGAAGAAATGGCAAAGGACCTGGTTTTACATAAAGAGCGCTGAGGGCCATGACGCTCTTAACCTGCCCGAATTCAGGATGGAGCCGCCCGCAGCCGAACTGAACTTCGGTTACAATCCGGCTGAAACAATTGCTGAACTTCAGACAGTGCATACCACTCTGGAGGATTTTTTGAAGAAGGGTATGGTGTCTGACGACCTCGTCCGGACCTTCATCTCTCGCCGAGTCAGCCCTCTTCAAAGGCGTGACCACAAGATATGCCACACGCGTGGCGCACTAGATCCTACCCGGATCAGCAAACACGAGCTTGACAAAGCTTCCGTCTTCAGACGGGTAAACGCCATTGCTGCCAATGAGATGTCGGATAAATGGCGGTGGGGTGTAAAGCCATTCTACCGGGAAAAACTTCCTCCACAGGTTAGCTCACCACTCTCCGAATCCACTCTTACTTCATCCGAATAATCCTGGCCTGATCCGGATTCGCATTGTCTTTTTTGTAGCTGTTTGACCGTCAACTTATTGAAGACGGAGATCTTTCCACCAAGGCATGGACACCGGATCTCAGCCCGCCGCGCGAGGGCGAAGAGGATCCGGATTCGGATGACTACTTGCCAATTCCGCGTGCCAAGCCAGTCCGCAAGGGTAAGCAATCAGACATTCACCACCTTTCCGACGAGGAAGATGAAGATTGCTGCATCTTAGAACCCATCGACGCTATTCCGATTTCATGGAAACCACCTCCTTGTGTTCCAGCCAAACAAGATACTGGAGAGGCCTCTCGGAAACGCGCTGAGGCGCCCGAAACAGATGCCCCACAGACAAAAAGAAGGAAGAAGTCCGGCGACAAGCCAAATCGCGTCAAACCGATGCCCACCACCAAGGGGTAACATTGAGCGAACTTTATTTGCTTTCTTCCTCTATCAACCGAGTCATATCTATCCGAGTTAACCGTTTGCTTTACTTTATGCAGTGATGTCCTCATCACCGCGCAGACTCATTCATCCATCTCTTCTCCTATCCCTCCACTGGATACGGCCATGGAAACCCAATTTCCTGACCGAACTGCCACCTCACCAACGCGTGTCACCACTACCAATATTCCCCAGCCGACTCCCATCTCAGAGCCGGTTATCGACTTGGAGAGTGAGGAAACCTCGGCTCCAATCCGAGATTCAAGTTGGCCACGTCCTCTCAAGGAGCTGGAGAAGGAAAAGGCCAAGACATCGGCTACGTCCTCGCCTAAGCCTGATTCCCGCCCTGCTCCTGCAGCTCAAACTGCACTGAACCAAGAGCAGCAGAAGAAAAAGAAGCAGAAACAGCAACAGCAACAGCAAGTTTCCGAGAAGCAGCATAAGGAGCCACATCCGAAGCAGACTTCTGGTGCGTCACCGCAACCCAAGCCGACTCAAGTTGTCTTTGGCGCAACTTCCTCCACTCCGGATAAGCAAGTGATTGCTGTCAAGCAAACCACCGCTACCTCCTCTGCCATTCAATCCGGCCAAGCCAAGCCTAAGCTCAGTACTGCCAATGACTTTATTGAGGCCTGGAACGCCGTGGACCTTGCACCAGGCTTTTCCGCTGCAACACCGCACCCTGCTGGTCCTAGCCGAATGATGCAATCTCTTCATTCAGTGAAGGTTGCGTTTACTGCATCGCACCAAGTTTTCGAGGTAAGTTTGCCGAATCTTGCTTTTAGTTCGTCATGATCAAATAGTATACACCCAGTCCCCGAGATTCGGGTCGAACGACTGATACTCCTCCGAGTAAGAAAGTCATTCGGCTTGAATCTTTTAAAAAATTTGATCATGATCTTTTTCTTAACTGAAAAAACTGAGACCCCCAGTCCCCGGGTTTCTTTTTAACCGATTCGGTCAGTCTCGACCAATCTCCGAGATTTGTTTTGGCTCCACCTTGTCTCGGGTATCAGTCCCCGAGTCTCTTTTGACGCTATCTACTTTCTTTCAGGAAAGCACGGGCGCTCGCAGCGACCTCTTTAAGCAGCTTGCCAACCAGTACCACAAGCTCCAAAAATCATTTGATGCCTTGGTCCTCAAGATGAATAACAAAGAGGAAGAGCAGAAGCGTGCTTTATCCGAGGAAAAATCAGAAGTGACTCGGCTCCAGCGAGAGCTTGACCGAGTTGAAAAAGTGAAGAACAAGGTTAAAGGAGAGCGGGATACGCTGAAGCGTGAAAAAGATATATCCAGAAGGAGCGGGATACTTTCAAAGCCGGACTTGAGAAGCGGGCCAAACTGGACCAGCAAATTCAAACGACCATAGCCGAATCTGAAGCCGAAGTCAAAGCGGCTAAAGAAGAACTTAGTGCTCACAAAGCGGCCAGTGCGAAATGGCTTGCTGCACTTGCTAGCCTTAATGATGACATGGATCGTAAGTTCACCGAATCCCTTTTTCTTTCTGCCCTTAACCGATACATATGCTTGTGTTCCTTCTTGCTGAACTCAGTATTAGCTTATTTGTTTGTAGGAGAGTTTACCAGCATCCGGTTTCAAGCCGCCAGGGCTGTGAGAGACGCCCGAGCTGAGAGAGCTAAATTAACCGAGGCTCCATTACCAGAGACATGGGACATCGAAGATCATATCACAGCACTCAAGGCTCGGATTGCTCCTTTGAAGGATTCCCATATTGGTCTGCTCAATGCAAGTCTCAAGGCTCACCGGATCTTATTTCCTGAAGCGCGGCAAGTTGTGCCTGTGGAGGAGCTGATCAGAGACCTGGACCAAGCCATGACCCGGCTACAGAAGTGGAGGTCTTCGTCCGCCCGCGCTGGTGCTGATGCAGCTTTGTTATTCATCATGTCTTGGTATGAGCTGATTGATCTTGCCAAAGTGCGCTCCTTTCGCGAGGGTTCTTCATGGGCTTCAGATCCCAATCGGATCAAGATCCGTGAAGAAGCCGCCAACTTTATGGCCGAATTTGCACGCACCAAGCATCTTGATCTGGAGGCTCCAGTCTACTCGGATGGAGAAGACACTGAAGAAGAGGAATCGGACGATGCCTCCGCTGAAGAATACGCCGATTCTGAGGGCGGGTCTGATGAAGAAGAAGAATCCAGCAAGGTACCAGCCTCCGACTCGGCCAAGCTCACCGAACAAACTCCAACCGAGTCTCGTGTGATTCCAGCCACTAACTTGACTGTGATCACTAAACAGGCTTCACCTGATCCGGATATTCCCGAATCCGCCCATCCTTCAAGCTCTCCAGTCAAGATTACTTCCGAAGTGCCACCATCTTCTGAGTCTGCTCCAGCAACAGAACCTCCCGTAACCGCGTCCACTTCAACCGAAGCACCCGTGGCTGAAGCCCGTGCCCCCGAAGCTCCGTTAACCGAAGCTCCTACCACAGGAGTTCCTGCAACCGAAACTCCTATGACCGAGTCCGCCGCGACCGAGTCCGCTGCACCCTGAAGTACTTAACAAAAACATTAAATCCCCGGTATGCCGGGAGCAGATGTAATAGACTATTTTAAGTTCTTTCGAGACTATGTTTATCATGCTTAACGCGATCCGGACAAGGTTTATGTTGGATCATCTCAAACCGAGTCCCCGAGTTTGTTTTCTTGTTTACTACTTTGGCCAAATCTTTGCTCTTGTCTACCTCTTTGGGTGTTTTGACAGTCGAGTCACAAGATAGGAATCATAGCATACAATACTTGAAACGCACGAGTTGTGGTTTAGAATCATTCAACATAAACGAAAAAAGAAATAACAGGGGTTAGTAAACGACATGTGCCGAATCGGTTTTGGACCGAGTCCCCGTGTCCATTTTCATGTTTCCCATATTCCTCATCTCTGCTCTTGACTACCATTTTGGTGTTTGTCAGTCGAGTCACGAGATCAACAACACAACATACATTACTTGAAGCTTAGAACAAGGTTCAAAGCGATTCGGCACACGAACGGCAAAAAACAAAACAGTAATAAACAACACATGCATAAGGACGAAGCAGTCTCCGAGTCCAGACTCGGATTACCGCGATTTCATTCATGATAAATTGAAATACATACATTGCGCCCTTTAAGAGTAGAAGGGTCGAAGCAGAGCTACATTCCAAGGTCGCTTGGTTTCCTGTCCGGGTTTGTCCAAGCCATCCTCCCTTGATTCCTGTGCATCTACAAGGTAGTACGAATCATTGTGCATAGCCTTGCTCACAATGAATGGTCCCTCCCATGGAGGTGACAATTTGTGTCGGCCTTTGCTGCGCTGCACCAGCCTCAGCACTAGATCACCCTCATGAAACACTCGAGGACTGATCTTTCGGCTATGATAACGCCTGAGATTTTGCTGGTATATTGCTGTCCGAGACAGGGCCAATTCTCTTGCTTCCTCTAGCAGATCCACTGCATCTTCCCGGGCCTCCTTTGCCTCGGTTTCAGTGTACATTGCCACCCTTGGTGCATCATATTCTATGTCAGTGGGTAGGACAGCTTCTGCCCCATACACCAGAAAGAATGGCGTATAGCCTGTCGACCGATTCGGTGTAGTCCTTAGACCCCATAGAACTGATGGGATTTCATCTATCCAGCACCCTGGAGTTTTCAACAATGGTTCAATGAGACGAGCCTTGATGCCGGCTAACACTAGAGCATTTGATCTTTCCACTTGCCCATTGGACTCTGGATGTGCCACTGAGGCTATGTCTAACCGGATCCCCTTATTCATGCAGAATCGGGCAAACTCTCCGACAGCAAAGTTTGTGCCGTTATCCGAGATGATGCTATGAGGGTATCCGTATCTCAAAATGATTTCTTTCAAGAAGATTACAGCCGAACGGCCATCCACTTTCCGTATTGGTTTCACCTCTATCCACTTGGTGAACTTATCCACCATCACCAGCATATGTGTCATGTTGCCCCTAGCCGGCTTGAAATCTCCCACCATATCCAAACACCACACCGCAAATGGCCAAGTAATAGGAATTGTCTTCAGTGCCGATGCGGGTAAGTGTGTTTGCTTAGCAAATCTCTGGCATCCTTCACACCTGCGGACTATGTCCTCCGCATCTGCATGAGCAGTGGGCCAATAAAATCCATGCCGGAACACTTTAGCCACCAGGGCTCTTGTACTGCAATGATGTCCACATTCACCTTGGTGTATCTCTAGGAGCATCTCCTTGCCCTCTGCTGGCTCCACGCAGCGCTGCAACACCTCGGTTACACTTCTTTTGTATAACTCCTTGTTGATGATGGTATAAGCCTTGGATCTCCTCTGGACACGCCTAGCCTTGGTCTCATCGCTTGGCAAGCTTCCTTCCTCGATGAACTTCATGATCTCTTCAGCCCACTCTGGTACTGGATGCAAAGGGAACAAGTGCTCATTTTCTTCCACAGGTTTGGCCGCCATTATCTCTTCTATCAGCTTCTGTCCATTCCCCACAATCCGGTTAGCATCATCATCTCTACTCCTCTTTCCCAAGACTCGGTTAGCATTTTCCGAATCTGCGTGAGGAGTCCCCGAGTCCGGGCATGCAGTCCCCGGGTCTTCCTCGATATACTCAACGTCAACATTCATAGGAATAGCTTCGGATTCTTGCTTGGGAATAAAAATCGACTCGGAATCAGGCGACGGTTTGATTGAAGGCACCCTTAGATGATTCAAGGATATTCCAGGTGGGATTGCCTCCCTAGACGACCCGAGTTTTGACAGAACATCTGCAGCTTGGTTTTCCAGCCGAGGTATATGCTTGTATTCACAGCCTTCAAAAAATCCCGAAATTTTCTGAACATGAAACCGATACAGTGCCATATTGGCATCAAGAGCATCCCAATTTCCAGAAGATTGCTGTACGACCAAATCCGAATCACCGAAACATTCAATTCGGCGAACGCCGATGTCCCGAGCCACATTAAGCCCATGGATCAGTGCCTCATACTCGGCTACATTGTTTGACGCTGAGAAATGAATCTGCAATACATATCGCAATTGATCCTGTTTTGGTGATGTGAGCACCACTCCAGCACCTAGCCCGATTTTGCATTTGGAACCGTCAAAGTGCAACCTCCAGTAATTGTAATCCGGTTTAGGTGGCTCATATTGCATCTCAGCCCAGTCACAAAGGAAATCCGGCAAAGCCTGAGACTTGATAGCATCTCTTCTCTCATAATGCGGTGTGTAAGGAGACACTTCTATCGCCCATTTGGCAACTCGGCCAGTTGCATCTTTGCACCCAATGATCTCCGCAATTGGAGCTTCACATACCACTGTAATCGGATGCTCTTGAAAGTAGTGTTTCAACTTCTTGACCGCCAGGTACACACCATATGTCATCTTTTGGTAGTGAGGATAATTTTGCTTCGAAGTTGAGATCACCTCACTCAAATAGTACACCGGCCTCTGCACAGATTTATCATCCTCTTCTCGCTCTACCACCATGACCACACTTACGACCCGGTTAGTGGCCGCAATGTAAAGTAGCATTGGCTCATTCGGCAAAGGTGATGCCAAAACTGGAGCAGTGGACAACATCTTTTTTAATTCGTTGAAAGCCGAATCTGCTTGCGGGGTCCACGTGAACCCGGTGCTCTTTTTCATTAACTGATACAAGGGCAAGGCTTTTTCTCCTAGCCGACTCACAAACCGACTCAACGAGGCTAAACACCCGGTGAATTTTTGTACATCTTTTAGACATTTAGGCAATTTCATTCTTTCTATGGCTCGGATCTTAGCCGGATTCACCTCAATACCTCGGCTCGATACAAGGAAACCAAGCAACTTTCCAGCTGGGACACCAAAGGTGCACTTGTCCGGATTCAATTTTAACCGATATTTTCTCAAGTTCACAAATGTTTCCTCGAGATCCTCGAGGAGAGTACGTTTTTCTTTTGTTTTGATGACAATGTCATCCACATACACCTGCACATTTTTACCCATTTGAGAATGCAAGCACTTTTGCATACATCTCTGATAAGTTGCACCAGCATTTCTCAAACCGAAACACATGACACGATAGCAATACGCCCCATACGGGGTAATAAAAGCAGTCTTTATTTGATCTTTAGGGTTCAGTGGTATCTGGTGAAAACCAGAGTACGCATCAATAAAAGACAACAACTCACACCCAGCAGTAGAATCGATCACTTGATCAATCCGAGGTAAAGGAAATGGATCCTTTGGACACGCCTTGTTTAGGTTGGTGAAATCGATGCACATGCGCCACACCTTGACCACAGCTGGTTCGTCCTTCTTCTTCTCTACTAGAACTGGATTAGATATCCAGTCCGGATGCAACACCTCCATAATGAATCCGGCTGCCAGCAGCTTAGCCAGCTCATCGAGCACCACCTTTCTTCGATCATCTGAAAGCCGCCTAGTCGGTTGCCTAACCGGTTTCACATCCGGCCTGACAAACAAAGAATGCTCTGCCAACTCCCTCGGAACACCAGGCAGGTCCTTAGCTGACCATGCAAAGATATCCCGATTCTCACGGAGGAAGTGACAGAGCGCGCTTTCCTATTTCTCACCCAGCCCGGCACCAATGATGGCCAAGCGCTCCGGGTTCTCCGGGTCAATGGGGATCTTCTTCGTCTCCTTGGGCACCTCAAATGTTGCACCCGCATCCGGATTAGTCATGGCCAGCACGCCGAGCTGAGCTGACTTCGCCATTGCCACCACCTCGTGCATCTTGCTCTTTTCAGCTTGTATCACCAGTGATTCAGCTAAGTTAGAACCAACTGTAGCACACTGTATGGCCTTCTTGTAGTCTCCCGCAACGGTGATAACACCATTCGGGCCAGGCATTTTCATCTTGAGGTAGGCCACATGAGTAGATATCATGAACTTGGCTAATGCTGGCCTGCCAAGCAGAGCATGGTATGGGCTTTCCAAATCCACCACCTCGAACTCGAGACTCTCAAGCCTGTGATTGTCCCTGGTACCGAACAACACATCTACCCAGATCTTACCCATGGGGGAACAAGATACCCCGGGTACTATGCCATGGAAAGTACAGCTGCTCTGTTGCAACTGATTCGGCGAAATACCCAACTTGATCATTGTGTCCCGATACATGATGTTTATGGCACTGCCATTGTCGACCAAGACTCGGCTAAATTTCACGTTCAGCTTGGGTCCAACCAAAGTTGGATCCACCACCAGTGCATAGTTCCCTGGGCTTGGCATGATCCTTGGGTTATCCGCCCTGCTCCAAGTGATCTCCTGCTCAGACCAGTTCAAGTACTTTGGAACTGCTGGCATCACGGCATTCACCTCCTTTGCTCGTCTCAACTGACTTTTCTTGTCAGTCGGCTCGGTCACGAAAACCACATAACTCTGATGTGCTTCCTTGTAATCATTCCCAGGGTATCCACCTTGCCTACTTGGGCCATCACCATTGTCACTGCCTCCCATGTTCACCAGGTTAACCGGCTTCGTTGCTGCTGGCCTTGGAGTTCCAGCGTTGACCGGGGTCGCATTGGCTCCGGTTAGCGGCATGTTTGGCCTGAAATTCGGTCTAGGAGCACCTCTTTGAGGTGGTCCTCTTTGACCTTCCGCCTGAACGCGGTGATGCCAACTACAGTTCCGGGTCGAATGATTAGCCGGTTTGCGCGGATCGGTGGTGTGATAACAGCAAGGCCCATCTAATCTGGACTCAAAAGTTAGAGGTGGACTTGGTCCCTCCCACACTTTCTTCGGCCAAGCACCTTGATTCGGCCTCCAAGCTGGACCATCAGTTTTCTGCCTCTGCGCATCTCCTCCACCGGGTTGATCCATGTTTACCGCAGCAACTTGATCAGAACCGTATCTGTAATCCGGATCTCTTCTCTTGTAACCGAATTCATGTCGGTCACTAGGCCTTAATGGTCCAACTCGGTTATTAACTGGTTGCCTCCTGTTTGCTCCCACTGCATCCAATGCGGGCTGTGTTGGATCACCCAGCGCATACGTGTCTGCTATCCGGATCATATCTGCCAGGGTTTTCGGCATATCTCTTTGGAGTTTCTGCCAAAGTGGTGTACCATGCCTGCATCCCTGTGCAAACCATGAAATGGCCTGCTCCTCCACTACACCTTCGCAAGAATTGCGCATGTTGCTCCACCGAGTCAAATACTCTCGGTCTGTCTCCCTCTCTTCCTGCTTGCACGCAGCCAGGAGCTGAGGTCGGTTTGGCCTCTTGTAGGTGCTGGAGAAGTTGCTGTTAAACGCCTGTTCCAAATCCATCCAACAATTGATACTACCCGGTGGCAAGTTATTCAGCCAGATTCGGGCTGGACCTTCTAACATATGCGGGAGATACCGGACCGCCCATCGGCGATTGCCCCCCGCAATGTGCACTGATGATACATAGTCCGTCAGCCAATCCTGTGGCTTGGTGCTGCCATTATACGGCTTCGTGTTGCGGCCGAGCTGAAACAAAGGCACACTTGGCTCATTCATTATCCGAGGTCCAAAGCATGGTGGACCCGGTGGGCCCTGCTCTTCCAGCTTCTCGGACTGGTAGATTCTGTCCAATTTGAGACGCTGATCATCCGGATCCAACATCCGAGGCCCCAGTCTCGACGCCAGTGCATTGTCATACGTCTGGTATCCGGCTCGCGCCATAGCCGAATTGCCATCGTCATAATGGTAGCCCACCTGGCCACCACTCTGCTGCTGCACCTGTGCCATCATTTGCTGTCCGGGGTGGCGAGGCGGTTGACCTCGGCCAGCCGAATTCTCCCTTCCAGTACCCGGATTGCCTTGACCACCACGGTTTCTGCCTTGTCCGCCTTTTCCTTGGGCTGCAAGTTGCTTGCTTGCGTATACCGCATCATAAGTTTGCAGCTGCTTGCTCTTACCCGAGTTCACACTTTGGGCTCGGTCAATCCCAACATGCGGAGAGGACGCTTGCCCCTTAGACTTCTGGCTAGCAGCCCTAACCGAGACAACTACCCGGGAACCACCAGCATCCGGATTAGCTTTCCTGTAGGCCTCATTCTGCCTGTTGCACACATCCACTAGCTCATTCACTCTCTCCGCCTGCTTGCGCCAAGCATCCCCGGTCAGGTTACTTAATTCAGCTCGCGCTGCTGCTGCAGCCCTAAGATTCTTAGCCGGGGAGCTATAAACCGGCTTGCCTGTTCCGGACCTATGACTAGTGGCTTTACTTGAGCTCGAACCTGCAGCTCTGGCCAACTCGTCGTTGAGGTCCTTGCCTCTGTTACGTAGCTCGACTTTCTTGCGCGAGCGGTGCACTACAGGAGTAAAGCCATCTGTGATACCATTGGCAGCATTGTATTCTCTCAGGTCTCTATCAAACTCTTGCCTAGACTCTATCACTAACCGAGCCTCTTTTTGCAACCTCAGGCGCTCTGCCTCAAGCTGAGCTACAGTAAGATCAACATTTGCTCCAGGAGCCACTGGCCGAGCTAGCTTTTCCAAGATACCCTCTAAGGAAGCACCCCTGCTTGACGTGCCAAGGGGACCAACCGGATCGGGTTTCTCCTTAGGGAACTTAGCTGTCCGAGTCGGCATGTCATCCGGATCGACTGGCGTGGCCAGCTCCTCTGGCACGCTCGTGCTGGCACCTCCTTTGCCTGCAGCAGCGTTTGCGGCAGCCACCATGACCTCCACGCTGCTCCCAGGGCGAGCGCTACGCCCTCCGCGAGCTGCGCGGAAAGACGGAGGATCTGCAGCCACGAGCACCTGCGCCGGGTACTCGCGAACTGGCTCGGTGGCGACGTAGGTGACGAAGCTGCCCAGCGTCATGAGGAAGCCATCCGCGGGGAAGGGCTTGTTGGAGAAGCACCCCGCGTTGTCGCTGATGAAGTTGAACTCGCCGAGCTTGCACACGAGCCCGGAGAGGACCCGCTCGCCGGCACCAGTGACGGAGCCCGTCCGGATGGAAACCCCAGCCAACGCCAATGCTTGCCCCACGGTGGGCGCCAACTGTCGTGGTGGTGTCACGGCAGATGCCATGGGTATGGCTTAAGTGTGGGCTCGCTTGGGCGTTGGGGGAACCGGGGAGGGTTTGCGTGCCTACGAAGCACGCATGAAGACCAAACAAGAAGAACAAAGCAAACCAAGAACAGCGAAGAACACCACGATGTACCCTGCTTCGGGGCCCTCTTGTGGAGGTAACACCCCTACTGCAGCTCTAGCCTACTCTCTTATATCTCAAGTGTTTACAAGTACAAAGCGCTCCTTGAGCTGTATGATGAACAATGGAGAGAGCTCCAGGTAGAAGATGAAGCTTGGGGGGAAATGATGCTCACAATCGTCCTCTCCACAGGAGGAGGTGGTGTTGCCTATATACAGTAACCGAATTACCCTTTTGCCCCTGGCCGCAGAGGACAATGGCATGGACAAGGAGAACAGGACAAACACTGGCCACTGTCACTCAGCCCAGCTCACCCTCTGTTCACCACAGGCTTATCTTTCCTCTTTGAGCTTAAGGCAGTGTAGACCACTAGCCTAGCCACTGCCCCTTTCCCGAATAGGCCGAGTCAGCGCCTAGGGGCTTGTGACCCGGAAAACCTGTGGCAGCACCTTGCTGTCTTCTGAGCCCCGGTCAGCAACCTTACAGTGCCCGTGACTTTTACTGACATTACTTGGCCCTGTGCATCATCCGAGTTGCCCTACCCGGGTCCTTCCTGACCGATCCGGATAACTTAGCCGGCTCTTCTTTCCTGGATCCGGTTAAACCTCACCGGATCCCCTTTGGTCTTTTCTTTCACTGGCTTGAAGTAGGACTGACCGAATCGCCTTGAGATCCGGCCCAAGTGACCCGGCTAACTTAGCCGGCTCTTCTTTCCTTGACCCGGCTAACACATCATCTTTGCCCTACCCGGGGGCAGCCCCGACACGATCCGAAGCAAGAAGTTCATGGTTTAGGCTTGGCCTTGAGTATTTATTCATTGCTATTGCTATTTTTGTGAAAGTCAGATTAAATCATGTTTTGACCTTCCTTTGGATTTATAAGCATAGTTAGTGTTTGAGATCGCCTTTTCATGGTCACATCGGACCGTGCTAGAGAGGTGCTCTACGTGAGGAAGTGCCAACTTATAGAGATGGCGGATGAGAACATTGAAAGTCAATGATGATCGGTGTGTGTTTTCTCCCGATGAAACCCATGATCCAACATTCATCAGCTAGATTAGGCAACATCGATATTCGTGTGTGCCGCATAGTTTGCTGAAGGTCTTGATAAGAAGCTTTATTTTGGGAGGTGTTTCTGAACTATTCATTGGAACAAAAAACATTGATGCATCATCGGTAATCCCTTTCCTAATCTCATGCGCTTATCTTTAGGTGTAATGCGGTTGCTCGGATATATAGATTTGGTTCCTCGACGATAGGATTGTGAGAGACGATGGAGAAAATGACTCTGGCGAGGTGTGATTTTAATGATAACGGCTTCAAAGTGATCACGTTTGTAATCCGGTTTATTTGGACTAGATTCCTCTTTCAAGTTTTGACATTACTTGAAACAAAAATTCTAAAGCATTGTTTGTATGGAACGTAGGTTGTGCATATTGGTTGCGTCATACATGATGCGGTAAATTACCTTAAGATTAGCTGGTACGCACTCACGGCTTCCAGTTCCCTAGAGACGAGAACTTAATTATATGCACGGATCTCACTCGCTGTCCATACTTGCATGAAAGTCTCCGTTCTGATTAATTAGCTAGGCCCTGGATGCAGTCTTTGTTATACTTTTATATCCTTCAGTTCAGCGGTTTTTCATGCAAATTGCCATACATGTTGCATATCTTACACGATTCCACGAGCCGTGAGGTAGACTTTGCGATGCCAAGTCTTGCAACAAGTCGTCTGTTGCAATTAGCCAATTACTCTACTGTCTGCTCCTCCCCTCCCCCCACCTATGCTACTTGCTTGTACGTATATTTTTTTGAACAAGTAGTACTACTTGCTTATATGGTCACCACATGACAGCGCAAGTAGACACAGATACGTTGCCACGAACCTGACCATGCATGTGGCTCATTTTTCATATTTGAATATATGTATATCGATCATAGTTTTCGAGATTACGCAGTTGATTATACTGTGCGCTGATAGTTCTATAACTTGATCATGTATATCCATCTACATGGGTTATACGTGCCTGTCGACTTTATGACAGTAATTTAATACTCTAGTCAGCTAGTTGCAAACCATATAATACCCACAGTCGCAAAAAAAATAAAAAAAATAATACCCACATATATATAATGCATTGTTGACACAGTCCGAGTATATCATATTGTTAGAGTGTTACTGTTACATGCGTGCAAATGGATCGATTGTGGGCATATTGTTTATGTATGTTTGCTCACTGATCATTATCGCTATGAATGTAGGCATGTCGGTACGTGATCCATCGTGTCTACTACTCCGTAGTACTGTTTTTTTTTCCGGTGGAGAAATTCCATGTACGGTGAATAGTCATGTAGGATCGAATAGGAATCGACAAAGCAATCTATCCTTCGAAGCGGACATGCATATCCATCGATCTAGAACTTCCAGAAAATTCTACCACGCCATCGCCATCGCCGGACTATGAGAGATTGGCACAAAATGTATTACCTGTGGCACAAAAGCCGAAAGCTGGACCAGCACCTCAGCTCCCATCCACTTGTAGGCATCGCTTCTACTTTTCTCACTTCCATAAGAACTGCTAAATACTATTGGTCTTTCTCCCAAAAAAAAACTCATAAGCGCGTCGAAGAAACATCAAAATTCTAGTCTTCATTTTGGCATATGCACGTTGATTTTTTGTTAAAAAAACCACTTGTTCTTTGGGGTGATGTTAGATCTCCATCTATTTGTTTAGAGATTATTATCCCCTTGCCTACGCTACACCCCAACTCATAACTCCACTCTCCCGTCCTCATTCCAAGCTCTACGTCGTTGGCGCCCTCCGCCTTGCTCTGGTGGCACCCACCGCTATCGTCTTGCCTTCTCGTCGAAGCACTGTGGCCCTAACCACCGGTCATGTCACCTGCAGACGGCCGGCGGCCTAGTTGTGTTGCCTTTGCAGCTTTGTTAGGGTGGATCTATGTTGAGATGGCTGGGACCTCTACATAAACTAAAATTTAAAATATTTAGTGGAATTTCATTTCATTTACATAGAAGTATTGAACTTATTTAATTTTTACAAGAGATGCCGCTACTCAAAGGATTTTTTTTGTCCATCCCGTCCTATTCTATCTAAGGCCACCACCATTTTGATATTGTTGGCACCCATCCTCTAGAACTCACGAGCTAAAAATTATTCCTAGAGAGGTGGTCTAGTGCACCGTGCGAAAACCCCCAAACTCCCCCCCCCCCCCCCCACCCCACCCCCCACACCTCTATCTCTCTCTCTCTCACACATCATAATTCTTAGAGTCGTTGCTGCATTGCCGATGAGGTCGCCCCACAACACTAACCATCTCCACCTCTCCATATGCTTCTCTGACATCACCATAAGCATATCAAGGGCGACATCCACCTTGCATCACCTAGGAGGAAAGAGGAAGAAGCAAGTTCACTAAAACTTAAGAAAAATCCGGTCATCTTTAATGTAACAAACCCATAAAAATAAAAGAAAATACAAGAAATGCACCGAAATTACCATCTAGGCGTAGCATAGCCAAATGGGTGCTTCATCATCCCCACTCTCTCCATGAATAGAACACTATCATCTTCCTTTGAGTTGACCCACAACCCATGATGCATATAAAATATATAATCAATAATAATAAATTTTGTTGTGTTTAAAATAAAAGTATAAAAATGAAAACAATACTAACATGTATAGATTGTACTCACAAACGAACAAATAAAGGACAACAACAAAACAATGTTCCCATGTGTGTAAATAATTAAATATCTCCACGTCTCCAGTATATAGTGTGATGCTAGTGTGCACTAGCTAAGCTACACTCGCAGTCGTCACCTCCTCGGCTCTTGGTATATATCGCACGCGCTTCCTTCTGCTGCTCCTCTCTACCTACTACTTTGATCCACACAGCTTTAGCAAACTAAGCTAGCTACTAGCTACTCTCCCTAGCTAAGCATCATCTCTCTCGATCGACGGTGATCGGATGGACAGCACGAGCTGCCTCGTGGATGACGCGAGCAGCGGCGCGTCCACGGGCAAGAAGGCGTCGCCGGCGGAGCTGAAGCCGCTGCAGCGCGTGGGCAGCGGTGCCAGCACGGTGATGGACGCGGCGGAGACAGGCGCGGAGGTGGACTCAGGCGGCGCGGGCCGCCGCCTGCCCTCGTCGAGGTACAAGGGCGTGGTGCCGCAGCCCAACGGACGGTGGGGCGCGCAGATCTATGAGCGGCACCAGCGCGTGTGGCTCGGCACCTTCACGGGCGAGGCCGAGGCGGCGCGCGCCTACGACGCGGCCGCGCAGCGGTTCCGCGGCCGCGACGCTGTCACCAACTTCCGCCCGCTCGCCGAGTCCGACCGGAAGACGCGGCCGAGCTCCGCTTCCTCGCCGCCCGGTCCAAGGCCGAGGTCGTCGACATGCTCCGCAAGCACACCTACCCCGACGAGCTCGCGCAGAACAAGCGCGCCTTCGCCGCGGCCTCCCCGTCTCCGCCTCCCCTCCAAACCCGCCACCACTCGTCGACGGCGGGGGCTGTGGCACGGGAGCACCTGTTCGACAAGACGGTCACGCCCAGCGACGTGGGAAAGCTGAACCGGCTGGTGATACCGAAGCAGCACGCCGAGAAGAACTTCCCTCTCCAGCTCCCCGGCGCCGCGGCCGCCGCCGCCGTGTCCGGTGAGTGCAAGGGCGTGCTGCTCAACTTCGAGGACGGCGCGGGAAAGGTGTGGCGGTTCCGGTACTCGTACTGGAACAGCAGCCAGAGCTACGTCCTCACCAAGGGCTGGAGCCGCTTCGTCAAGGAGAAGGGCCTGCACGCCGGCGACGCCGTCGGATTCTACCGCTCCGCCGCCCCGGCAACAACGACCAGCTCTTCATCGACTGCAAGCTCCGGCCGAAGACAACAACGACGACCTTGGACAACGCGCCAACACCCGTGAGGACCGTGCGGCTCTTCGGGGTCGACCTGCTCCTGACGGCGGCGCCGAGGCCCGCCGCGCCAGAGCACGACGCGTACGACATGGCCAAGATGAGCAAGAGATCCAGGGACGAGGCCGCGCTGTCTCCGGCGCACGCGGTTTGGAAGAAGCGCTGCATAGACTTCGCGCTGACTAGTTAGCTTGCGTCTTTTCTTTTCCTCCATGCTTTGCTTGCATCCCTCGGTAGCTTAAATTAGAGTTCTTGATCTCATGGACCGAAATGTTTTCCTTCTTTTTTCCTTTCTTTTCTCATACACATGCTAAGTGGATCCAACCTCGCTTATAAACCGTAAATTAAGCTTGTTCTTGATTTGTTAGTTGTCCCTCATGCCTAAGTGTAAATGACTTCGAAAAAATGAAGTGTACATGACTAGACGATAGATCTAAAATAGGAGTGTACACGTACTAGAGACAGTTACTAATTATGCCCTACAGCTAGGTAGGGAGAGATCGAGAAATACATGCATGCCAGAAGAAGCGATGTTCCATGATCGCATATAGCTCTCCAGTCTCATATTTGATGGCCTTCGTTATAAAAAACTGAATTAGAGCTCTTGATCACCTCCCTAGCTCCAAACATTTGCCCATTTGTTCTTCAGATACACATGATCCAAGAGTAATGTATCCACTTTCCTCACTCTAGACTAATCTAGCTAGTTCTTATCGTACACTACAAAAACACCGCTAATTATGCCCTAGCTAGTTAGAGAGATCTTTAGGACTACATGCCGGAAGAAGCAATGTTGTAATTCGAACTTTTTTTGCCTATCTATCCAAATATTCCAATTCTGATCCTTATAATTGCGATGCAAAGAGACGTCGGACTCGTGGCTACTCCCTCCGTTTCAAATTAGATGACTTCCATTTGTCTACATGTGGATGTATCTAGACATGTTACATGTATAGGTATATCCACATGTGCACGAATGGAAAGTCATCTAATTTAGAACGGAGGGAGTACATGTCAGCAATTTGACCATCTTCTTTTGGTGCTCTCATGTGGGTTGGAGACGGCGATGTGCAGGTGCATGCATGTGGCGAAAAAGCAGCGGGAGTTATCTGATCCCCGGCCATGGGATGGAACGGAGAGTGGCCCAAAATTGCATGCATGCATGCACCTGCCCATGATACGGCGATCCTATATATATGCTATACTTAGCAACAGCCACTCTCAAAAAAAAAAAAAACAACAACAGCCGTAAAACTAAAGTGAGAGAATGGTACTATGACAGGTTGAGGGAGACAGATACAGATACTCCGACTCGATATATAGGGCTAGCTTAGCAACAGAAGAATAACATTCCAAATGGAACATTATTTGCGGACCAAAGGACCAAGGGGACTAGGGGTCGAGGTACTAGATTTAAAATATCATATGTTTACTTAGTAAATGTGTGTTTAAACTTCTGAACGAGGAAGGAGTATAGCAGGAATTGCTGCATAATAATTCCTTCAACATAAAACGGCATCCCAAGTCCGAACAGAACCTAGTGATTCTCCTTCTAGACATGTGTGATAATGGTCAAGGAGGACTTTTTTTTGTAGGGGTTATTTTGCTATTGGTAATGACTTGAACACTAGGTTTTGCGAAGATATTTGGTTAGAGGAACTACCATTGGCCCGACAATACCCATCTCTATACAACATTGTGTGACAAAAGGTCGTTTCAGTTGTAAGTGTTCTATCGGAAGTTCCTTCAAATATATAATATAGACAAGATTTAACCAAAAATACGTGGAATGCGTGGTTACACTTAGTTCAGCGATCACTCATGGTGCATTTAACTGTTGAATTTGATTTTTTAGGTAGAGGCTTACTGATTCGGTCCTCTTTTCGGTGAAATCAATGTGTGTGGATTTAATGAATGACCATACTAGATTTTTTTGATAATTATTTATGGAAATTAAAGGAACCTTTGATGATTAAGATTTTCATATGGTTCTTACATAGAAAAGTGATTCTAACAAAAAGAACCTCGCTAAGCGTAAATGGATGTTTGCAAGAAATATGTGTTCCGTGCCTCAGAGCGGTCTATCCATCATCTATTTACTGCTTTTCTCTTTGCTCGCTTTTTAAGAAGAGTTTTTCAGTTTATTCTTTATATTACACTTCCAACCAATATCATAAATATGTTCGGAAATTGGTTAAATGGATTGAAAAAAACGCAGATCTAGGTGGGTGTGTGCGCTTTGGCTTGGACCATATCGAACTGTCAAAATGATATTGTTTTTAACAAGGGTGGCAATGGTCATTTCTTGCAGGTTATTCATATGTCTACTAATTGGATCCATAGTTGGTCAAAAACAAATCGTGGCGACCATTTTGTATAGCCCAACACAAAAAAAAACTTCCACCAATATATGAGCCCTAAGTTATGTAATTGCCCCAAAAGTTAAAAATTTAGACATACTGGAAAAATACACTAACTAGGTGATGGTGGAGTGGTGTGTGTGTGTGTGTGTGGGGGGGGGGGGGGGGGGGGTGGGGGAGGGGAGTCTTGCATAGGGGCATGGTATGTTGAATTGTATGGTCTGTAATCATGTCTTCTAATCCCTCCACTCATATAAATCTATTTCAAAGTGAAATCTTGCTAAATTTGACCAAATATGTATTTACAAAAATAAATAAATATATTGTGAAAATATATCTTATAGTAAAAGTTGTATTATGGATTTCTCTATAAAGTTAGAAAACGTTGACTTTTCTCAAACTAATTTTCTAAGCCTTCTATTTTGGAAGGTGTAGTATTAAATTTTGCTCGCTACTCTGTATATATATGCCATAGAGAATATATAAATCTTCAGTGGAATCACAGGTTCCCGAAGAAAGAAATTTCTTATAAAAACCGCTGTTCGTAGTCGCTAAATCTGCGTACACATATATATAGACGTGTTGATGTTGATCTATAAAGATTATTCGTTTCCTGAGAACCTTTGGTACCTGACCAGAACAGCGGAATGTTCACCGGTTTTGAGACTCCGACAAGTAAGAAAAGATGGCATGCGTAGTGGATGGAATCTACGGCCGGCGACGCACGCCGGTTTCTAGAAAACAAGTGTACATGACAAGGACGTAGCTATAGACCCGGGAGAATGTTGCCGTGTTCTCTATATCCACCGGTACGTAGTATTGGCGTGACATATATGAATTCCAGTGGTAGGAACAGGAGAGCAAAGTAGTGCGTACATAGGCTACCAAAAATGCTATAGATAGTTTTGCTGCCATTTGTACTTATGGCCTTTTTTGCATGGTAATAGATCAAGTTACAATGAACGTAAACACCGTTTACAGGACTGAAAAGATAGGATAGTGCTACGCAGGTCCGGGCCCACAATGGTGCCAACTATGCCGCCCGCACAGGGCCCACAAAATTTGGGGGCCCCAAACACTTAGCAGAAAATACAACCAAGCATTATTTGGTCTGATGATTAGTGCATGCAGCAGCAGCAGCAGGTTTTGTGTTCGAATCCCCTCCATCATTATATAATTTTAGATTTTTATACAGCTGCTGACAGGTGGGACTCGCATGCTGCACAGCACCAAGATCACATGTGTCAGAAAAAAATACACTGGAGTTGAGTATTTAACAAAAATTAATACGGCACATGTCAGCTCCAAATTTATTTTGAACCTGTATGGGAGTTTTCCTCTCTGGTTAGCTTCGGTTTCTTATCCTAATTTCTGAATCTTAAATTTTTAATTAACTTTTGGCAGATTTCAATTATTATGGGGAAATATCAGTCTGGTTCTCAGAAATGCAAGAGACAAGAAAAAGGTCCTAAGCATATATACCGTAAAATGTTTATTGCACTATTCTATACTAGATCTCTATCAAATGGGGACTATAATGATAAGGATTAGCTTGTCTATTCGACAGGAAATAGTTGTTTGTTAGTTAAAATTGTCGTGTGATATAGGGCCCATTTTAGAGTTTCGTATAGGGCCCGGATTTTGCCGGCCCAGCACTGGTACTACGCAAAAAAACTAGCGTATGCCCCGTTCATTCGACACCACCGAAGCGACCACCAAAGGGAAGAAAGACCAATCACCTCTTCATCCGATCTCGACGCGGCTGCATCGCCGATCTGCAGTTTACGGACCCCAAACTAGTTTGTCAGAAGCAAAACCATTGCCTTTAAAAAAGAATCAGACGAGGCAACATGTCCGGACACGCCATCGAACTACAGAACTGACACCCACGCATGACTACGATGTCGAAGGAGGAAAACATAATTGTCCGCCTCCAACCACAAACCAACACAGAATGCACCATCTTTCAGTTGTCACCTGCGCAAACAACCGTCTGCGCGTACTCTGGACGACAATCTCCCTACTCCACCATGACATCGGAGACTGTAGGATATGCGCGACAGAAAATCAAAATTTTCTCTCACATGCGGAAGCAACACCCAAAGATCTTATCTAAGGAGATGCAAGTAACGGGGAGGGTAATCAACATACCCTCGAAGAACACGAGCGTTGGACGTTAATCACAACGCAGCTTGGTGTAGACCTTGATGCGGTTCACTCCGATCAGCACCACAACGAGCGGTGCCTCCGAGATTTACACACGTACGGCTCAGCAACGTCTCCTCTTCTTGATCCAGCAAGCTTGAAGGAGAAGTAGATGGGATTCAAACCAGCAGCACGACGGTGTGGTGGTTCGGTGAGCTCTCACGCGGGCAGGGCTTCACCAAGCCAAGACCACAAGAGAAAGGAGCAAGAGGAAGTGTACCGGCTTAGGAATCAATCCTTTCTTTCCCCAAATGGTACCCTCTTATGTAGGATGTGGGGAGGAGCTGTGAGGCTTGCCTCTGAGCTTCCCCAGGAAGGAACCAGCCTCCAAATCTTCCCCAGGAAGAAACCAGCCTCCAAATCTTCCCCAGGAAGGAACCAGCCTCCAAGGCTTCCCCAGGAAGGAACCTAGCTGCCAAGACTTCTCAAGGAAGGAACTTGGCTGCCAAATATCCTAAGTGGGACGTTCGGGATAGTGGGCCCCACCATGGGACCCACCGGAACATTTCAGGAAAAACCCCGATACAATATCGGTTAATTCCTGAACCTTTCCGGAACCCAAAAACCACATTCCTATATATGAAACTTTATCTCCGGACTCTTCCGGAGCTCCTTGTGATATCCCGGATCCTATCCGGGACTCCGAACAACCTTCGGTCTCACCATTATAATTATCCCAAAGCTACTCTAGCGTTACCGAACTTTAAGTGTGTGACCCTACGGGTTCGAGAACAAGTGGACATGATCGAGACTCCTCTACGATCAATAACCATTAGCGGGACCTGGATGCCCATAATGACTCCCACAAGTTCAACGAAGATCGTTATCGGTGTGAACCACAATGTCAACGTATTCCATTTCCTTTGTCTCACGATATTTTACTTACCCGAGATCTGATCGGCGGTATCACCATACCTAGCTCAATCTCGTTACTAGTAAGTACTCTTTACTCGTTCCATAATACAACATTCCATGTGGCTAACTCTTTAGTCACGTGCTTGCAAGCGATACCGAATGTGCATTACCGAGTGGGCCCAGAGTATATCTCTCCGTCACACGGAGGGACAAATCCCAGTCTTGATACATGCAAATCAACAAGTACTTTCGGAGATACCTGTAAGACACCTTTATAGTCACCCAGTTACGAAGTGACGTTTGAAGTCCCCAAGACGTATTCCTCAGTACCCGGGATAGACATAATCTCATGGTCAAAGAAACAGGATACTTGACAATACAAGACATGGCAATATATACTTATTGATCCGATCAATATTGCTATGCTTGGTTGGGTCTGTCCATCACGTCATTCTCCAATGACATGACCTCGTTATTAATTGACAACTCATGTCCATGGTTAGGAAACCATAACCATCATTAATCAACGAGCTAGTCTAGTAGAGGCTTACTAGGGACTCTGTGTTGTTTACATAACCACACATGTATTAGGTTTCCGGTTAATACAATTATAGCATGGAGAATAAACATTACCATGAACATGGAAATATGATAATAACTCTTTATTATTGCCTCTAGGGCATATTTCCAACAATCTCCCACTTGCACTAGAGTCAATAATCTAGTTAACATTGTAAGGATCTAACACCCATGGGCTTATGGTGTTGATCATGTTTGGCTAGTGGAAGAAGTTTTAGTCAACGGGTCTGACACCTCAGGTCCGTTTGTATTTTGCATATCTTTGCGTCTTCACGCTCCACTCATTCATAATGATGTGGAATCAGCTTTGTATGTTCGAATCTCTGGTGGAACCTTAACTCCTCGGCATTAATTATGGAGCCAAACATTGTCTCACAATGGAGCTCCATAGCTTTACCTTCGTCGGAGCTACACCAAGTTCAGTTACGAACTTTTGATTCAACACCCTCCTTCGCTGCTTCCAAAGCGGCGATATACTCAGCTATCATTGTAGAATTCGTCACAGTGTTAAACTTTGGAACACTTCCAAATCCAGCATGGAACTCCTTCCAGCTTACTGCGTCTCCGAATAACCAGCAAGTTTGATTGAGATCGATAATCGTCAGGATTAGTCATGAGTCTAGCATCGGTGTAACCCCTTACAACGAGCTCATCATGACCTCCATAGAACGAGAAACAACTCCTTAGTCCTTCTCAAGTACTTAAGGAAGTTTTTCACTGTTGTCCAGTGATCATCATCCATGATCACTCTGGTATCTGCTCATAACACTTATGGCATAGGACACATCTGGTTGTGTACATGTTATGGTATGAATGATTGATCCAATCAATCATGCATTCTTGCTCATCATGTGTCGAAGACACTGAGTCTTGCTCAACTTCAACCATATGAACATGGTAAGAACACTTCTTGCCTTTTCATACCGAACTACTTCAGTACTATGTCCATGTACTCTGGCTTAGCCATATTAGGTATCGGAATCTATCTCCATAGATCTTTATATCCAATATGTAGGCATCTTTGCTTTAATCATTCATAGAAAACTATTTTCAATGAAGATTTAGCTGTATTAAGAAAATATACATTATTTCAAATCAACAATATGTCTCCACATAAAGTTTTAGAAATATTTCTCGGCGCTCCCACTTACTTTCTTGAATTCTCAAGCATCTTTGCCGTCCACGATGAAGTCAAAACATTTTAACACTTCATCTAGGCAAATATTCCAACTCCGTCATGCTTGCTTCAGTTCCATAAAATGAACTCTGAAGTGAGCATACCTTTCTAGCATTATATGCAACGACAAACCCTCAGATTGCATCAAATGCATGTCCTCGGTTAGCTTCCATTAGGAACGCTGTTTTGAAGTCCATTTGCCATATCATATATGTAGCAATTGCTAGATTTATCCGAACAGACTTTCAAGCTTGCTACGGGAGACAAATCTCATCGTAGTCAACTCTTTGAACTTGACAGAAACACCTTTCATAAGTCAAGCTTCATGGATGTAAACATCCATATCTGTTATAGATCCATATACGTTCGTAGGCATTACGCCTTCCGTAGGGACTACCAAGTTCCAAACTTGATTTTCGTAAATGGAGTCTATCTCGGATCTCATGGCGCCTAGCCATTTAGCGGAGTCAGGGCCCATCATTGCTTATGTGTAGGTAGCAGGCTTATCATTGTCTAACAATAATATTCCATCCGATAACCATTCTGGTTTCGGGTGAGTCCTACTACATCTTCATGGTTCAGCTGCTGGCTCGACTGAAGTTACTACATCACATGTAGAAGCTTCCGTATCAGTCAAAGTGAGAAACTCCGGAACCTCTTCCGATGCGCCACTCTGACCTGAAGACGAAGATTCACAATCTCGTCGAGCTGCACTGTCCTCCCACTCATGTTTTTGCAAGAAACTCTTTCTCGTAAAACACACATTGTTCCTGACAAACATTTTGCCTTACGTGCGGTAGCCGAGGAATACCAAAACGTTTTTGGCATAACCAACGAAGAAACAAAACATATCCGTTTTAGGATCGAGCTAATAGTAAACTCCTTTACATATGCATCGCATCCCCGTGCCATATCTCATATGGTGTCGTTCAAACGGATTTAGATGGCGCTCTTTTCAGTGTGTAAGCGACAGTCTCTAAAGCACAACTACAAAAGATAATGGCAGATTAATAACATCATCGATCTCACCATGTCAAAATAGGCTCGATCACGTCTCTCGGACACATCATACACCTATGGTGTTCCGGGTGACGTAAGTTGTGGAACAATTCCGCAACCTTTCAGATGTTCGCTAAACTTGTAACTCAAATACTTATCTCCGTGATCCAATCATAGAGATTTTATTTTCTTGTTACAATGATTTCCACTTCATGCTGAAATTATTGAACTTTTCAAAAGTTTCAGTCTTATGTATCGTTTGAACATATACTCATATATCTATTCAAAACATCCGAGAAGGATATGAAGTAAAAGAATCTACTGCCCACGGTTACACTTCTGTGCCACATACATCACATGTATGATCTCCAACAAGTTAACCGTTTGTTCAACATTGCCTATGAACGACGTCTTTAGTCATTTCCTTTTGAAATGATTCACAAGCGTCAAATGATTCATAATCAAATGACTCCAGAAATTCCATCACTATGGAGTCTCTTCATGTGATTCTTTCCAATATGACTTAGACGGCAGTACCACAAAATGTGGAATTCTAATCATGAATCTTACGACGTTTAGCGCCAGTGTTATAGATGTATTTTGTTACTTGTCAAGATTTCACCAAATCCTGAATGTATGACGACGACCGTAGCAACTATTGCTTTGTTCTTGTCACACACCATAACATCCTTTGTTGGTCTCTTAGGCCATTGTATTTCTTGCATCGAGTTGCAAACAAGAGCAACCGACCTGGTATCCTTGTGATCAACAATTGGTCACTATACCCAAGAAGTACGTTGTTTGACCAACAAACAATACATCAATAACATGTATAACAATTATACCTGAGCTGGACATTTCCAGACTTTTATTTTACTGCCAGATTCTTTCTGTAGTTCCTCTTCCGGTTTCCCCGTGTCTGAAAGTTTTACCATCATCAAATGATTGGCGTTCTTCTAGATTCCACTCTTAACAGTCTTTTAAGCATAGTGATCAAATCACCCATACTGTTTTCCATCTCAGTCATGAACAATTCATGAGAATGCTACTATTGCACGGAGGGAGGGAAAACAAGAATACTATCAGTGCCCAACTGGTTGGGGTTTAGGACGCCAAGCGTCTACAACATTGACATGTACCTAGACAATCTAGGTATACATGTTAACTCACTGAATTATCCTTGGTCATTTGCACACAAACCAATCTTTTGATATCATATATCATTCAACCATTGGTTGTGTCTGATATCATATCATTTCAACATTTTGTGTTTGAGTTCCACTGAGGCAAGTATGACATAAGACGCTAAACTGGAATCAATGCTCTTAGATCACATCTATATATGCATATCTCATAGATCATACTAATGACATACATTGAGCAGGAGGGTTACCAAAAGTTTGCAATAGGACTAAATCTTAACTTGATACTTTTGAGGACAATCCTCACAGTACGGTACTAGTCCGTAAAGATAATTACCAGATATCCAACAGTTTAATCTATCTCAATCAATCAAGCCTAGTGGTAGTTGAGAAAACGAATGCCATTGACTACAATGAATGATGCAAATACATAATTTGGACTATGTTCATGATAAAGAGTTCAGCGTAATCAAATTACCAAGTGAACTCCCACTTAAACCAACATCCCTCATAGTTGTTAAGTGGAACACGATCCAAATCCACCACACCAAACTCCGATCATCACGTGAGCCGATGTAGCTTCAATGGTGAACATCAACCATGTTGATCATATCAACCATATGATTCGTGTTTAACCTTTCGGTTCTTGTGTTCCGAGGCCATGTCTGCACATGCTAGGCTCGTTAAGCTAACCCAAGTATATCTGCCTGTGAGCCGAGGCCATGTCTGTACATGCTAGGCTCGAGCAACACCCGCTGTGTGGAACGTAGAATCCATCACACCCGATCATCACGTGGTGCTTAGAAACGAAGAACTGTCTTGGCGGTGGCATACTTGGGGAGAACACGATCTTAATTTTGAGTGAGGGATCATCTTATAATGCTACCGTCGTGCACACGCAGAATAAGATGCATAAAGGATAAACATCACATGCTTAAACAATGTGATATGGTATAGCCCTTTTCTTGCGTCTTGATCTCCATCTAGAACGCACGCATGATCTCCATCATCCCTCCAGCAAGATGCATGGTTGCCTCCACCATCACGTTGCATCCACAACTATTGCTAACTCCTTAGCGATAAAGTAATGCAATTACATGGCGTATTAAGTTGACACGCAGGTCACAAAATAATAAGACAACCATTTGGCTCCTGCCGGCTGCTGATCTCATGACACGCAGGTCACAAAATAATATTACAATCAATGTGCATCTCATACAACAAATATTGTAAAATTGGGCTATACCAAATCACAACCACCCCTGCAAAAACAAGTTAGACGCCTCTCCCTTGATTTTTGCAATTTTACGTGGCTTCTAGGAGCTGCGTAAGAACCGTTCTTACCTACGCAAAAACCACAACGTTGATAATACAAGTTGCTTATTAACTTCTATAAGCCCTCCATTGTAAATCCGGTTTCACTATGATAAGAGCGACAGACACCCGCCAGCCGCATATGCAAACCAGTTGCATGTCAAGTGCGGAACCGGTCTCAATCCGAAAACTGTAAAGTTGGTCCGGGCCGCTGCATCTTACCATGCCACAAAACCAAGAAGTACAGCGAGAGGGTAGCAACAATAAATATCAAACGCCACACAACTCCTTGTGTTCTATCCGTACAAAGCAACTACGCAAAGCACAGCTCTGATACCACTGTAGGGATATGCGCGACAGAAAATCAAAATTTTCTCTCACATGCGGAAGCAACACCCAAAGATCTTATTAAGGAGATGCAAGTAACGGGGAGGGTAATCAACATACCCTCGAAGAACACGAGCATTGAACGTTAATCACAACGCAGCTTGGTGTAGACCTTGATGCGGTTCACTCCGATCAGCACCACAACGAGCGGTGCCTCCGAGATTTACACACGTACGGCCCAACAACGTCTCCTCTTCTTGATCTAGCAAGCTTGAAGGAGAAAGTAGATGGATTCAAACCAGCACGACGGTGTGGTGGTTTGGTGAGCTCTCACGCGGGCAGGGCTTCACCAAGCCAAGACCACAAGAGAAAGGAGCAAGAGGAAGTGTACCGGCTTAGGAATCAATCCTTTTTTCCCCAAATGGTACCCTCCTTATGTAGGATGTGGCGAGGAGTTGTGAGGCTTACCTCCTGAGCTTCCCCGGAAGGAATCAGCCTCCAAATCTTCCCAGGAAGAAACCAGCCTCCAAGGCTTCCCCAGGAAGGAACCTTGCTGCCAAGACTTCTCAAGGAAGGAACTTGGCTGCCAAATATCCTAAGTGAGACGTTCGGGATAGTGGGCCCCACCATGGGACCCACCGGAACATTTCAGGAAAAACCCCGATACAATATCGGTTAATTCCTGAACCTTTCCGGAACCCAAAAACCACATTCCTATATATGGAACTTTATCTCCGGACTCTTCCGGAGCTCCTTGTGATATCCCGGATCCTATCCGGGATCCTATCCGGGACTCTTTACTCGTTCCATAATACAACATTCCATGTGGCTAACTCTTTAGTCACGTGCTTGCAAGCGATACCGAATGTGCATTACCGAGTGGGCCCAGAGTATATCTCTCCGTCACACGGAGGACAAATCCCAGTCTTGATACATGCAAATCAACAAGTACTTTCGGAGATACCTGTAAGACACCTTTATAGTCACCCAGTTACGAGGTGACGTTTGAAGTCCCCAAGACGTATTCCTCAGTACCCGGGATAGACATAATCTCATGGTAAAAAAAACAGGATACTTGACAATACAAGACATTGCAATATATACTTATTGATCCGATCAATATTGCTATGCTTGGTTGGGTCTGTCCATCACGTCATTCTCCAATGACATGACCTCGTTATTAATTGACAACTCATGTCCATGGTTAGGAAACCATAACCATCATTAATCAACGAGCTAGTCTAGTAGAGGCTTACTAGGGACTCTGTGTTGTTTACATAACCACACATGTATTAGGTTTCCGGTTAATACAATTATAGCATGGAGAATAAACATTTCCATGAACATGGAAATATGATAACAACTCTTTGTTATTGCCTCTAGAGCATATTTCCAACAGAGACAACGCCGTAGCAATGAGGACAAAAAAAAAGGAGAGACACCTGATAGGGTCGCCGCCGCCGCCTCGCCGACACCATGCATGAACCCGAAAACCGCCGATCTAATGAATCGGCAAACACATGATGTCATTAATTCTGAGACGCCGGCGTGGGAGTGGAGCTGAGCTAGATTTATTCGTCCGGGTGCCGCTCCCACCACCCCAACGACGCAACACGATCTATAAACCAAACCCTTACTACAGAGGCCTTACTACAGAGGGGAGGAACATGATCTTTGATCGACAACAACTGTACATGTTAATTATATGGTATTGTGCGTTTACACATTTCAATACGGACCAAATATGGAGCAATGTTAATAAACTGCCTACTGAAATACGTATTTTAGAAAAAAGATAATTTTTTTTTGGTTATATTTAGAAACGGAGAGAGTAGTATACATTGCTGCTAGCTTGCTTCACTGTCCGGCTCAGATGCATGACCCCTCCCTGTTCATTCCTGGAAGTTTCTTCCGGTTAGCTACGACGTCCGCAAGATACACACGGCAGCGACGCGCAGTGGCACCCGGCCCAACACAGCGCATGGGATCGATCGATCCAGATCAGGCTCAGGCAGACGTACATGGGTCTGATATGCCGACTTCGGCGACCGTTGACAAAATATTTTTTTTAGATAATGGGTGCGGATTCTCGGACTCTGCATCTAAAAGATGCACATAGCCACCCATTAACAAAACATATATACGGCATTTCTTAAGCTTTCGGTCTGCACGTTGAAGATCGAGACGGAGATATCGATTCAGAAACCTGCCTGCTAGCTGCAGTTAAGGTCGCAACAGTGCCTGCGGTTGGAACGCTAAGGTGTCAGCTTCGTCTATTTATCATGCATTGTTCAGTGAGCGCGACGACGAGGAAGATGGATCGGCGCCACTCGAAAGTGAAACCGGGACAGCACTGGCTTAAGCCTCTCCATGTCTCCAATTATAACAGGTCAACCTTGCGTTGCAAGTCTCAGTCTGCAGCCCGAGTCACCGGCGGAATCCCAGACCGGTTCCGTGGCTCAGATCACCGCGCCGGCGCGCCCTAATCAATTACCTAGTCGTCGTCGTCGTCGTCGTTCACAGGGTGAAATAGATCGGTCTGTTGATTACTTGATTTGTAAAACATAGTTACCTCGACACGGTTTCTACTAGCTTATAAGCTAGCAGGATCAAGAAGCAACACCCAGGTTTTACTTTGACTGATTCTCGTCCACGTACTAGTATATGCAACAAGCTGGAGATATAACCAACAAGTTGGTGTATATTTTTTGTTGGTTCTTGGGGGGCACGAAATAGATTGTGTAAAGAAATTAGATGGATACGTCAGAGGATAAGCACGGGCTTTACACATGGATGGATGTTTTATGTATCTATGTTGGGAGAACATGGAGCGGCCATTGGGATTTGGTGGTGGACAATCGTCAAACTTGACAGCCCATGCACGTTAGCGCATCCAAGCGAATCAAAACTTGCAATTGTCAAACTCTTAATTAACTACACTGCCAGTCTGCCACTAGGCAACATCGCCGATCGATTAGTTAGCAATATAGTATATACATAGTTCTTTTTTTCATTAGCAACAAAAAGGTATACATGGTCTTTTCATTGAAGTCTTCAAAGAGTCATATATCTTTCAGATAGTCACTCCGTCCAAAAATAAGTGTCTCAAGTTTGCTCAAAAGTGGATGTATCTAGACATGTTTCATGTATACATATATTCACTTTTTGACAAATTTGAGACACTTATTTTTAGACGGAGGGAGTAATATTTTATGCCTTAATTTGTTTCTCATGTTTAAAATTACAAGTAAAAAAGTTGCACTAGCTAACCAAATGTGGGTTGGATTTTTCTCGGGGAGGAACATGGTCAAAGCCTCAAAAGGAGATCTAGGCGTCATTCCATTTTGTCCTCTAGGTAAAGAAACATTTTAAACAAAAATTTCCATGTTTAAATAAGTCAAGCTTTAGCTTTGCAGAAACAAACATTCAGTCACAGTCAACTAACCTCGGTATCAGTCCTAAACAGATGACAAGCTCCATTTTCTTAGTGTCGTTGGATTGATAGCTAGCTGGCTATCCGGCCTCTAATCTCATGCGCTTACGGTAGATACAGAAAAGTGATTCAGAATTAAATCTAGCGAAATGAAATTTTATATTATTGCTCATCAGCTTCTGGGTTCTGGCTGTCAGCTTCAGAAGAATCAAGGCTACAAACACGGACTACTCACAAAGTGGGTGTGAAACTGTATGTATATCGGCCACAACAATTCGTCTTGTCGATCTCTTCTTACCAACCTAATCATGTGACGTGATAAGAGTTAAAGTGGCATCAATTTTTTTTCTTGAAGAAGAATAAAATGCTGCGGCAGAATCTATAGCTATCTGCAGTAGTTTCGTGCGTCTTGGCTACTAGCACTGGCTAAAACAAAAGCTAGCTAGCTGTCGATGGGGAAAGCAATCAGCCAACAAGTACCATATACTCCCTCCGTCCACAAATAACTGTTTTAGATTTGTCAAAAAGTGGATGTATCTAGACTTGAAACATGTATAGATACATCCACTTTTGTACAAATTTGAGACACTTATTATGGAACGGAGGGAGTACTTTATATGCTTCTGGAATGGCATATGTAGTCATGAAAGAACAGTCCTTGTAGTAATACTATTCAGCTAGCGTTCGGGGCGAACAAAGTTACAAGTCAAGTCGTCGTGTCAGGCTCAGTAATCTCGCAGTTTTCCTCTGCTTCCAGTATAGTCAAGATCTGCAGGTCGTTGGCAGATCATCGTAAGATAGATGGCTGCTTGATAGATCCATTCAACCTATACCAGTCCGCGTTCAAACAACGTTGGTCCGAGAGAACATATTAGAACCACAGGGGCATAGAGGTACGTAGACAAAAAAAATAGCAAAGCCTGTTTCAATCCGTAAAAGAGAAAAACAGGAAAAGGAAACACTATTGACTTGGACTAATGAATATGATGTCACCGTGCCCTGAGAAACGTCGTCATAGTCTAATACTCGCCGAGGATTGCAAGGCAGGTATTTTTGCCAAAACTGGCCCCTGGCCAGAACTAATCTCGTATCTGGCCCTTCCGGAAAACTATGTCCGGATCTGGCCCCTGAGGTCGGCGCCAACGCAAATGGCGCCGAACTTGTGCAGTTCGGCGTCAGCCAAAATTTCAGCCGAGCTAGGTCGGCGCCAATGGAAATGGCGCCGAACCCATCAAGCACCAGATTTGAAATTTTGGCTGGCGCTGAACTGCACAAGTTCTGTGCCATTTTCGTTGGCGCCGATCTTAGGGGCCAGATCCGGACATAGTTTTCCGAAAGGACCAGATACGAGATTAGTTCGGGCCAGGGCCAGTTTTGGCAAAAAAATACGCAAGGCAGCAATTGCATGCATTTTCATCTGGCTCAGTTTACTCACGACTCGTACTAGTCTTCGACAGTGCTTATGTCTAGGTGCACCAGTCAAAGTCTAGCAGCAGCTGGAGCCGGGCTGACTAGTCGTGATATGCGACTCCTAGACTGAACACCAGGTTAGATTCACTCTCTGAACGTACGTAGCTACACCATGAGCGTGACATCTCCCCATTACAAGTGCAGGATGCGAAATACAGTATGTGTATTTCTAACTTGACATATCTGCCTTTCTCCTAAAGTTGTATTCTGATCCGTAAAAATGTACTGTACTTACGTTGTTTGAATATTGTGCAATAATGAATAAATTAAGTGAGGCCATATGCATCAATGGATGCAGAGGACAGGATATATACGTACGTTCCCCTTTTCGGGAAAAAAATACCCACCTCTCTCCGATGGAACGCATGAATCGTGACAACCCGTGAGACAATTAAATATGGTCTCATGCATGCCGGTCTTAGCTCCCGGTTCCAATCTTATCGAGTAGCTTCGAGCTCTTGATCTCCAGCTCTATCGATCGAAATGTGTAGTCGCTTTTTTCCGAGGCTGCTCCTGACTGAAAAAAGAAAAATAGTACGTAAAACATTTCAAAAATTATGAAAAACATTAGTGATGAACATATAAAAGTTTTCTACATACGTGAAAAGTTTCCTGGTGAATTCACATTCGTAGTACCTTGTGCATAAAAAGTCATGATCTATAAAATATATTTTGAAATCTCATTCTGGCCACTGATTTTGTTATTTTTTACACAGAGCACTACGACTGTCATTTTAGCACGAAACTTGGCTCACATGTAGAATACTTGTATGTGTTACTCACCAAATTGTTTAAGAATTTTTTGAAATGTTTTACTATTTGTTTGGATTTTTGTATTCAGCCAGGAGCAGGTGAGCTCAGAAGCCAATTTTTTAGAAACAAGGGGCAAAAGATTTGCCCCATTTTCTTTATTAAGAGAGAGTTAAGGCATACAATTCGAACAACACCAACATACAATTGCAAAACGTATTACTCTCCCGACATTAGTTCTCCAAGGCGCTTCGCGCCCGCGATCACCCAAAGCTTCGCCTCATTTTTGATCTTGGCGAGAATGCCAATAGATGAGGTGTATTTTTTGCGAAACACCCGAGCATTCCGTTAGTTCCAAATTTCCCAAGAGATGAGGAGGGCGAGTGAAGTCATTGCTTTGCGGTTGTTCATCCCGACACCGGACATGTGACGCCACCAATCCTTGAGAGAGAGGGTCGGCCAAGGGAGAGGTCAAGGTGTTGCAACCCAAGCCAATCTTTCAAAAGGCTCCAAATCCTAGTAGTGAACCGGCAATGGACAAGGAGGTGGGAGGCCGACTCGGGAACCCTTTTGCATAGCGGGCAAAACCCACAATTTGGCCGGCCGCGACGTGCCAAGCGATCGCCGTCCAAAGGCGGTTTTGGAGAGCAAGCCAAGCGAAGAATTTCGTTTTGGGTGAGCTCAGGAGCCAATTTGAATTTCTGCTTTTTTTTTCCTTCTCCCGCTAAGTGATCTGATCTCGCTTATAAACCATAATTAAGCTTGTTCTTGATTCTTAGTTGTCACTTAACTACTTAAGCCTAGGCGTACATGACTAGATTAAAAAAAAAGGAAGTATGCATGGCTTGACGATACGTCTAAGAGATAAGCGGTAGTTTACTAGCTATGCAGTATAGCTAAGTAGCTAGAGAGAGGTCGAGGACTAGATGGCGGAAGAGGCAATGTTCCAAGATAACCTAGAGCTCTTGATCATCTCCTGCTCAAAATGTTTGCCCTTGAATTTGTTCTTCTCATACACATGATCCATATCTAATCGCACTTAACTAGCTCTAAAATCAAGCTTGTTCTTGAAGTGCCAAGTGCCCACAACAAAAGTGCACTACTAATTTGTGCCCTAGCTTAGCCGGAGGGATCTCGAGGACATGTTATGTTTGGAAATTTTCTTTTCCTCCTTACAATTCCGATGCAAAGAGACGTCGATTCCGATGCAAAGAGACGTCGGTTTCGTGGCTACATGTCGCAATTTGACCCTCTGTTCTTTTTGGCGCTCTCATGCATGTGGGTTGGAGACTGCGATGTGAAGGTGCTACAGGCCGGGCTGCGCTCCTCCAGGTGCATGCATGTGGTAGTGGGCGAAAAGGCTCCGGGAGTTATCTGATCGATCCCATAATTGCATGCATCCATGCACCTGGCCATGGTGTGGCGATGCGTTCTGTATATGCTATAGTTAGCAACAGCTGGAAAACAAAAATGGGACTGGTACTATGACAGGCGGGAAATAGCTTTTGCCTCCCGAGGACCAGTATTCCTCCCAGTCTTAAAAAAAATCGAAAATCGTATTTATAAGTTTAAAAAATATATTAAATAATCATGCATGTTATTAATGAAGTATACTATAAGCGTGCAAAATCTCAATGCAAAATATTTTGTATTATGTGCTACACAGAAATGACAAAAGTTGGAATTTTGAAACTATAGATTATACGCTATACTTGAATCTGTACATTTGTTATTTTTGTGTAGCTCAAAAAATAAAGTATTTTGCGTTGAGATTTTTCATGTTTGTAGGATATATCATTAAGAATATGCATGATTTGTTTCAGAATTTTTTGAAACTTTAAAATATAGTTTTTAATTTTTTTTTAAATGATGAGATCACTGGAGCTCGGGAGCACCAAATCTCTAGTCGAAGAATAACCGGGAACCATATAGATATAGTATTATTCCTCGGCGTGTTAATTTGTCTATTCATGAGCCGTTATTCGAAATTTCGTCGGTGGAAACTTAAACATTCAAATAAATTTCACATCAAGAAAGTCATTTTGGCTCCCGATCTCCCGTGATCGCTCTTTCACATTAAAAAAAAACTGTGTACTTAGATGTGTCCTCTACCTTACAGGACTAGCGGAATGTTCAGGTGCACACCGGTTTAAGAATACTCTCTCCGTCTAAAAATAAGTGTATCAAGTTTGCCCAAAATTGGATGTATCTATACATGAAACATGTATAGATACATCCACTTTATAGCAAACTTGAGACACTTATAGTGAGATGGAGGGAGTACAAGTGTACATGACAAAAAAGAAAATTACAGGGCCGTAACTATAGAAAACGGAGAATGACGCCGTGCTCTCTAAATGTACCGCTAGTTTTGGCGTGAGATATAAATTCCGTCCATTATGCATATGTGTTGCATACTTTTATAGATCCCGGTTGGCGCTAGCTAACTTCAACGGCATTTCCCAGGAAGAAAATAAACTTCACCGGCCGGCCGGCTCAGACGCGCATGAGCCCCTGTTCATTCCTGGAAGTTTCTTCCGGCTACGGCGAGGACGACGCCGTGAGATACACACGGCGGCGACGCGGACGCGCCTCGAGCAGAGGGCCCACGACCGGAGACTGCACATCATCGATCGATCCAGATCAGGTCCGGCGTGCATGGGGCCTGCCTGAAACTAGCCCGACTTCAGCGACCGTTGACAAAACATAGAGCTTTCGGTCTGAACCTACGTTGAAAAATTGGAACGGAGATATGAGGATCGATCCATGCGGCGAGCTACCGGCAGTTATGTCCGCAACAGTGCTTGCTGTTGGGAACGCTGGACACCCCTAGCTAGCTTTGCACGAGACACGTTCATCATGCAATTTGCAAATTGCATGAGCATGAAAGTGAACGCTGGGAGCGCTGCACAGTGAACGTGTCAGTTTCGTTGAGTTAGCATGCATGTTCAGTGAGCGCAACGGCGGCGACGATCGACAGTACGTGCGCCACTAGGAAGTGAAACAGGGACACAGTACAGCCCATGCAGGCTAAGTTCACCAACTCTCCAATCGCTGGAGAGAACCATTGCTCGACAGAGATCGCGAGTACGGTGGCTAAAGGAGGGAGATGCGAACACGAAGCTTTTCCATGCAGTGGCGAACGGAAGACGAGCCAGAAATTTTATATCTAGCATCGAGGAGAATGAGCAGATCATTACAGATCAAGATGAGAAGGTGGATGTTTTTTCGCGAGCTTATGTTCAGATCCTTGGAACAAACAGAGAGAGGGAGCACAGCTTGGACTTGGAGGCCCTGAACCTGCCACGGCTCGACCTCCAGGGAATTGACAATTTATTCACAGAGGAAGAGGTGTGGGTTGTTATCAAGGAACTGCCTGCAGATAGAGCTCCAGGGCCGGATGGATTTATTGGAGCTTTTTACCAAAGAGCTTGGCCAACGATTAAAGGCGACATCATGGCAGGTCTACTGAAATTGGCAGGGAGAGATGGTCGCGGTTTTGCGTGTCTGAATAGAGAGCTCATCACGCTGATTCCCAAGAAAGCAGAGGCAAATAGAGTTGGAGATTATCGTCCGATTAGTTTAGTGCATAGTTTCTCCAAGCTATTCTCTAAATTGATTGCGGTACGGTTAAGGCCAAAAATGTCAGATTTGGTAAGCGCAAACCAGTCGGCATTTATCCGAGGGAGAAGCCTACATGACAACTTCGTGTTGGTGCGTCAGGTGGTGAGGAAGATTAACCAAAGGAGGCAGACAGGAGTGTTACTCAAGTTGGACATTTCACGAGCTTTTGACTCGATTTCTTGGCCTTTTTTGTTCGAAGTGCTAAGGCATATGGGATTTAGCGATCTATTTCTCAAATGGATAGCCGTGCTCCTGAACACAGCAACCACCAAAGTTTTGGTGAATGGAGTGCCGGGAAGAAGGATACAGCATGTGCGGGGACTCCGGCAGGGGGATCCCACCTCCCCTCTGCTCTATGTTTTGGGAATGGAGGTGTTTACCTGTCTGATTCATGCGGCGGTACAGAGCAGCTGGCTGTCTGAGCTGGTAGGAATTCAGCCTTTGCAAAGGGTTTCACTTTATGCGGATGATGTTGTGCTATTTATCAGGCCGAACAATCAAGAGCTGTGGTTGATCAAGGAGTTGCTGAAATTGTTTGGGGAAGCCTCTGGCTTAGAAATCAACTACACTAAGACAACTGCTACTGTGATACGAGGTACACAAGAGGAGGAAGAGAGAGTGAGTCAAGTGCTTGGTTGTCAGGTGGTTAATTTTCCAATTAAATATCTGGGATTGCAGCTTGCTTTGAGGCCTCTCACGAAGGCAGAGTGGCAACCAATGCTGGATAGAGCGATTGATTTCTTGCCTGCTTGGCAGCGTGGGATGATCACGAGAGAAGGGCGATTAACTATTATCAAAGCAGTTATAGCAGCCAAGGTAGTACACCATTTGTTAGTGGCAGAGGCCCCGATCTGGTTGTTAGAGGAACTGGAGGGGTGGATGAGGTCCTTCTTTTGGGCTGGGAAGAAAGAGGTCACTGCTGGGCAATGCTTGGTGGCCTGGGAGGCAGTATGTAGGCCAATATTGCATGGAGGACTTGGGATCAAAGATCTGAGGAAACAAGGAATTGCTCTCCGAGTAAGATGGGAGTGGTTAAGACGCACAGACCATTCTAAACCGTGGCAAGGGCTGCCTCCACTGAAGGACAAAGACACACTGGAGATGTTTCAACAGTTAGCTAGGATCACTGTCGGAAATGGAGAGAATGTGATGTTCTGGACAGATAAGTGGATACATGGAGAGAGGGTTTCGGATATAGCACCAGAGGTTTTTGCTGCAGTTAGTACAAGGAGGAAGAACACTAGAACTGTGGCGCAAGGTATGGCAGAGAGCAGCTGGGAGCTGGACATTGTGGACGAGCTGTCAGAGGAGGGATTGATGGAGTACATGACACTTTGGTTTGAAGTGAGTACTTTGGCTCGTGATGTTCAGAATCCTGATTCTTTCCGATGGGTGGAGCGAGCTCGGGTGTGTATTCAGCAAAAGACACGTACAGAGAGCTGTGTCGTGGGCAGCAGAGGAGCGTAATCGCTGTTCCTATCTGGAAGTCGTATGCGCCAGTCAAATGCAAGATTTTTGGATGGCTTGCTACTAAGTATAGGCTATGGACGTCAGACCGAAGAGCGAGGCATGGACTACAGGAGCATTCAGATGCCTGTTACACTTGTTTGCAGGAAGAAGATAATGTAGACCATATTCTGATGCAGTGTGTGTTCGCAAGAGAAACTTGGCTAGGATGCTTGAATAATGCAGGTCTTCAGATCAGAGAGCCGGACATCAACTCTACATCTGAAAGTTGGTGCCTGCAGGCAAGGGAGAGAATTCAGAGTCGACATAGGAGGGCGTTTGATACACTTGTAATTCTGGTGGCTTGGATGTTATGGAAGCAGAGAAATGCTCGAGTTTTCGGGAGGGTTAGAGATCAGTGTACCGTGCCGCAACTTATTAGTAGAATTAGAGAGGAGTTGCAGTTGTGGCAGAGTGCAAGAGGGAGTAGGAGAGTAGATGTTGTGAGAGAGTAGTCTGTTTTGAGTGTGGAGTTGGAGTATAACTGATCCCGGTGTTCGCACCAGGTTTCAGTTTTCTTGTAATTGTATTGCTCTCCTTCTATAAAGCTAAAGTATGCCTTTGGCATACTCTTTAAAAAGACAAGTCAACCTTGCGTTGCAAGTCCCGGTCTGCCTGCAGATCGACTCACGGTTTCTTGGCTCGGACTCGGATGGCCCGCCTTAATTATTTAGGTCATTTCCTTCTGGAGTCCTTCTTGTAAAGTTTCTGAACCGGCACGTAATTTTTACTTTCTTTGAGGTCCTTGTGCGCACTATACGTTTGAGTTTATCAAAATATGAGCGGTGCTATGGATCCTTCGGGATCCTAATTTGTTCAAAAAAAAAGTTTATTTAGGTCGTCGTCATTCGCAGCAGGGTCTTCTTCACATGAATTTTTTTGTACTACTTTGCTAGAAACCCCTAGAACATGTTTCTAGCTTCACACTTCACTCCAACAGGCCAGATTTGTTTTTAGGAATGGGGAGTGATACGTCTCAAACATATCTATAATTTTTGATATTCCATGCTAATATTATACCAATTGTTACATGTTTTGCATCAACTTTATGTCACTTTTATACATTTTTTGGGACTAACCTATTAACAAGATGCCGCAGTGCCAGTTCCTGGTTTCTGCTGTTTTTGTATTCCAGAAAAGCAAGTCAGGAAATATTCTCGGAATTAGACGAAAATTTACGTAGGGCCCTATTTTATCAGAAAACGCCAGGAGCCAGAAGGAGCAACGAAGAGCAGCCAGGAGGGCCCCACACGCACCCAGGGCGCGGGTCCCCACCCCTCTGGCGCGCCCTGGGTGGTGTGGGCCCCTCGGGGCTCTCCAGCCGCCGCCCTTTCGCCTACTTATTCCCCCCGATGAAAAAACCCTAAGTACCCGAGTCATATTCCACGAAAAGTTTCAGAGGCGCCGCCGTCGTCAACCCTAGCTCGGGAGGGTCCAGAACCTCTTCCGGCACCCTGCCGGAGAGGGGAATCATCATCGGAGGGCTCTACATCACCATGCCTGCCTCCGAATGATGCGTGAGTAGTTCATCCTAGGACTATGGGTTCATAGCAGTAGCTAGATGGTTTCTCTCCACTTTATGCCATCATGTTTAGATCTTGTGAGCTGCCTATCATGATCAAGATCATATTATTGTAATGCTACATGTTGTGTTTGCTGGGATCCGATGAATATTGAATACTATGTCAAGTTGATTATCAATCTATGTCATATGTTATTTATGATCTTGCATGCTTTCCGTTACTAGTAGATGCTTTGGCCAAGTAGATGCCTGTAACTCCAAGATGGAGTATTTATGCTAGATAGTGGGTTCATGCCTCCGGTAATCTGGAGAGTGACAGCAACTTCTAAGATTGCGGATGTGCTGTTGCCACTAGGGATAAACTAACAATGCTATGTCCACGGTCATATGTACTTGTTTACATTACGCACATTACTAATGCGATTATCCGTTGCTTGCAACTTAATACCAACGGGGGACTCGGATGACAACCTGGCGGTGGATTATTAGTCATAGATGCTGTTGGATAACAGTCTATGTATTTTGTCGTAATGCCCAATTAAATATCATAGTAATCATCATGTCATATATATGCATTGTCATGCGCTCAATATTTGTCAATTGCCCAGCTGTAATTTGTTCACCCAGCATGTTAGTTATCTTTAATGGAGAGACACCACTAGTGAACTGTGGACCCCGGTCCATTCTTTTACACTGATTAAACCACAAACTGCAAACATTGTTCCTTTTCATTTTCTGTAATTAAATACTGTTTCTACACCATACGTTTAATCCTTTATTTTCAGCAAACCGGTGAGATTGACAATCTAACTGTTTCGATGGGGCAAAGTAGTTTGATTGTGTTGTGTGCAGATTCCACGTCAGCGCCGGATTCCCTGATGTTGCGCCGCATCATATTTCGCCGTTGACAACCTTCTGAAGTGCCGCTGCTCCTACTGGTTCGATTAAACCTTGGTTTCATACTGTGGAAAAACTTGCTGCTACACTGCATCATAACTTCCTCTTGGGGTCTCCCAACGAACGTATGTTTCACACCAAGCAACAGGGAGACGCCCGGGCTCTGTATCAAAATGATGCACACAGCCTTATTTTATATTAAAAAGAGTTTGAGAGTATCTATCCAGCTTATTACAACTCACAGGTCACACAAAGTGTAACGAACCTTGGTATGGCCAACCAACAGGCCAGATATGGCCGGTGAGAACCGAGAACTGGTATTTTGAGTCAAATACAGAAATTCACTATGGCTTCAGTGTAAAGAGCTGATGCCCACAAGTATAGGGGATCGTTGAAATCTTCGTTTGGGAAGTATTACCCAAATTTATAGTTCGACTCTAGGGAACACAAGAATACCAATAAGACTTTAGCAATTGAGGCGTCACTCTCAACCACACCTGTATATCAATAAACTTGCTGCAGATAGTTATGCCAGTAGGATGATTCAAGCAAGCAAAATAAAACAGCAGTAGTAAACAAGGGTTTCCCAGTTTTCACGGGAAAAGTGAAAGTGTAACTCAGAAATTTAAAACGTAGGCATGAGGTGATAGCGGGGTGTTGCATGAATAAGATTGATCATATAATAAGATACAAATAGCAATGGGACTTATCTCTAACTCCGATATATGTAGGTATATGTTCCGTAAATAGTTGTGCATACTAACCAAGAGAATTTGCACAACATCTATTGTCCTACCTGCCCATTTCACCGGGCCAACTTGGAACTACAGGTAATTAAGGTCTACCCTTTCGAATAGCCCGGAACAACGCATTAACACTTCATGAACACATAGAATCCACAAACTAAAACATCTCCCCCTTGTTTTCCATATATGTCACTTTTAGGGTTCGCAGGTTCAACATAATAGCAGGTGATACACTTTGCAGATAAATACCAAACTCAAATATATTATGGGGCAAAATAAGTTCAGTACTGAAATTATGCCACTCGGACCCTAGTAGCAAGCATTAAACATAGCATAAGTGCATCAACACAATACAAAAATATCCTCAAGATAAACCCCTAAGATCTCGGACAACGGGTATCATTACATGATAAATCTCATCCAATCCCCATCCACCTCATATACCTACAGTGGACTACTCACACATGGTGATGGTGAAGGAGCTCATGGTCGATGGAAATGAAGGCGGTGAAGATGGCGGTGAACACGGCCTCCGGATCCCTCCTCCGGGGAGAAATCCTGGATCAATCTGTCTCCGAAAACGAAGATCGTGGTGGCGGCGGCGCTCTGTTTCGCCAAAGCTCCCCTCCTTCTAGTCAGCCACTTTTTCGTATATATGAGGGCATAGAGGTACGTAGACAAAAAAAAAATAGCAAAGCCTGTTTCAATCCGTAAAAGAGAAAAACAGGAAAAGGAAACACTATTGACTTGGACTAATGAATATGATGTCACCGTGCCCTGAGAAACGTCGTCATAGTCTAATACTCGCCGAGGATTGCAAGGCAGGTATTTTTTTGCCAAAACTGGCCCTTGTCCCGAACTAATCTCGTATCTAGCCCTTCCGGAAAACTATGTCCGGATCTGGCCCCTGAGGTCGGCGCCAACGCAAATGGCGCCGAACTTGTGCAGTTCGGCGTCAGCCAAAATTTCAGCCGAGCTAGGTCGGCGCCAATGGAAATGGCGCCGAACCCATCAAGCACCAGATTTGAAATTTTGGCTGGCGCTGAACTGCACAAGTTCTGTGCCATTTTCGTTGGCGCCGACCTTAGGGGCCAGATCCGGACATAGTTTTCCGAAAGGACCAGATACGAGATTAGTTCGGGCCAGGGCCAGTTTTGGCAAAAAAATACGCAAGGCAGCAATTGCATGCATTTTCATCTGGCTCAGTTTACTCACGACTCGTACTAGTCTTCGACAGTGCTTATGTCTAGGTGCACCAGTCAAAGTCTAGCAGCAGCTGGAGCCGGCTGACTAGTCGTGATATGCGACTCCTAGACTGAACACCAGGTTAGATTCACTCTCTGAACGTACGTAGCTACACCATGAGCGTGACATCTCCCCATTACAAGTGCAGGATGCGAAATACAGTATGTGTATTTCTAACTTGACATATCTGCCTTTCTCCTAAAGTTGTATTCTGATCCGTAAAAATGTACTGTACTTACGTTGTTTGAATATTGTGCAATAATGAATAAATTAAGTGAGGCCATATGCATCAATGGATGCAGAGGACAGGATATATACGTACGTTCCCCTTTTCGGGAAAAAAATACCCACCTCTCTCCGATGGAACGCATGAATCGTGACAACCCGTGAGACAATTAAATATGGTCTCATGCATGCCGGTCTTAGCTCCCGGTTCCAATCTTATCGAGTAGCTTCGAGCTCTTGATCTCCAGCTCTATCGATCGAAATGTGTAGTCGCTTTTTTCCGAGGCTGCTCCTGACTGAAAAAAGAAAAATAGTACGTAAAACATTTCAAAAATTATGAAAAACATTAGTGATGAACATATAAAAGTTTTCTACATACGTGAAAAGTTTCCTGGTGAATTCACATTCGTAGTACCTTGTGCATAAAAAGTCAGTGATCTATAAAATATATTTTGAAATCTCATTCTGGCCACTGATTTTGTTATTTTTTACACGGAGCACTACGACTGTCATTTTAGCACGAAACTTGGCTCACATGTAGAATACTTGTATGTGTTACTCACCAAATTGTTTAAGAATTTTTTGAAGTGTTTTACTATTTGTTTGGATTTTTGTATTCAGCCAGGAGCAGGTGAGCTCAGAAGCCAATTTTTTAGAAACAAGGGGCAAAAGATTTGCCCCATTTTCTTTATTAAGAGAGAGTTAAGGCATACAATTCGAACAACACCAACATACAATTGCAAAACGTATTACTCTCCCGACATTAGTTCTCCAAGGCGCTTCGCGCCCGCGATCACCCAAAGCTTCGCCTCATTTTTGATCTTGGCGAGAATGCCAATAGATGAGGTGTATTTTTTGCGAAACACCCGAGCATTCCGTTAGTTCCAAATTTCCCAGAGATGAGGAGGGCGAGTGAAGTCATTGCTTTGCGGTTGTTCATCCCGACACCGGACATGTGACGCCACCAATCCTTGAGAGAGAGGGTCGGCCAATGGGAGAGGTCAAGGTGTTGCAACCCAAGCCAATCTTTCAAAAGGCTCCAAATCCTAGTAGTGAACCGGCAATGGACAAGGAGGTGGGAGGCCGACTCGGGAACCCTTTTGCATAGCGGGCAAAACCCACAATTTGGCCGGCCGCGACGTGCCAAGCGATCGCCGTCCAAAGGCGGTTTTGGAGAGCAAGCCAAGCGAAGAATTTCGTTTTGGGTGAGCTCAGGAGCCAATTTGAATTTCTGCTTTTTTTTTCCTTCTCCCGCTAAGTGATCTGATCTCGCTTATAAACCATAATTAAGCTTGTTCTTGATTCTTAGTTGTCACTTAACTACTTAAGCCTAGGCGTACATGACTAGATTAAAAAAAAAAGGAAGTATGCATGGCTTGACGATACGTCTAAGAGATAAGCGGTAGTTTACTAGCTATGCAGTATAGCTAAGTAGCTAGAGAGAGGTCGAGGACTAGATGGCGGAAGAGGCAATGTTCCAAGATAACCTAGAGCTCTTGATCATCTCCTGCTCAAAATGTTTGCCCTTGAATTTGTTCTTCTCATACACATGATCCATATCTAATCGCACTTAACTAGCTCTAAAATCAAGCTTGTTCTTGAAGTGCCAAGTGCCCACAACAAAAGTGCACTACTAATTTGTGCCCTAGCTTAGCCGGAGGGATCTCGAGGACATGTTATGTTTGGAAATTTTCTTTTCCTCCTTACAATTCCGATGCAAAGAGACGTCGATTCCGATGCAAAGAGACGTCGGTTTCGTGGCTACATGTCGCAATTTGACCCTCTGTTCTTTTTGGCGCTCTCATGCATGTGGGTTGGAGACTGCGATGTGAAGGTGCTACAGGCCGGGCTGCGCTCCTCCAGGTGCATGCATGTGGTAGTGGGCGAAAAGGCTCGGGAGTTATCTGATCGATCCCATAATTGCATGCATCCATGCACCTGGCCATGGTGTGGCGATGCGTTCTGTATATGCTATAGTTAGCAACAGCTGGAAAACAAAAATGGGACTGGTACTATGACAGGCGGGAAATAGCTTTTGCCTCCCGAGGACCAGTATTCCTCCCAGTCTTAAAAAAATCGAAAATCGTATTTATAAGTTTAAAAAATACATTAAAAAATCATGCATGTTATTAATGAAGTATACTATAAGCGTGCAAAATCTCAATGCAAAATATTTTGTATTATGTGCTACACAGAAATGACAAAAGTTGGAATTTTGAAACTATAGATTATACGCTATACTTGAATCTGTACATTTGTTATTTTTGTGTAGCTCAAAAAATAAAGTATTTTGCGTTGAGATTTTTCATGTTTGTAGGATATATCATTAAGAATATGCATGATTTGTTTCAGAATTTTTTGAAACTTTAAAATACAGTTTTTAATTTTTTTTTAAATGATGAGATCACTGGAGCTCGGGAGCACCAAATCTCTAGTCGAAGAATAACCGGGAACCATATAGATATAGTATTATTCCTCGGCGTGTTAATTTGTCTATTCATGAGCCGTTATTCGAAATTTCGTCGGTGGAAACTTAAACATTCAAATAAATTTCACATCAAGAAAGTCATTTTGGCTCCCGATCTCCCGTGATCGCTCTTTCACATTAAAAAAAAACTGTACTTAGATGTGTCCTCTACCTTACAGGACTAGCGGAATGTTCAGGTGCACACCGGTTTAAGAATACTCTCTCCGTCTAAAAATAAGTGTATCAAGTTTGTCCAAAATTGGATGTATCTATACATGAAACATGTATAGATACATCCACTTTATAGCAAACTTGAGACACTTATAGTGAGATGGAGGGAGTACAAGTGTACATGACAAACAGAAAATTACAGGGCCGTAACTATAGAAAACGGAGAATGACGCCGTGCTCTCTAAATGTACCGCTAGTTTTGGCGTGAGATATAAATTCCGTCCATTATGCATATGTGTTGCATACTTTTATAGATCCCGGTAGGCGCTAGCTAACTTCAACGGCATTTCCCAGGAAGAAAATAAACTTCACCGGCGGCCGGCTCAGACGCGCATGAGCCCCTGTTCATTCCTGGAAGTTTCTTCCGGCTACGGCGAGGACGACGCCGTGAGATACACACGGCGGCGACGCGGACGCGCCTCGAGCAGAGGGCCCACGACCGGAGACTGCACATCATCGATCGATCCAGATCAGGTCCGGCGTGCATGGGGCCTGCCTGAAACTAGCCCGACTTCAGCGACCGTTGACAAAACATAGAGCTTTCGGTCTGAACCTACGTTGAAAAATTGGAACGGAGATATGAGGATCGATCCATGCGGCGAGCTACCGGCAGTTATGTCCGCAACAGTGCTTGCTGTTGGGAACGCTGGACACCCTAGCTAGCTTTGCACGAGACACGTTCATCATGCAATTTGCAAATTGCATGAGCATGAAAGTGAACGCTGGGAGCGCTGCACAGTGAACGTGTCAGTTTCGTTGAGTTAGCATGCATGTTCAGTGAGCGCAACGGCGGCGACGATCGACAGTACGTGCGCCACTAGGAAGTGAAACAGGGACACAGTACAGCCCATGCAGGCTAAGTTCACCAACTCTCCAATCGCTGGAGAGAACCATTGCTCGACAGAGATCGCGAGTACGGTGGCTAAAGGAGGGAGATGCGAACACGAAGCTTTTCCATGCAGTGGCGAACGGAAGACGAGCCAGAAATTTTATATCTAGCATCGAGGAGAATGAGCAGATCATTACAGATCAAGATGAGAAGGTGGATGTTTTTTCGCGAGCTTATGTTCAGATCCTTGGAACAAACAGAGAGAGGGAGCACAACTTGGACTTGGAGGCCCTGAACCTGCCACGGCTCGACCTCCAGGGAATTGACAATTTATTCACAGAGGAAGAGGTGTGGGTTGTTATCAAGGAACTGCCTGCAGATAGAGCTCCAGGCCGGATGGATTTATTGGAGCTTTTTACCAAAGAGCTTGGCCAACGATTAAAGGCGACATCATGGCAGGTCTACTGAAATTGGCAGGGAGAGATGGTCGCGGTTTTGCGTGTCTGAATAGAGAGCTCATCACGCTGATTCCCAAGAAAGCAGAGGCAAATAGAGTTGGAGATTATCGTCCGATTAGTTTAGTGCATAGTTTCTCCAAGCTATTCTCTAAATTGATCGCGGTACGGTTAAGGCCAAAGATGTCAGATTTGGTAAGCGCAAACCAGTCGGCATTTATCCGAGGGAGAAGCCTACATGACAACTTCGTGTTGGTGCGTCAGGTGGTGAGGAAGATTAACCAAAGGAGGCAGACAGGAGTGTTACTCAAGTTGGACATTTCACGAGCTTTTGACTCGATTTCTTGGCCTTTTTTGTTCGAAGTGCTAAGGCATATGGGATTTAGCGATCTATTTCTCAAATGGATAGCCGTGCTCCTGAACACAGCAACCACCAAAGTTTTGGTGAATGGAGTGCCGGGAAGAAGGATACAGCATGTGCGGGGACTCCGGCAGGGGGATCCCACCTCCCTCTGCTCTATGTTTTGGGAATGGAGGTGTTTACCTGTCGATTCATGCGGCGGTACAGAGCAGCTGGCTGTCTGAGCTGGTAGGAATTTAGCCTTTGCAAAGGGTTTCACTTTATGCGGATGATGTTGTGCTATTTATCAGGCCGAACAATCAAGAGCTGTGGTTGATCAAGGAGTTGCTGAAATTGTTTGGGGAAGCCTCTGGCTTAGAAATCAACTACACTAAGACAACTGCTACTGTGATACGAGGTACACAAGAGGAGGAAGAGAGAGTGAGTCAAGTGCTTGGTTGTCAGGTGGTTAATTTTCCAATTAAATATCTGGGATTGCAGCTTGCTTTGAGGCCTCTCACGAAGGCAGAGTGGCAACCAATGCTGGATAGAGCGATTGATTTCTTGCCTGCTTGGCAGCGTGGGATGATCACGAGAGAAGGGCGATTAACTATTATCAAAGCAGTTATAGCAGCCAAGGTAGTACACCATTTGTTAGTGGCAGAGGCCCCGATCTGGTTGTTAGAGGAACTGGAGGGGTGGATGAGGTCCTTCTTTTGGGCTGGGAAGAAAGAGGTCACTGCTGGGCAATGCTTGGTGGCCTGGGAGGCAGTATGTAGGCCAATATTGCATGGAGGACTTGGGATCAAAGATCTGAGGAAACAAGGAATTGCTCTCCGAGTAAGATGGGAGTGGTTAAGACGCACAGACCATTCTAAACCGTGGCAAGGGCTGCCTCCACTGAAGGACAAAGACACACTAGAGACGTTTCAACAGTTAGCTAGGATCACTATCGGAAATGGAGAGAATGTGATGTTCTGGACAGATAAGTGGATACATGGAGAGAGGGTTTCGGATATAGCACCAGAGGTTTTTGCTGCAGTTAGTACAAGGAGGAAGAACACTAGAACTGTGGCGCAAGGTATGGCAGAGAGCAGCTGGGAGCTGGACATTGTGGACGAGCTGTCAGAGGAGGGATTGATGGAGTACATGACACTTTGGTTTGAAGTGAGTACTTTGGCTCGTGATGTTCAGAATCCTGATTCTTTCCGATGGGTGGGAGCGAGCTCGGGTGTGTATTCAGCAAAAGACACGTACAGAGAGCTGTGTCGTGGGCAGCAGAGGAGCGTAATCGATGTTCCTATCTGGAAGTCGTATGCGCCAGTCAAATGCAGATTTTTGGATGGCTTGCTACTAAGTATAGGCTATGGACGTCAGACCGAAGAGCGAGGCATGGACTACAGGAGCATTCAGATGCCTGTTACACTTGTTTGCAGGAAGAAGATAATGTAGACCATATTCTGATGCAGTGTGTGTTCGCAAGAGAAACTTGGCTAGGATGCTTGAATAATGCAGGTCTTCAGATCAGAGAGCCGGACATCAACTCTACATTTGAAAGTTGGTGGCTGCAGGCAAGGGAGAGAATTCAGAGTCGACATAGGAGGGCGTTTGATACACTTGTAATTCTGGTGGCTTGGATGTTATGGAAGCAGAGAAATGCTCGAGTTTTCGGGAGGGTTAGAGATCAGTGTACCGTGCCGCAACTTATTAGTAGAATTAGAGAGGAGTTGCAGTTGTGGCAGAGTGCAAGAGGGAGTAGGAGAGTAGATGTTGTGAGAGAGTAGTCTGTTTTGAGTGTGGAGTTGGAGTATAACTGATCCCGGTGTTCGCACCAGGTTTCAGTTTTCTTGTAATTGTATTGCTCTCCTTCTATAAAGCTAAAGTATGCCTTTGGCATACTCTTTAAAAAGACAAGTCAACCTTGCGTTGCAAGTCCCGGTCTGCCTGCAGATCGACTCACCGGTTTCTTGGCTCGGACTCGGATGGCCCGCCTTAATTATTTAGGTCATTTCCTTCTGGAGTCCTTCTTGTAAAGTTTCTGAACCGGCACGTAATTTTTACTTTCTTTGAGGTCCTTGTGCGCACTATACGTTTGAGTTTATCAAAATATGAGCGGTGCTATGGATCCTTCGGGATCCTAATTTGTTCAAAAAAAAAGTATATTTAGGTCGTCGTCATTCGCAGCAGGGTCTTCTTCACATGAATTTTTTTGTACTACTTTGCTAGAAACCCCTAGAACATGTTTCTAGCTTCACACTTCACTCCAACAGGCCAGATTTGTTTTTAGGAATGGGGAGTGATACGTCTCAAACGTATCTATAATTTTTATATTCCATGCTAATATTATACCAATTGTTACATGTTTTGCATCAACTTTATGTCACTTTTATACATTTTTTGGGACTAACCTATTAACAAGATGACGCAGTGCCAGTTCCTGGTTTCTGCTGTTTTTGTATTCCAGAAAAGCAAGTCAGGAAATATTCTCGGAATTAGACGAAAATTTACGTAGGGCCCCATTTTATCAGAAAACGCCAGGAGCCAGAAGGAGCAACGAAGAGGAGCCAGGAGGGCCCCACACGCACCCAGGGCGCGGGTCCCCACCCCTCTGGCGCCCTGGGGTGGTGTGGGCCCCTCGGGGCTCTCCAGCCGCCGCTCTTTCGCCTACTTATTCCCCCGATGAAAAAACCCTAAGTACCCGAGTCATATTCCACGAAAAGTTTCAGAGGCGCCGCCATCGTCAACCCTAGCTCGGGAGGGTCCAGAACCTCTTCCCGGCACCCTGCCGGAGAGGGGAATCATCATCGGAGGGCTCTACATCACCATGCCTGCCTCCAGAATGATGCGTGAGTAGTTCATCCTAGGACTATGGGTTCATAACAGTAGCTAGATGGTTTCTCTCCACTTTATGCCATCATGTTTAGATCTTGTGAGCTGCCTATCATGATCAAGATCATATTATTGTAATGCTACATGTTGTGTTTGCTGGGATCCGATGAATATTGAATACTATGTCAAGTTGATTATCAATCTATGTCCTATGTTATTTATGATCTTGCATGCTTTCCGTTACTAGTAGATGCTTTGGCCAAGTAGATGCTTGTAACTCCAAGATGGAGTATTTATGCTAGATAGTGGGTTCATGCCTCCGGTAATCTGGGAGAGTGACAGCAACTTCTAAGATTGCGGATGTGCTGTTGCCACTAGGGATAAACTAACAATGCTATGTCCACGGTCATATGTACTTGTTTACATTACGCACATTACTTAATGCGATTATCCGTTGCTTGCAACTTAATACCAACGGGGGACTCGGATGACAACCTGGCGGTGGATTATTAGTCATAGATGCTGTTGGATAACAGTCTATGTATTTTGTCGTAATGCCCAATTAAATATCATAGTAATCATCATGTCATATATATGCATTGTCATGCGCTCAATATATATTTGTCAATTGCCCAGCTGTAATTTGTTCACCCAGCATGTTAGTTATCTTTAATGGAGAGACACCACTAGTGAACTGTGGACCCCGGTCCATTCTTTTACACTGATTAAACCACAAACTGCAAACATTGTTCCTTTTCATTTTCTGTAATTAAATACTGCTTTCTACACCATACGTTTAATCCTTTGTTTTCAGCAAACCGGTGAGATTGACAATCTAACTGTTTCGATGGGGCAAAGTAGTTTGATTGTGTTGTGTGCAGATTCCACGTCAGCGCCGGATTCCCTGGTGTTGCGCCGCATCATATTTCGCCGTTGACAACCTTCTGAAGTGCCGCTGCTCCTACTGGTTCGATTAAACCTTGGTTTCATACTGTGGAAAAACTTGCTGCTACACTGCATCATAACTTCCTCTTGAGGTCTCCCAACAAACGTATGTTTCACACCAAGCAACAGGGAGACACCCGGGCTCTGTATCAAAATGATGCACACAACCTTATTTTTATATTAAAAAGAGCTTGAGAGTATCTATCCAGCTTATTACAACTCACAGGTCACACAAAGTGTAACGAACCGAGGTATGGCCAACCAACAGGCCAGATATGGCCGGTGAGAACCGAGAACTGGTATTTTGAGTCAAATACAGAAATTCACTATGGCTTCAGTGTAAAGAGCTGATGCCCACAAGTATAGTTCGACTCAAGGGGAACACAAGAATACCAATAAGACTTTAGCAATTGAGGCGTCACTCTCAACCACACCTGTATATCAATAAACTTGCAGCAGTGATAGTTATGGCAGTAGGATGATTCAAGCAAGCAAAATAAAACAGCAGTAGTAAACAAGGGTTTCCCAGTTTTCACCGGAAAAGTGAAAGTGTAACTCAGAGATTTAAAACGTAGGCATGAGGTGATAGCGGGGTGTTGCATGAATAAGATTGATCATATAATAAGATACAAATAGCAATGGGACTTATCTCTAACTCCGATATATGTAGGTATGTGTTCCGTAAATAGTTGTGCGTACTAACCAAGAGAATTTGCACAACATCTATTGTCCTACCTGCCCATTTCACCGGGGCCAACTTGGAACTACAGGTAATTAAGGTCTACCCTTTCGAATAGCCCGGAACAACGCATTAACACTTCATGAACACATAGAATCCTCAAACTAAAACATCTCCCCCTTGTTTTCCCTATATGTCACTTTTAGGGTTCGCAGGTTCAACATAATAGCAGGTGATACACTTTGCAGATAAATACCAAACTCAAATATATGATGGGGCAAAATAAGTTCAGTACTGAAATCATGCCACTCGGGCCCTAGTAGCAAGCATTAAACATAGCATAAGTGCATCAACACAATACAAAAATATCCTCAAGATAAACCCCTAAGATCTCGGACAACGGGTATCATTACATGATCAATCTCATCCAATCCCCATCCACCTCATATGCCTACAGTGGACTACTCACACATGGTGATGGTGAAGGAGCTCATGGTCGATGGAGATGAAGGCGGTGAAGATGGCGGTGAAGACGGCCTCCGGATCCCTCCTCCGGGGGAGAAATCCTGGATCAATCTGTCTCCGAAAACGAAGATCGTGGTGGCGGCGGCGCTCTGTTTCGCGAAAGCTCCCTCCTTCTAGGTCAGCCACTTTTTCGTATATATGAGGGGGTACGCGAAAGCCGAAGGAGAGGCGGTGCCCGAGGCCCCAGATGGGTGGGCCCACGCGGCCAAGGAATCTGGCCGCGTGGGGCCCACTCTTTTGGCCCTCGGACGCTTCCTCGTGTCCATCTTTTGCACGATGCCCTTCTTTTCCATAAAAATTGACGTGGTATTTTTCTCCGATTTAATTTCCTGCAAAAACAACCAGAAAAGAGACTTTGCTAAAAACAGCGTCAGATTCAGCAGTTTTATTCAAATATGGGAAGATTCCGGAGCAAATTATGAAGCAAAGTGCTTGGAAAAGTAGATGCATTTTAGGTGCATCAACTCCCCCAAGCTTAGCTCGTTGTTTGTCCTCGAACAACTCAAACATAGTGCAGAAGCGATAAAAAGACTTTGACAAGAACTTTGCATTGCATATGTAACACCGTTTAATACCAACAAGTATTCAAAACATAACTTCCATAACAAATAACAAAATGCTAGCAAAGGTGCATCTAATCAGTGTTAAAGCATTTATATTTGTTGCAAGAGAAATAACATGAAGTGTCAGCACTTGGATGAGTTTGCCCAACTGTAGAAATAGACAAAGGTTCTTGCATCGCTTTTGATTGAATCATGTCAAGATTTTTGAGATCTTTCGATTCTTTCTTTTATTGACTAGTGAACTCATTGTGCTTACAACCTTGCTCTCAGTTTTATCAATCCATTTGGTGTTCCCTATTATGACTCATATGCTTGACCAACTAATGGTTGAGAGCCTCATGCCCCGTGAATACGAGTACCTACACCACGGTGTTACTCAACTCGGGCCACAAAGCAAGTTTAAGTTTCTAAGTCATTGCAAGTAATAATAGCGTCATCAAGAGCGTCAACTGGGGTACCTCTTGTCCCAGGACATGGAACAAGCCCATGTCAAAACGACAAGACAAACAGACAATGAACAATCTCAGCACTCTTTTATTTACTATTTGTGTAGCTTTTTATTATGAAGTGCATCACTGAATGTTCACTTTGGTACGCTGTAAATTTCCACCATGAATGATGCATGGCTTAGGTTGGCGGCCCAGGCGTCTCTCTAGCCATTTATACCCACACTTTTCCGCATTTATTTGGCACCATGATAAGCATCCATAAACAAAAGTACATGATATCAACTAAATGTAATTTAGTGCAATGTTGAAAGCTTTCTATGTGTCAGCACATATAAGTTAACTCCCAACCCCTAAGCTTGTCAAGCATATGACTTCATGTTTAACATTTGAAAAACTCTTTTACTTTCTCTTTGGTTGGCAAGTTTAGCAAGCACAATGGGATGCGTAGACCTTTGTTTAGAGCCACAGTTACTCAATCCACAGCCAAGTGTTGTCACTAAATAATATCTCACTTGCATCATCATATAACATACTAGAACACGGAGAAGATAAACATTTGCTACCACTTCCCTAGATGTTAAAGAAACTATGATGTGCGCACTTGCTGTTATTAAAAAGTCCACATAAGCACGGCAAAGGTGTCATACCTTTCATCCACTTCATGCACATCAACTCATCATCGTTGTTCTCCTCTCCCAACTTGAACTGCGCAATAAAAACTCAAATCTGCCATAAAACGTTACTGCATACAGAACTGTTTTTGCCCTACCTAAACACCTCAGAATAATCTCATATTTTACGGGTGCATAGGTTATGAAAAGTTGCAGTAGTGGTTAAAATTTTAGCTCATTCGGAGTTACAGAAAAAAAATGAAAAAAAACAGTGAGCAGATTTCAGCAATTCCTGCACCTCCGTTTTTACTTTGGATTCAAGAAAACGAAAATATTTTTGTTCTTTTTAGTTTTTAGATGCATAAAGTAAATGACCAGAAGTAAATAAGCAAAAGAAACAAATAAAATCTTTTTGTTTTTTGTGATTTTCAGAACAAGAAACTAAAACATAACAAGATAAAAGTGATATAAAACAACGAATGGAAAGGGAGAGAAGTACTCCCCCAAGCTTGCGATCAAGCTAGTATCCCGGATGGTAATCGTACCCACCACTTCCATCTCAAGGGAAGTAACCATATTGGTAGCCTTGCATTCCTGGATATTGGGGCTCCTCTTGAGGTTGCACCTCCTCCACGGTCCACTTCCCGGTAATCCTGTCAAAAAGGTCAGCACGAGGGAGCCTAATGGACACATTTTGTCCATTAGAACTCTTATAGCTATATAAATAATGATCCTCATGCCTCTCACTCATTTCCATGCGAGAAGTCAAAGTAAAATCAAATAAATTAGACTCTCTCACTAGGCTACCCATGCTATTATCAAAACCTCTCTCTCTCTTCCCTAATTTGCTGCTTAGACCGAGTGGCATCACTCCCTCTTCTGCAGAAGAATATAACGGTATCTCTAGCTATCCACAGTATTTCATCCGTCTTGGTTACTAGCGCTGGCTAGTACACGCGAGGTAGCTGTCGATCGACTCGAGGAAGCGATCTGGGAGCCAGATTTTGACGAATCTTCCGATTCCCGTACGTAGCCATCCGGAGATATTCCTAGCTAACAAGTCCAACCCTTTCGTCCAAAGCAACAATTAACGCACGCGCTGCCTATTTCGTCTTTGTTGTGGGCTGTTGTTCTGTGCTGGTTGTGCAAGCTAGCATCAGGTGCCAGACAGTGGAGTTCAGATATCTCAAGTAACATGAACAGCGACAGTCTAAAATAGCTTATGTTTATGTTTAAGCTTATGTTTCTAGAATAGCATATCTGCATATTGTAGAGTAGTCATGGACGAACAGTCCAAGTAAGCAAGAGAGAGACTGCAGCGAAAGGTAATCTGCTAGTACTAGTACTACTGAAGAAGAAATAAGCATGACACTTAAACTTTCGACAACGATAGAGAAACATTTCCTCCGGAAATTCAATACGGGAGATGCACCCACTACCCGGAAAACATTTTTCGCAATGTTAAAAAATTCCAAAAAAAAAATTTGCATGCAGTTCATGACATTTCATGTTGACACAAAAAGTTTTGTGAAGAAAAAAGCTTTTTTGCAACCTGTGCAAAAAAGACAAATCCGGACACATCGAAACGTATATATACGCGTCAGTTTTTTCTCTTTTTTGTACTGATTACAAAAAAAGTTATTTCACCCTGAATTTTTTTGTGCTAACACATCATGTTGTAATCTACACCAGGATTTTTTTTCGGAATTTTTTGACATTCTGAAAAAAAACTTAAAAAAATTACGTAATGGGTGCATATGGACCCATTTCCTCGTACTATTCAGCCAGACTCCCTTCGGGGCAAAGGAAGTTACAAGTCAAGTCGTCGTGTCGGGCCGGCTAAGCTCGCGGTTTTTGTCCGGTTACATGTGGGCGATGTGGCTACACAAGTCCTATTCAGTCAAGTTCTGCTGGTCATAGACAGATCATGAGAGACAGATGCATGCTTGATAGATCCATTCAAATTTCAAACCTTACCGGTCTGCGTTCAAACAGCGTTGGTCTGAGACAGTTGATTACAGCCACAGGACCATAAGGGTACGTAGAAAAGAAACTACGGAGTAGCAAAGACTGTTTTAGGAAAAAGCAGCTGACTTGGACTAATGAGGATGAAGTCATCGTACGTGCCATGAGAAACATCATAGGCTTATGGATTGTGCGGAAGCAATTGCATGCATTTTCATCTATCTCAGTTTACTCACTACTAATCTTTACAGTGTCTGTATGTACAAGTCAAAGCCTAGCAGATGGAGCCGGACTAACTAGTCGCGATATGCGACACCTAGACTGAAGACCATTATAACTTCACTCTCTGAATCTACTACACTGTGACCGTGGCATCTCTCCATTACGTCTGCTACTTGCAAAAAAATGTGTTTCTACCTTGCCATCTGTCTCACAGATCAAACATCGCATGACATGCTCATGCTTTGCCAGTCTTATCTATGGACCTTGAGGGACTTTCAATTTTGCTCGCGATTCCGTTCTGTTAATCATGCAAAGTGCGCCGGCTTAACCAATCGCCATCGCACCAATTGTGCCAACTATGAACGAAACCGTGTTTTCACTTATCTTTACAAGGTTCCTACATCAATTACTCTCACTTTTCTCATGAGACAGGCCCCATATTTGCATTTGGCTTGTTCAGAAAAAAAAAATTCATTTGGTGAAGGTGTTCAGTTACTGGGCTCTGCTTCCTACCTCCATGGAATCTAATGCCCGGCCAGTGGTTCTCATCTCCATGGAGACAACAAAAGGGGCGATGGACAAGTCACGCGGCTGTACTGACTGATGGCGATCCGAGGTAGCTGCTGCTGTTGGCTGCACTTTATTTTTACTTTGAACACTTACTGGCTGCACCTAGATCTGGGCTTCTCAGTTAAGAATGCGGCGGTGGGGGTGGGGGGGGTCTCGTCCCCGGTCTCCCGGCGTGTAGTTAGGGTAGGTTTTAGTCCCCTCGGCGGCGTCTCTGGGAGGGTCTCGCCGTCGATAGGGTAGCTAGGTGCGGCCTCCTTCCTCTTCCCTGCTGGCGACGGCGGGTGGTGGCCGGTTTTGTGTCGCCGTTCTTCGGATCTGGCGTCTTGGTTCTTGCGGATCTGTGGATCCGGCGAGGTTGCTTCCCCCGAGTGGATGCCGTGGCGGCGCCGGCGTTTGCACTCTTCGGGGTCTTTGTCCCTCTCCTCTGGCGTCGTCAGGCCTCCTTCTGCGGCGGCTCTGGGAGGAGGAGGTGGTCGTTCCGGGTAAGTTCCTCTGGCGTCCTCTCTGTCTGGCCATGGTGGCATAGGGAGATCGAGGTGGAGGAGCTTCTTCCGTTTTTGGTTGGTGCGGTGGTGGTGGTGGCTCTCTGCGGTGTCTTTGCTCCGGCCGGCCGTGGCGGCGAGGGGAGCGGTCGCCGGGGAGCGGGTGTGCGGGTCGGCTGGTCTGGCTGCTTCGGGGACGGCGGGAAGGTCGGTGGTCTGTGGTTGCAGGTGCTTGGCTGTGCTCGTTCAATGCTTTGGGTGTCCGTCGCGGCGCGGCGGCCGGTGTTGCAGCCTTCTTCAACGTCGAAGGTGCTTGCTCCCCTGGGCTTGGTGGTACGGCGTTCTCCGGCGGCGGCTAGTTGCTGGGTGTGTGGGGTGGACCCGCTGGTGTTCTTTCCTTTCTTCTGAGGTGTTTTGTGCAAGTTGTCTGGGTCTGGTTGTAATTCTTGAGACTTTCTGGACCTGGCTGTAATTTGCCTGAGCTCCTTAATATATGTGGCGGTTCCTGTTCAAAAAAAAAAAAGAATGTGGCCTGAAAGTGAACTGGCATTTAAAATCCCTTTATCAAAAAAAAAAGTGAACTGGCAACAACATATCGGAATCTTCGTGATGGCAAGAAAGATGGCTTCCATTTTGGGCTTGGTTCATAATTCGGCCTTCTCATTCTGGCCACTAGTCTGACTTTCAGAACATGGACAAAGGTAAGCGCGAGTACTATACCTTGCTCGCTGCGAGTACTATACCTCGCTCGCTGCGAAACCGTATGGGCCGGCCCATTAGTTCCTCGTTTCTTATTTTTCCGAATTTGCTTCTTTTTCGTTTTCGTTTACTTTACGTTATTTTCTTTCTTTTTTCTTTTTGCTTTTCCTGTTAAAGTTTAAATTATTTTAAGGTCCTTTTCGATAATTCCATATTTGAATAATATTCAGTTTAAATAGTTTAAACTTTAATGTTTATATTTTGGGCTCCACCAAAACGTTGCACTCTGATGGACTCTTCTAATAGAAAAGGGTATTTATGTAGAACTAGTCGAAGTCGACACTTTCAAGGTATACCTTGATGGTTATCTAGTAAAAGAGTCGACTTCTTTTTATAGGAGACAAATCTTGGTCTCCCCTTAAAAGGTTAGAAATAACGTAGACTCAATGTTAATCCAGTCAACAAACAGTTAGGCCGCCTCAAAAACTTTACAAAAGTTGACGAAGTAAACGAGGTCAGGACCAACATCATCAAAATTATTGTCGACTGGTCACTCCATCTAACAGCTTGTTCCCGTGGCGTCCCGGACAGGAGCATCGTGACATGCATGGAGACGCTTCATCCGGCACGCGTGGATACTTCGGAGGTGGTGTCTTCTTCGACACTTGATCATGGAGCTGTTGTGAGTGGGAGTCGGCTTCAACGGGAGTCGTACTTCGACTTGGGACCGGCGCGGTCTCGGACGGGAGTCACTTCGACAATAAGGAGATATTCTCGCGGCTGGTAGGTATTGCCTAGATGCGGGAATCGGTGATGACTATGCCAACGACGTTTGTAAAACGTTTCCGCTCGTGTTCTTCAAGGGTATGAAAATCTACCTCTCTGGTTACAAACATTTTCCTAGATTATATCTTGTCTGTTCGTTTGCATCTCGTAGAAATTTTTGTTTTCTATGCAACGAATCCCAACATCTCGATCATCCAATTTATATTCATCTACACAAATAAAGGAATATTGAATATCATCTATTTATCTAACTACGATAAAATACCAATTCCACTAAGATAACCATATGTCAGCTTCATCTTGTGCCAGCTCCCACAGGAACAAACGCCGACGCCGCATCCCCGCACCTATAGGCACAACCCTTTGGCCACCGTACCGACCCTAAACAACACACGCAGCAGACACGCGTCGCGCCGACCCAAGGAGCCTTAAATGGACGCCCGCCTCTCGGCATAGCCAACGTACGCCCGCCGCCTCTCTGCAATGCGGCAGCTCCCTCTGTCCATACCTTGTTGCGCCTCCACACCTCAAAACGCCACCGGCGCCAACTGCTTAGTGGAGTGAAATGGTTTTGTCTGAATTATAGTAGATTGTCTGAACCTCAATTATTTAGTTTTTGCCGAAAGAATATTAGGACGTGTTTCATAATCCTAAACCGTATGAAATCAATAGGTACGTTGGAGACGCGCAATTTCATACATGTTACATCCTAAATGCACAAGACTTATCGAAACAAACTGTGTGGGAAACATATCACCATGCACAAGAGTTGAAATTTTTAAACCGTGCGCGATTTGTTTCACACAAAACAAATCATATGCACGAAAAGTCCATTTGTAACTCGTCCTATATGTAGGACGTTCTTTTAATGTTTTTTGAAATCAACATTTTGAACTTTCAAAACATTCCAAGATAAATCACAAAGGTTCACCACAACGTACTCTAATATGCTGCAAATTTGCAGCTCGAAATGTTTTGTATTCACAAATTCAGACAAACCTGAAAAATTCAAATTTTTCACTGTTCGCCGCCTCAGATTTAGAAATTTGTCATTTTTAAATGGCCTAAAATACAACTTTTTTCTAGTTGATACTTTGCATATTCATCATCGTCTACATCTAGAATTATTTTCAGATTTTTTTAAAATTTAAAGTAGCGTTTTTGAATTATTCGAAAAAAATATCCTATATGTAGAACGAGCTACAAAACGCTGCTCTCTCATATGCAAGTATTTTGACATATGACGTGAAGTTAACATTACACACGACTTTATGTTCTAGGGTAAGGGACACAGATAACACAAGGAAAACTTCATCCTTGTGTGTTTGGGATTAAATTGTCCGATCTATATCAGTGCTAATATGGAAGACTAATTTTATACATGTGCTAATCAAATTTTTCATTTGCGATTGGAAGCCACATTGAAGTTTTGCCGAGCACTGATTTTTTTTTTGTCATTTCTTGGGACTGAACGGTTTTTATTTATTTGCAGCGGTTACGAGGAGACGAGTGTAGATGCCGAGGAGTTCTCTCGTGGTTCTGCAAATAGGCCAGACACCAGCTACCTCCGTCTCCTCGTCTCCTGTCATTGTAGCTACTAGGCACCATTTGGCGTTGCGAGCCGGCGGGAGCTCTCGCCGCCGATCCAGGACCAGGGAGACATGCAGCCCGACCGAATCAGACCCACGTAAAAAACCCTCATTCAATGGCCATGCTCCTTTCCCGTTCACTCCGCCGCCTCCTCCGCCTCCTCAAACCCGAAACCCTCCTTCCAAGAAACCTCTCCCCAACCATGAGCTCGCCTTCCCCTCCCCACTTCCCGGCGGGGAATCTGCCGCCGGAACTCGGACCGTTGGGATGGAGTAGCGGGCGGCTGCAGTGGCAGCGCGCCCTAAGCACGTCCTCTTCTGACCCTCGGAGCTCCTCCGGCATCTGCGACGCTGCTGGCCTGGCGGCCGACGAAGGCACAGCGTCGCCGGACGTCGTCCAGGTGTCTCTTTCCCCTTTTCGGTCGATGCAGGAGCAGGGGTCTCTATCCCCTTTTGGAAGAAGAAAAAAGGTGCCCGCCGACGAGGTCCACGCCGTGACGCCTAATCCCGCCCAGAAAGGTTCATTTTCGGATCTTAATATTTTGGAAATTTCGTTCTAGCACTGTTTAATGTGCCAAGCATCGATTCTCCATTTGCTTCGGAGGATTTTTTGAATCTGTCTTGTATTTTTTAAATGTCTGTTCCTTTGCCTGGATTTAACAAATTGAGGGTTCAACTTAGGCGATATTTGAGGTGCTGCTCTTACTAAAACATGAAAGTTGGTTATAGTCGAGAAATAAATAAATGTAGTGCTTCTAATTCCATAATATGGTTCTTTACGTCTATCTCGGAGTAATTTCGAATGAGTAATGTTAAATGATGGAATGATGTACATGGTGAGCTACATATATAGGAAGTTGCATGGATGCAGAATGATTTATAAATTGTAACACCACGGCCCACCCCGGGCCGGGCCTGTCACCCCTGGCAGCTCACTAGGATCTCCAGACTGGAACCACAGATCAACACTAGTCTTTTCTGCGCTCTTTGTCCTCACTCGTGCGCACCCGGGAACCAGTTCCCGGTCGGTCACCCATCCCTGGAGTGCTCCGGGCCAAGCACGCTTAACCTCGGAGTTCCTTCCAGATGAGATTCCGGAAAAGAAGTTGCAACTTGTTGATATGAGTATTCTATCAATCATGTTAAGCCCTAAGCCAGGATCTCTTAGAAGACCGACGCCCTCGTCGGTCATCCCCCAGTTCGGGAACTTCCCCTCTTGGTACTCGTCTGTACACCCAGTGCCGGCACATGCTCCACATGTCCGTGCCCCTAACCCGCACACGCCCGTGTTGCCGCAAGGGTTGGCTCTGATACCAAATGTAACACCCCGGCCCACCCCCGGGCTGGGCCTGTCACCCCTGGCAGCTCACTAGGATCTCCAGACTGGCCCCACAGATCAACACTAGTCTTTTCTGCGCTCTTTGTCCTCACTCGTGCGCACCATTAGTGATGTGAGATCCTGGCTCAGGGCTTAATAGGATTGATAGAATACTCATATCAACAAGTTGCAACTTCTTTTCCGGAAGCTCATCTGAAAAGAACTCCGAGGTTAAGCGTGCTTGGCCCGGAGCAATTTGAGGATGGGTGACCGACCGGGAAGTCCTTCCCGGGTGCGCACGAGTGAGGACAAAGTGCGCAGAAAAGGCCAGTGTTGATCTGTGGGGCCAGTCTAGAGATTCTAGAGAGCTGCCAGGGTGAGACAGGCTCGGCCCGGGGGTGGGCCGGGGTGTTACATTTGGTATCAGAGCCGACCCTTGCAGTAACTCGGGCGTGTGCGGGTTAGTGGCGCGGACATGTGGGACATGTGCCGGCACTGGGCGCACAGACGGGTGCCAAGAGGGGAAGTTCCTGGACTGGGGGTTGACCGACGAGGGCGTCGGTCTTCTAAGGGGAGAAGGATGTGAGATCCTGGCTCAGGGCTTAATAGGATTGATAGAATACTCATATCAACAAGTTGCAACTTCTTTTCCGGAAGCTCATCTGAAAAGAACTCCGAGGTTAAGCGTGCTTGGCCTAGAGCAATTTGAGGATGGGTGACCGACCGGGAAGTCCTTCCCGGGTGCGCACGAGTGAGGACAAAGTGCGCAGAAAAGGCCAGTGTTGATCTGTGGGGCCAGTCTAGAGATTCTAGAGAGCTGCCAGGGGTGACAGGCTCGGCCCGGGGGTGGGCCGGGGTGTTACATTAAATTCTGCGGCGACCCACATACCACCCTTTCGAGTAATATGTTGATCTTCGACATATTGAGGATGAAGTGCCTTCTCATCAACAACATATCGGACAGAGTAGCACAACAGTAGCATTGCAGCGGTCCATTATTACAACCTTATAATACAACTCATACAAACTGAAGTGCCAACATAAAAGCTTACAAACCGAATTCCCAAAGTACGGGGAATTTAAAACCGATTATGTTTAGTATAGCAAAGTCATATACTACACCCTCATCTTGCATCTCTATGGATTCCTACTTGTCGATGTCATCCTGACGGTACTCAAAGTAGTCCACATTGTCTTCATCCTTCGTCGAATTGTGCTCTTCAACAACTTCTCCGACTTCTATGTAAACGGTGTCCTCCTCTGTAGTCGGCTCACAACCTAAGCAGGGGAGGGAATTTACGGGGATGAGTACACGGAGGTACTCAACAAGTCCAGACTAGTATAAAGTGTTTGAATGCACTATCATCTAATAGGACCAACGGTCCAAAGGATTCAATGATTTTCGAAAACATTTCTTAGAAAGGTCAAGTTTTATTTATGAAATCTATGATCTTCTTGCCTCACGAGCGGTTAGAATCCCCCTATGGATTCCTTTCTCGCCACGTTCGCAGCTCCAACCCGGAACAGGGAGTGATAATGCCACAATTTGATACACTCTGCAGAGGTGCGTTACTTTACCCACACACGATCAACAGCCATGGCGTTCATGCCATCGCACTCACAACCAGACCATTGAATCACCAAGCCTTTTCACCGTCTTTCTGTCACACGCCGCGTCGTAGTCCCGCACGACAGGCCAGGACTACCGGTCTCAATGCTGATACTCCGGATCCAGCATTACTGTAGATATGGGATCCTGGCTCAGGGCTTAACAGGATTGATAGAATACTCATATCAACAAGTTGCAACTTCTTTTCCGGATGCTTATCTGGAAGGAACTCCGAGGTTAAGCGTGCTTGGTCCGGAGCACTCCCAAGGATGGGTGACCGACCGGGGAACTGGCTCCCGGGTGCGCACGAGTGAGGACAAAGTGCGCAGAAATGACTAGTGTTGATCTGTGGGGCCAGTCTGGAGATCCTAGCGAGCTGCCAGGGGTGACAGGCCCGGCCCGGGGTGGCCGGGGTGTTACAATTTGGTATCAGAGCCGACCCTCGCGGCAACACAGGCGTGTGCGGGTCAGGGGCGCGGACATGTGGAGCATGTGCCGGCACTGGACGCACAGACGTGTACCAAGAGGGGAAGTTACTGGACTGGGGGCTGACCGATGAGGGCGTCGGTCTTCTAAGGGGGGAAGGATGTGAGATCCTGGCTCAGTGATTAACAGGATTGATAGAATACTCATATCAACAAGTTGCAACTTCTTTTCCGGAAGCTCATCTGGAAGGAACTCCGAGGTTAAGCGTGCTTGGCCCGGAGCACTCCCAAGGATGGGTGACCGACCGGGAAGTACTTCCCGGGTGCGCACGAGTGAGGACAAAGTGCGTAGAAAAGACCGGTGTTGATCTGTGGGGCCAGTCTAGAGATTCTAGAGAGCTGCCAGGGGTGACAGGCCCGGCCCGGGGGTAGGCCGGGGTGTTACATTTGGTATCAGAGCCGACCTTCGCGGCAACACGGGCGTGTGCGGGTCAGGGGCGCGGACATGTGGAGCATGTGCCGGCACTGGGCGCACAGACGTGTGCCAAGGGGGGAAGTTCCTGGACTGGGGGCTGACCGACGAGGGCGTCGGTCTTTTAAGGAGGGGAGGATGTGAGATCCTGGCTCAGGGCTTAACTGGATTGATAGAATACTCATATCAACAAGTTGCAACTTCTTTTCCAGAAGTTCATCTGGAAGGAACTCCGAGGTTAAGCGTGCTTGGCCCGGAGCACTCCCAAGGATGGGTGACCGACCGGGAAGTACTCCCGGGTGCGCACGAGTGAGGACAAAGTGCGCAGAAAATACCGGTGTTGATCTGCTGCCAGGGGTGACAGGCCCGGCCCGGGGTAGGCCGGGGTGTTACATTGCACCCGGGAACCACTTCCCGGTCGGTCACTCATCCCTGGAGTGCTCCGGGCCAATCACGCTTAACCTCGGAGTTCCTTCCAGATGAGCTTCCGGAAAAGAAGTTGCAACTTGTTGATATGAGTATTCTATCAATCCTGTTAAGCCCTGAGCCAGGATCTCACATAAATATTTGTAAATATTTTTTATTACACCTTGATTGTTACTCCCTCCATTTTTTAATATAAGATGTTTTAGTATTTGTCTATATTCATATACATGCAAATGTATGTAGACATGTTTAGTGTGTATGTTCACTCACTTTAGCATGTATGTAGACAACATGTGCAATAGCTAAAATATCTTATATTAAAAAATCGGAGGGAGTAATTATTACAACCTTAAGTTTGCAGTTCCTTCCCAAGCGCAGTTATTTCTTACACAATACAGGTTCCATTCGTTCATTCAGTTGTTGTGTGTACAAAGATACAATCCCGAACCTAAAGATAATTAACAGGATTATATCCTTGAACTGTAGTTAGGGTGACGACCAACCCACTTTGACATTTCAGACGGAGCAAATGCAGCTAGATAGGTCAAATAGCTACTTTATGCTGAGTTATAATATGATTTCGTCTTCCAAACTGTGGTTAATTTCTGGTATGCTTCTGGTCTGGTAATGGGGGTATTAAAATTTGAATGCCTTTTCACAGGGGATTCTGAAACTAATTTGGATAGGAAGACTGTCAAAATCATGACGTTCAATGTGTGGTCAAATTGTCTGGAACTGTCCAGAAGGATGGATGCTATTGGAGATCTTATTCAGCACCACACCCCAGATCTTATATGCTTCCAGGTCCTGATTTTCTCAGTTTGAACAATTCATTATTTGTTTCCTCGTTCCATTTTGAATGGCCCTCACATGTGTGGGACTGCAGGAGGTTACACCAGACATATATCTGCTTCTGAAAGACTCTGTCTGGTGGGGAGAATATGAATGCTCGGTATCGTGTGAGAGGGCTATGGAGAGAGTAGTTTTCTGCATGCAGGTATAATCATATCCTCTTGTCAAAGTCTCAAAATCAGGTGTCCTATATATGGCTCGACTTCAATCATTTTTGCATGGTCTATAAGATACACCTTAATTTGTTCGTTAGTTTATATATTTTGAAAGTATATTTGACAGAAAATATAGTGATACGTATCTGACACGGTCACGTGTTTTTATGTTCAGAATTTGAAAGAGCCCACCGTATGTTTTGCATAACTAATGTTTACTTCGAATTCATCCATTTTCATGGTTACATGAGGTCGTGAGTGTTAAGATCGGTCATGTACGGTGTTAGTATAGCTACCATATTTGTACATGTACATGTATTGTAACCTGCCGGCATATATATATAAAGAGATCATGTGGTGGCTTTGACCCCACGAAAATCTTAAACCTATTTTCTCTTGGTATCATAGCCGTATACTGCCGCCGCCGCCTTCACGAGATCGATCCTAGCTGAGATTGCATCGCTAGCTAGCTGAGCCATGACTTCTTCGGCTCTTCAGGTGTCGGACGTCGCCGGAGCGCTGTTCTCTTCGCAGTCCCAGCGGCAGCAGTTCCCACCAGCCCAGTTCGCCTAAACCGTGGCAACTTCATGCTATGGCGCGGACTGACGCTGCCGCACTTCTCCGGCGCGCACCTTCACGGTTACCTCGACGGCACCATGGCGGCTCCGGCGAAGACCATCACCACAGGAACCGGTGACACGGCGACCACCGTTCCCAACCCCGCCTATCTTCGTTGGTGGGGGCAAGACCAGAAGGTGCTTGGCCTTCTGCTGTCCTCCATGGATGAGGACATCGCGTGCCAGTTGATCGGCTGCGCGACATCGGCCGCTGTTTGGACGGCCATCGATGCCATGTTCGGCGCGCAAAGTCGCGCCAACGTGCGTCACATCAAGTGCCTGCTTCAGTCCACGCGGAAGGAGGACATGACCGCGACGGAGTACATGCACAAGATGAAGAGCCTCGCGGACGTCATGGCGGCTGCCGGGTGTCCGCTCTCCGACGACGACATCGTCGACTACATCATCACCGGTCTCGGCCCTGCGTTCAACGCCGTCGCCGCTTCACTGACCGTGAACAACGCTTCAGTCTCGTACGCAGAGTTTTACTCTCACATTCTCTCTTATGAAGCTCTACAGGCGCTGCAAGCTCAAGCCGTGGAGTGGTCTTCCTCCGCGAACGCGGCATCTCGGCCTGGTCCCTTCGGCAACTCTGACCAGCCGAGGCAGCTGAGCTTCCCCCCGGCTCCGAATGCTGGGGGTCGTCCTGCTGGTTATACCAACTACCAGCAAGGGCAAGGCGACGGTAATGGTCGTCAGCAGAACAACGGCGGAGGCAACTCCCGTCCATACAACGGCGGCCAGAACTTTGGCAACGGCAATGGCCGTAATGGTCGTGGCGGTCGTCCACGCCCCCCGGTGCCAAATCTGCAAGAACTGGGGGCACGAGGCTGACGATTGCCGGAACCGCTACAACCGCAACTACCGCGTCGATAACCAGCGCTCTGGGAACTCCGCGTCGACAAGTTCCACCGAGAACCCACACTGGCACATGGATACCGGTGCCACGGATCACCTGACGAGTGATCTTGAGCGTCTTCACTTTCATGAGCGCTACAGCGGGAAGGATCAAGTCCAAGTGGCCAATGGTGCAGGTTTGTCTATTTCGCATATTGGTCATTCGCATATAGCCGGTTCTTCTCTTCAATTAAAAAATGTCCTTCACGTTCCACACATAAGTAAACACCTTCTCTCCGTTTATCGTCTAGTTTCTGATAATGACGTCTTCGTTGAGTTTCATCGTAATTTTTTCTGTGTTAAGGACAAGGCCGCGAGGAGAATTCTTCTTCATGGTAGAAGCCAAGATGGACTCTATCCTATCCCGTTTAGTCGAGTGTCGTCATCCTCGCCTCACCATGCGTGCTCCAGTGTCAAGGTTACCTCGTCCCAGTGGCATCAGCGTCTCTGTCATCCTACCAATAATGTAGTGCAACATATTGTTAAGCAACATGATTTATCTTGTTTACCATCAGACAATTTCTCCTTAGTTTGTGATGCTTGTCAGTGTGCTAAAAGTCATCAGTTTCCATATAATTTATCTCATCATATTTCCAGTACTCCGCTTGAGTTGATCCATTCTGATGTTTGGGTTCCCGCTGTTGCTTCCTCTGGTGGTTTTAAGTACTACGTTAGCTTTGTTGATGACTACTCGTGTTTTTGTTGGATCTATCTTCTTAAGCATAAGTCTGATGTTGAGCAAGTTTTTTATACTTTCCAGGCTCATGTCGAACGCCTCTTAAATACTAAAATTAAGGCGGTTCAGTTGGACTGGGGAGGTGAATATCATAGATTGCATAGCTATTTTCAGCGCACGGGTATTTCTCACCGTGTTTCGTGTCCTCACACATCCCAACAAAATGGCATTGTCGAACGCAAGCATCGTCATTTGGTAGAAACAGGCCTCGCCCTTCTTGCGCATTCGTCGCTTCCTTTACGTTTTTGGGATGAAGCTTTCTTGACTGCGTGCTATCTCATTAACCGCATGCCTACTCCTATTCTTCATAAAGACACGCCGCTGCACCGTCTCCTCAAAATTCAGCCAAACTATGATTTTCTTCGTGTTTTTTGTTGCGCGTGCTGGCCGAGCCTCCGTAAGTACAATGCACACAAACTTAATTTCCGCTCCAAACTGTGTGTTTTCCTCGTCTATAGTCCTATGCACAAAGGATACAAGTGTTTGGATCGGTCCACGGGACGCATCTACATCTCTCGTGATGTTGTTTTTGGCGAGCCAGTCTTTCCGTTTGCGACCCCCGGTGTTACCGTTGATATTCCCTCGCTTCGCCAATCCATCACTTTTCCAGCCTCGGAACCGGCTACGAGTGATCATATATCACTATATATAAAAACCCTCGACCTCAGCGATCGATGGAGGCCTCCACGTCACCGGCACATGTAGATGCGCATCTACAGTGCGCGCGCATCTACGCTACGCGGCCGATCCGCGCCGTCCGATCTGGATCCGACGGTTCTCCTTTTCACGATACTACATACACGAAATATATGCGCGTCGACGAGTAGATTCCATTCCCGTGATCGGTTTCGAGTTTGGTCGACTCTAGCTCCTTAATTTTGGGTGAAGATTCGCAAAAATATCTGACGAATTTTGTCGAATTCGTCGCACTCAGTCATCCGTTTGAATTTTCCTTTCACGAGTAGATGGATATCACCTTTTCAAACAAGTTTCATGTTTTAACCTTTTTATTTCGACGGACATATATATATATTTCTCTCTACTCATCAAATTCGTTGCATTTTTTGCTGCGCAAAAAAGACAAATTCTGACGGATTTCAAAATTTTGAAACTCGAGGTGGCCAAGTCGCCCGGGCACCGTAGAAGCGCCGTCGCTTCGTCATCCGCCGGTACGGGTGGCATTTTTGCACAAAGGCCCCTACATGTTTCAAAATTTGCAAACCGGTCCTCCTCGCCCTCCTCCTCTCCTCTTTCCTCCTCCGCTCGGACGGAGACGCCGCCGGCGCCGAGCTCCTCCCCTGACAAATCGAAGCACACAAGGAACTCCGCTGTCGTCTCCTCTGCCTCTAAGAAAATTTCATATTTAAGAAATTTCCAAATTTTACGCATAAAGGTTGCACCAAATATCCACGGTGAACAAAAGTGAAACTAAGAAATTCTTATAATTAAGAAATTATTAAACTTTTCACATAAACTAAGAGATCTCCGTTTTGTTGCTGATTTTTTGGATTAGTTTTCCAAATAATTTTTGTATTTTTTGTTGAAACAAAAAAAACCAAATTCTAGCGGATTTCACAATTTCGTATCACAACGGGCGCGGCGTGTCGCCACGCGACATTTCCTAGTATACGTAAATACGACTTATCATACATGTCCACTAATCCACCTGCTTCGGGTGATGCTTTTTCCTCTCAGGTTCCTGCTGTGATGGACGAACACGTCCCAGACGTGATTGACGTGCATGCATGTAGCACGCCCATCGATGCGCCTGATGCTGAATCTCCCGTGCGCTCACCGCCCACGGCATCCAGCCAGCTTCGCTCGCCATCCTCGGCCTCGCCTGGCCCATCGGCATCACGACCCAACTGGGCCGTCCTCTCCGCTGCAGTCCACGTCGCCACTTGCTGGGGAATCCTCTCCGTCCCTGGCCGCGACGTCTCCGACTGTAGCTCGGATGGGTGCGGCGCCTAGCTTCGAGCAGGTGCCCACATCTGATGTTGCTGCCGCTCCTGGCCATCACATGACCACTTGCCATCGTGATAATACTCGTCAGAGGAAGAAACCGACTGATGGTACAGTGCGGTATGATCCGCGTCGGTGAGCCTTCTTTGCCGCTCCTGTGTCTCATCATGACGCTCTCCGCGAACCAGCCTGGCATGCTGCTATGACTGATGAGTTCTCTGCTCTTTCTCAGGCCAACACATGGACGTTGGTTCCTCGCCCGCCGGGAACATTGTCGGCAGCAAGTGGGTGTTCAAAACTAAACACCACCCTGATGGTTCTATTGAGAAACACAAGGCTCGTCTCGTTGCTCATGGATTCACTCAGCAACACGGCATCGATTATGATGATACTTTCAGCCCGGTTGTGAAGCCAGCCACAGTTCGTCTAGTTTTGTCTCTTGCGGTCTCACGCAGATGGACTCTTCGCCAGATTGACGTCAGTAATGCTTTTCTTCATGGTTTCCTGTCTGAGGATGTTTACATGCAGCAGCCGCCTGGTTTTGAGGATGCTCGGTATCCCTCTCATGTTTGCAAGCTCCAGCGCGCTATTTATGATCTCAAACAGTCCCCAAGAGCCTGGTATGTTCGACTGAGCACTCTTCTTCATCAACTTGGTTTTGTTTCCTCCAAAGCGGATACATCTCTTTTTGTGTTTCGCCGAGATGGAGTTCAGATTTTCATGTTGGTTTATGTTGATGACATTGTTATTGCTGGGTCTACTCCTGCTGCGGTTGAGCGTTTGGTTTCTTCTCTCGCTGCCACCTTTCCTATTAAGGACCTTGGAGTTTTGGAGTACTTTCTTGGTTTGGAAGCGTCCTATAATTCTGGGGGCATGACACTGACCCAACGCAAGTATGCTCTTGATCTCTTGCAGAGATCATGTGGTGGCTTTGACCCCACGAAAACCTTAAACCTATTTTCTCTGTGAGGATGCTGATATAGTTCGTATTTCTACGTTTCAGTTGCTCTTTCACGGAACTTGCTCTTGTTTTATGTGTTTACGGTAACATGATCCAGTTGCAAACAAATGCAGATGAGCAAACTGCCGGTGGATTCTTTCGGGCGTTACTATGCGAAGGGAAGGGAGCTGTGCACAGCAGATGTCAGCATTGGCGGCGTGACCATGGTGCTGGCCACAAGCCACCTGGTGACGGCCCCCTCGTCCTTATTTATCCCGCGGGGTAAGAGTAAGACGTACAGGTTTTGGAACAGCGACGAACGGGCCTCTCAGGCAAAAGAATGTCTCAGGATTCTGAGACGATTACCCAATGTGATATTCTGCGGTGACATGAACTGGGACGAGAAAGTAGACGGGTGCTTTCCTCTGTGGATGCATGGTGGCTGGGTCGATGCCTGGGATGAGCTGAGGCCGGATGAGGCTGGCTGGACGCACGACACGAAGGCGAACCCCATGCTGTCAGCCAACAAGAAGCTGCAGAAGAGGCTGGATCGGTTCGTGTGCAGGCTGGCGGATTTCGAGATGGACGGCATCGAGATGATCGGGAAGGAGGCCGTGCCTGATGTATCGTACGTGAAGAGGAAGACGGTCGACCGGGTGGCCCGCGAGCTGGTACTCCCTGTCCAGCTGCCAAGTGACCACTTCGGGCTCATTTTGACAATCACACGTCGTCAGGCTGGAAGCGCTTCGTCCGACTCAGAACCGGAGGAGTCGGAGTGATGTCGTGTTTGCTCTATGCCTGAACCTCTTTTATGTACTAAGTACCCAGTAGCAACTTAGCCTGCTGGCTGGGCTTCTTTTGTGCGTCGTAGACACTATTTAGACCTCTTATGTCTAGAACTAAAACCGTAACGTGTATGCGTGCTGTTTCGTGGATGCTACTACGCTGCTGATTGTTGATTCTGAATTGCTTCTGCATACAGCATGCCAATGCTCTTTGTTCTGTCGGGTGTACGTAACTGAACTACTGGAGCCCTATACACTAGTAGAAAATAGCCCTTCCATTTCTGCCTTTTGTCCCGGACAAATTACAAACCGCGACTAAAGGGTCCATTGGTCCCGGTTCGATTTGCACTGGCGACAGGGAAAATTGGTCCCGGTTCGTTGTGGACCTTTGGTCCCGGTTTGTAACACGAACCGGGACCAAAGGGTCACCACATGCGGCACATGCTGTCGAAATTGTGGGTCCCCCAGGCAGGGACCTTTTGGTCCCGGTTCGTGTTACGAACCGCGACCAAAGGGTCTTCCCTGCATATATCATCTTCCACCCGAGCTCCACCAGCATTTTGAGCTCGGGTTCATCACTCATTTCTCCTCCATTTCCTCTCCCTCAGTCAAGTTAATCCCCATTGTTTTTGCACCATTTGTGAGAATTGAAAGCACCCCATCTATTCAAGGGTTAACAACATCATCCTTTCCTCCGGCGTTTCAAGTTTAGCTCATTTTCGTGCAAGTTTATCTAGTTTGATTTTTATAGTGCTTGCAAGGTGTTTGATGAAATGCCCAAGTTAGGGATTTCATTTATTTTATATGCATTTTGATCTCAAATTAAAGTATAATTTGTGGTTTTATATAGTGTCGTCCCGTCCCCTTCCTCACCGCCGTCGATCGCTCGCGCTGCTCCGTCACCGACACCACCTCGGTGAGCCTCTTTTTTTATCTTTTATTTTAAGAAAAATTAATTGTATCATTTAAATGCATAGTTATTTCTTGTATAATTTTCTTATGTTTTTTTTATATGTATAGTGTCATGGTTTTGATATCCGTCCCCGTCGGCCCTCGTCCGGTCTATGATTCGGATGTGGTATATTTTTATAACTATTTGTTTCGTTTCGTGTTTATGACAATCATGCCGACCAACTTGACATAGATATATTTCTATTTAGGAGGTAGTTGAACCGAAAATTCCAGCCGACCCTATTGTCGAGTTTTTAGAAAAAGAAAACAACGATTTAAAAGCAAAATTGAAGATAAGTGAAGATCTTCGTCTCCAATGCCTGGAAGAGAAGATGGTATTGGACTTGAAGATTGCCGACATCGTTGATGCTCACGGGGTCGAGCTTGCCGACGTCGTCGCTGCTTACGAGAGGAAGATGGATGCAATGCGCGTCAAGCTTAAAAAGATTAGAAAATATGTCATTAGTCAAGAGGCTTGGTATCATTATGCTGTTGGTTCAATAGTTACCTTAGTTGCGATTTTGATCGCATTTGTTGTTGGATTTAAATTCTTTAGATAGTTGTATGTTAGTTTCAATTAATGTATGTTTCATTAGAACAATGTATTACATTTGGGCAGTACTCTACTTTGGTTTTAATGTGATGAAGTTGTATTAATTAATTTGGTCAGTATTATATATTCATGATGTAGTGTAATGGTTTTTGATATATTTATATAATGCAGATGAGCCGGCAATGGATGTACAGTGACCGACGCAGTCTCGAGTTTATCAATGGCATGCATAGTTTTCTCCATGTGGCTAATGAAAACAAGCCGTCGAGTGGTTATATTCCTTGTCCATGTAGAGACTGCAAGAATACGCAGAATTACTCTACGTCAAGAACCATTCACGTCCACCTGATTGAGCATGGTTTCATGTCTGGTTATAATTGTTGGACCAAGCACGGAGAAAGAGGGGTTATGATGGAAGAAAATGAAGAAGAAGAGGATAATGACACCTATCCTACGTTCACTGTAGACGGTGATACTACAATGGGGGAAGACGAAGCTGAAGAAGAGCCCATTGTTGATGAGCCCGATGATGATTTTGGTCGGGCCATTCTTGATGCACAAATAAAGAGCGGAAGTGAAAACGACAGGTTGAAGTTGGAGAGCATGTTAAAGGATCACAAAAAATTGTTGTACCCAACTTGCGAAGATGGCCATAAAAAGCTTGGTACCACCCTGGAATTGCTACAATGGAAGGCAGAGAGTGGTACTACTGACAAGTCATTTGAAAATTTGCTGAAAATATTTAAGAAGTTGCTTCCAAGGGATAACGAATTGCCCTCCAGCACGTATGAAGCCAAGAAGGTTGTCTGTCCTCTAGGATTAGAGGTGCAGAAGATACATGCATGCATAAATGACTGCATGCTCTATCGCGGTGAGAAGTACGAGAATTTGAATGCATGCCCGATATGCGGTGTCTTGCGGTATAAGATCAGGCGAGATGACCCTGGTGAGGTCGAGGGCGAGCCGTGTCCCAGGAAGAGGATTCCTGCCAAGGTGATGTGGTATGCTCCGATAATACCACGGTTGAAACGTCTGTTCCAAAATAAAGAGCACGCAAAGTTGTTACGATGGCACAAAGAAGACCGAAAGAAAGACCTGATGCTGAGACACCCCGCTGATGGGTCGCAGTGGCGAAAAATCGACAGGGTGTTCCCGACGTTTGCAGATGATGCTAGGAACTTAAGATTTGGTCTAAGTACAGATGACTTTAATCCTTTCGGGGAACAGAGCTCCAATCATAGCACCTGGCCTGTGACTCTATGTATCTATAACCTTCCTCCTTGGTTGTGCATGAAGCGGAAGTTCATTATGATGTCAGTGCTCATCCAAGGTCCGAAGCAACCCGGCAACGACATTGATGTGTACCTGAGGCCATTGGTTGAAGAACTTTTAAAGTTGTGGCGTGATGAAGGGGTACGTGTGTGGGATGAGCACAAACAGGAGTCATTTGACCTACGAGCGTTGTTATTTGTAACCATCAATGATTGGCCTACTCTTAGTAACATTTCAGGACAGTCAAACAAGGGATACAATGCATGCACGCACTGTTTAGATAAGACTGAAAGTATATATGTAGGTAACAAGAATATGTACCCGGGTCATCGTTGATTTCTTCCACCTCAACATCCCGTAAGAAAGGAAGGCAAGCATTTCAAAGGTGAGACAGATAACCGGCCGAAGCCTACCTGTCCTGATGGTGATGTTATATATGACATGGTGAAGGATTTAGAAGTAATCTTTGGAAAAGGTCCTGGCAGTCTATCTGTTCCGAATGACGTTGACAGACACGTACCCATGTGGAAGAAGTGCTCTATATTTTGGGAGCTACCCTATTGGAAAATCCTAGAGGTTCGCTCTGCAATCGACGTGATGCACGTGACGAAAAATCTTTGCGTGAACCTGCTAAGCTTCTTGGGCGTATATGGGAAGACGAAAGATACACCGGATGCAAGACTGAACCATCAACATATGCACGAGAAGACGAAAGACGACCACCTTAATCCAGAGAAGTATCAAGGTCCTGCCAGCTACGCTCTTACCAGAGAAGAGAAGGAGATCTTTTTTGAAGTCCTGAGCAGTATCAAGGTCCCGTCCGGTTTCTCGTCGAATACAAAGGGAATAATAAACATGGCAGAGAAAAAGCTCCAAAACCTAAAGTCTCATGACTGCCACGTGATTATGACACAATTACTGCCGGTTGCATTGAGGGGGCTTCTACCGGAAAATGTTCGAGTACCCATTGTGAAGCTATGTTCATTCCTCAATGTAATTTCTCAGAAGGTGATCAATCCATTAACTCTAGGAACTTTATAGAAAGATGTTGTCCAATGTCTTGTCAGTTTCGAATTTTAAATTGTAGTTCCTGAATTTAAATTTGCTAAGTACTCCCTCCGTTCCAAATTTAGGGTTAGAAATTTATTAGAAATGTTATTAGAAAAATTTGCTAAGTCAATTTGGAATGATCGTCTTATAAAAATTTAGTGTTAGGTGATTTTGCTGTTTTTTATGAGTCGAAAGAAATAATGTTGTCTTCTTGGCTATTCTTAATACAAGCCGATGATTAGAATAGTCCATTATGCTTGCAAGAAGACTGTCTACAGAACCAAGGGTAAATGCAAGAACAATGCATTTATTTCTACTTCGTTCTTGTAGGCACTCTTTTTGTTGACTAATGGCTTTGACATATGAGGCTTCAGTTGTGAAATTTACCCAATGATGAAGGGTGTTATTAGGAAATTTAGTGTTAAAATTTAGGGTTAGAGATAAATTTAGGGTTTCTTCAAATGTTATTATAGTTATTCTGCTAATGCTAACATTGTTAAGTAGTTGCTATAAATTTGTATTCACATTTTGCTAAGATGCAAATTATGGATATTCATATTCTTTCTACAAAATTGATTGCAGAGACATTAGGCTATGGATCTAAATTGTCCGGACGCCGCCGGCAGAGACGAGGAGCGTGAAGAGCAAATGGATGCAGGAATTCCGGAAGTCGTCGTTAGGGACATGGAGAAAGAAATAAGAATGTTTCAGATAATAGCAGGACGTGCAAGGGCGCCTAAAGGGCAAGAACATCTTGTAGCTGAAGAAAATCTTTTAAGTGATGAAGATTTCGCCTCCCAATTTCTGAACGAGTCCGGTCAGGGAGTTGAGGAAGACGAAATTTGTAGAGAGGAGGAAATTCCCTTAACAAACTCTGGCGAGGTATATTATGCCTCTGTTGATCGATGACAGTACATGTATTATTTGAGTTGTATTGCAGTTATTAACGAATCATTTTTTTTCTTTTAGCCCTCCGGATCGAGCAAATCATCCGCATCTAACGGTCGAAAGGGTCAAAACTGCCGAAACGAGGCCCGTCGAAGCCGATGGAGGGTCAGAAGATAATAATCGACATAGTTTCTACTAGTGGCGAACCGTTGGAACCCTTAGAGTGCCGCTGTAAATTTATAAATCAGTGCAGAGTTCTCGTTAGGGACATGGTACCGATCACATTTCAAGAATGGCATAAGCCGAAGGACGAGACCAAGGCAACTACTTATGTCGACGACCAAACAAAAGAGTTGCTTTGGGAGAAGATCTTGACAAAGGTCACCCTACCGCCAGATGTTGTAAAAGACGAGCCGTGGAAGAAGAAATTCGAGCAGTGGACTCTTAGCAAGATGGCCGATCAATTCCGGACCGCTAAGAAAAATTTGTGGAAAACTTATCTAAAGGCGAAGGAAGAAGATCCAGAATTCACTCCAGAATTCACTGGAGCACAAGTGAAGTTAAAAGACCAATGGCCGACATTTGTGAAGCAAAGAGAATCGGAGGCCGCTGTGGCCCGATCGGAACAAAATAAGTTAAATGCTGCGAAGAAGATATATCACCACACTTTGGGGGCAGGTGGCTACAAGGCTGACGTGCCTAAGTGGGAAGCCTTTGAAGCAAAACTGCTTGATAACGGGGTCATTCCACAGACAGCGGACTAGCCCGAAAGGTCCAAGTTTTGGTTGTTTGCGCATGGGGTAGGGTTGGACCCAGTGACAGGGCTGATTGTTCCTCAGGGAAAATGGAAGGAGAAAATTGAGTATATAACCAAAGAACTTGTGAAGGCAATTGATCTAGTTCGAAGAGGACTGTAGGTGGTCGACAGAGAGAAAGACGAGTTGTCACTCGCACTCGGGAATCCTGAAAAAGTTGGACGAGTACGAGGCTATGGACCCGGAGTTAATTGGGGACAAGGTTTTCCGGCAGACGCTCATAATTATAGAAGCCGTGAGAGAAAGAAGAAGGAGGACAGAGACCGGTTATCGGCATTGGAACGCAAGGTGCAGCAGCTAGAAAGGGCATCTCAGCGGCAGCTAGAAAGTCCTGAAATCGAAGCCGCCCCATCTAATCAGCGGAAAAGCAGTGTGGGTTCCACGCATGTAGAACATTCTGAACATGAAGCGCCTGCGGCTCACTACCCCGTGGATGGTATCACGGAGAAGACAGAATGTGAGCTACATATGTCGATGAAGAACATGTCCTTCAAGGTGGCGGTCGGCTATGCTTTACCAAATCAACCTGGAGAAAGTTACCATCTTGGCGGGATTCTAGCTGGCTATGCTCGTGTCGGGGTGGATGACATTGTGCCGTTATATGCTGATCTGAATCTTGACATTCCTGGAGGTGACGACGAGAGGACACTGGGAGAAGCCAAGCGGCATATCATTCTCTGGAAGAAGGAAGACATCATGTTTCCAAACTTGCCGCCAAGGCCACCGACTCCTCCGAATAGCAGTCCCCCACCTCAAGATCCGCCCTCCCCACCTCAAGATCCACCCTCCCCACCTCGTGACGACGGTGGGGAGGCCAACGCGAGTCCATCGCCCGCGTGGTCGCAGCAAGAGACTGTGCGCACTGTTTCGCGGAAAGTGAAGGCCCCGTCGACATATACACAGAGGTGCGCTTTAAACTACCCGCCAGAAACTCGAGAGGAACGCGAGTTGCTAAAGCCTCTTCCAAAGAGACCTTACGACTTGACTCCAGAGGAACTCGACGAGTCGGTGCGTGCCGATGTGAAAAAACAGTTGGGACCAAAACAGCGCCCGCAGAAGGAGGTAGCAGCTGAAATCCGGGAAACAAGTGGCCCAGCTCGGAGAACAGGCAAATCAGTCGGTCCCCGCGCTCAAGGTGATGCCGGAAAAGGTAGTAGACCAAGAGGCTTTTCGCATAGACGATCCGGACCCCACAGAGTATCAGTATGCATGGACATGGGTCTACGGGAGCACCCTGGTCAGACCTGAGCACGTCAACTCTCTGACAACACAAATGTGCCGCTTGCATACGTGGTACGAGAAAGCCGTAGAGGCCAAGCATGACGCTTTCTGGGTTCAAGTCAGGAAAGAGCATTTCTTCAGGGAATATGGTATGTATATTCCGTTTTCGGAAATTTTTCAATTATTCAACCAAGACGCCATCGACAAATCCCTCGTCAGTTGCTATTGTTTGTAAGTGATTTAGTTTTGCGATTTAATTAAGTCTCTAGCTCAGCTCGTTCGTTGCCAATTATCTAAATATATTATTTTGTACGCTATTATGCAGAATGAAGATCAACGAATGCAAAGATGCCCGAAACTATGATGTTGGGTTCATTGACCCATATTGGGTTCATTCAGTTGTTGTGCAGTACAATCCCGAAATCACAGAGAATTTGTTGCTCCGGTATTTAGTGAAACAAAATACCTGCGCAGAAATACTTTTTCCCTACAACTTCAAGTGAGTGTTACTGTACCTTCTACACATTCTATTTTTCTTTCATCCCGGTTTAGTGTAATCGATGAGTCATGGACATATAAACGCGTGCAGATTCCACTGGATTTTGCTAATCATTAGAGTTGACCAAGGAGTCGTTCAAGTCATGGACTCGTTAAGGAAAGATATGGAAGAGTGGGACGACATGAGACAAATGCTTGACAAGTAATTTCAGTCATTATCGCTCTATATCGACCTCTTTCGTTCATTTTGTGATATCAAGTAATTAATAACTCTTTTCATTATTTTCTTTTGCCGGGCAGGGTTTGGGAACGGTTTAAGGTGAAGTGTCCAGGGAAGTGGAAAAAGCAACTGTATTTTTATGAAAACAAGGTAAGTAGTAGTACATATATATGTCTGCGCAACTCTTTAATTTTAGTTTCAATACCATTATCGTGCTTGATTGTTATTTTGATTATATTCTTTTTTTGTAAAGTGGTGTCTGAGGCAGCCACAAGGACTAATTTATGCGCATATTACGTTTTCGAGTACATTCGATATTTTTTCAATGAGCGGGATAGAAAAACCAGAACAGAAAACGTACGTATACACTATTCGCATATTGTGTTGAGTTCCATTCATAATTTATTTTATGATGATTTCAAACAGCTCACACATATATATTCTTATATTGATCTAGATGGAACGAGAGCGGGACCAGCTCATACCATCGAAGCGCCTAAAAGCAATTCAAGAGGAATTGACGGGATTTTGAATAAGGAGGTCCTGAGGAAAGATGGAGAATTTTATCACGGTGATACTTATTTTGTCGGACGTGAGCTCGACGCGTGAATCAAACGTGATGTCGGTGTAGTATAAACTTGTGGGCTATGTATGTTATGAATCAAACGTGACCTCGGTGTATTGTATATATGCTTTATTATGTAGTATGACTTTATGTGTATTACTACTTGTTGTTTGCGCGCGCAACGTGATCTTCGTAAAAAATAATTAATTGGAAAACAAAAAATCGAAACCCCTAAAAAATAAATTAGCAGAAAACAAAAACCAAAAACTCTTTGGTCCCGGTTGGTAATACCAACCGGGACCAAAGGGTGCCCGCCATGCGCGCCGTGCGCAGCCCACGTGGAGCCCCTTTAGTCGCGGGTCGTAGGCACCCGGGACGAAAGCCCCTCTCCCCCTTTAGTCCCGACCCTTTAGTCGCGGGTCCAAACCCGGGACAAAAGGCCCTCTGGACCCGCGACTAAAGGCCTATTTTCTACTAGTGATAGCAACATGTAAGTTAACCATGCATGTAGTTGAACACCAAAAGTTGCAAAGTTCATGAAAATAAATCACAGTAACATGAGCCCAAAACCCGTTCCACCAAGCCGATGACCGGCCAACGATTAAATCGGATTATGTGTTCATGGTCAATCGTAATGGCGAGTGCGCCTGATAAGTGCTTGTGTCTTGGTGCAACACTCAGAACCTAGCCACTCTAGCCGGACTGAGACTGACTAGTCGTCATATGCGTTCCTATACTATAACCAGTATAGGTTCATTCTCTCAATGTAGCTACATACCATTGTTGGAGATATGCCCAAGAGGCAATAATAAAGTTGTTATTATTATATCTTTATGTTCATGATAAATGTTTACATACCATGCTATAATTGTATTAATTGGAAACTTTGATACGTGTGTGTTTTGTAAACCAGAGTCCCTAGTAAGCCTCTTGTTTTAACTAGCTTGTTGATTAATTGATGATCATGGTTTCCTGATCATGGACATTGGATGTTATTAATAACAAGGTCATGTCATTAGGAGAATGATATGATGGACATACATCCATAGTAAGCATAGCAATAAGATCAAGTCATTAAGTTCATTTTTGCTGTAGCTCTCAAATGCATAGTAACCTAATCCTTCGACCATGAGATCATGTTAATCACTAACACCGGAGGAATACTTTGATGACATCAAACACCACTTCGTAATTGGGTGGTTATAAAGGTGGCGTTGGGTATTCTGAAAGTGAGAGTTGAAGCTCATGGATCAAGAGTGGAATTTGTCCATCCAAATGACGGAAATATATACTCAGGGCCCTCTCGGTGAAATGACATCCAATTAGCTTGCAAGCATGTGACTAGGTCACAAGGGATCTCATATCACGGGAACGAGAAAAGAGTGCTTGTCGGTAACGAGATTGAACTAGGTATAGAGATACCGATGATCGAATCTCGGATAAGTAAAATATCGCGCGACAAAGGGAATTGGTAACGAATGCTTATGGTTCTTTCGATCACAAGGTCATCGTTGAATATGTAGGAGCCATTATGGATCTCCAGATCCCGCTATTGGTTATTGATTGGAGAGGTGTCTCGATCATGTCTGCATCATTCGTGAACCGTAGGATGACACACTTAAGGTTCGGTATAGTTTTAGTAGATATGGAATATGAGATGGAGACCGAATATTATTTGGAGTCTCGGATGGGATCCAGGACATCACGAGGAGGTTCGGAATAGTCCGGAGAATAAGATTCATATAAGCCATGGCTGAGTTCAAATTTGTTTTGAACTCTACTACCTTAGCTACTAAGCAATGGCGGAGTTCAAATTTGTTTTGAACTCTACTACCTTAGCTACTAAGCAATGGCTAAAGTTCAAATTTGTTTTGAACTCTACTACCTAAGCAATGGTGGAGTTCAAATTTGTTTTGAACTCTACTACCTTAGCTACTAAGTAATGGCTAAGTTCAAATTTGTTTTGAACTCTACTTCCTTTACTTGGGGAGCAAGTTTGCTTAGGGGCCAAGGCAGCCCCAACCCCTATATAAGGAGGGGCAGGGGGCATGATAAGATATAGAAGTAGAAACCAAAAACCCTAGCCGCCCCTCTCCTCCCTCCTGCTTCTGTGCCGGCTTGGCGAAGCCCTGCAGGAATTATTCTCCACCACCATCACCACGCCGTCGTGCTGCTGGGATTCCATGGAGATCTACTACATCCGCTGCCCGCTGGAACGGGGAGAGGATCGTCTACATCGACAACCGTACGTGTGACCGAGTGCGGAGGTGCTGCCCGTTTACAGCACCGGATTGATCGACTACAGCGATCTTGCGATCGGCAAGTGATCGACTACATCAACCACGAGATCCAATCTCGTTAAACGCTCAGCGATCTACAAAGGTATAGATCTGATCTCGTAGCATAGATCTCATAGATTAGATCTTGGCTCTTCTCCTAGATTAGATCTTGGTTTTATTGGTTTTGCGATAGAAATTTTTTGGTTTCCATGCTGTGAACCCTACAACCATGACCGTGGCATCTCCCCATTACAGCTGCTACTTGAGAAAAATGTGTTTTTCTACCTTGCCACGTCTGTCTCGCCGATGGAACACTTAACCGTGAGAAAATTAGACATGTCATGCTCATGCTCGCTTTGCCGATCTTATCTTGTGTATGACTTTGAACTTAGCTCATGATTCCACGAGATGGATGTTTCGTAAAAGCAACAAGAGGAATTGCTCAGATCTCCGTGAGTAAGGCCTACTTGGGTTGTGTTATAAATGCATTGTTTCGATGGAGAGAAGAACTTGGATTTTTGGGAAATTTTCAAACGAACAATTTTAACGAATTCCTTCAATTTTTCTTGTGCTAATCATGCAAAGGACTGGCGCCACCGCAACCAATCGTCATCACACCAGTCGTGCCAACTAGGGACGAAATTGTGCAATTTTCAATATACACAAATGTACCACCTACCTGCTCAATAATTACAAGATATGCGCGAAAGGTTCCTACAACAATTCGTTACACTTTTCTTTCTCATGGGACATGCCCCATATGGTGGACGTGTTCCGTCACCGAGCTCTGCTGCCTGCCTCCACCATGGAATCTAATACCCGGCCAGTGTTTCTCATCTCCATGGAGACAACAGAACGGTTGACGGACAAGTCACGGAGCTGCTGACGATCCGACTATCCGAGGCTTCTGAAAAGGAACATGTAACAACATTACATAAAAAAAAAATGTAACAAACATTACAACATACCTATACACTACACATAATTAATTTTGGGCTTTTCGCAGTTCTAGTCTAAGAATATAGCCCAACAAACTACAGAGACGGACTGTGCTAGGACCAGTGTTTTCTGGCCCTGTCCAAGTCTAATGGAAGAGTCGATATGGGCCAGATCGAAGCGTAACATCAATGTCTCGTGGACTCAAATTGAGAGAGAACGCTATCAGTATGGGCCAGGGCAAACAATGGCATCGAGGAGTCCTTCCCGAATTGGACGGGTAGCCCACGTACGACGCACGGCCGGTCTTGGTCTATCCCCCGTGGACATATACGAAGCCAGGCTGGGGCCTAGGGCTAGCGATCGGGAGCAGACACGGATCGTCGAGCTTGATCGATGGCGATGGAGATCCAGATGGCCGAGCCGTTGAGCGAGGAGGAGATCAGGGACATGGCGGACAGCGACATCATCGATCCATACGTGGAGGAGACCCTGCGGGCGGCGCAGTCGGACATGGAGCGCATGCGCGCGGACGCGGACGGGTTCCCCTTCGTCGAGCAGCTGGAGTGGGTGGACGCGCGCGAGGAATACGCCGTCACGCTCCGGGACGCGGCTGACGCGGAACTGGCGGACCTCGCGCACGGCCTGGCCGTCTTCGCGGGGAGGGCCGGCGAGGAGGCGTTGGTGGCCCAGCTTCGGAGGCAGGCCGCCTGGTGCACCGCGCGGCGCGCTGAGGCGGACGCGCTCGCGGGCGCCGCGCAGCGCCTGAGGGACGGGTGGCTGAGGTACGTGGCCACGGCGGAGGAGCAGGAGGAGGGCGACGGTGAGGTCGAGCTCGTCGTCGCGGCGGCCCAGGCCTACATGGTGTTCCTGGCAAGGGAGATGGACGGCGGCGGGGTCCCCGAGACAGACGCGGCGAGGGCCGACGCGATCGACGCGGCGGCCACGGCGGGACACGGCGTTGCTGCGTGGTTCGCTGCCGAGTTCGTGGAGGCGCTGGCGGACAGGTTCCGGCGGGCAGCGGAGACGTACGCGGGACAGCAGGAGGCGGCGGTCGCGGAGGGTCTGCGGCGGCGCGCGGCGGAGGTGGAGGCGCTGTGTGCCGACCCGGAGGCACTTGTGCCGCGGATGCAGGCGACCGGGTGGTGGATGTTCTGGAGGTATATGAACCGGAACGCCTCCGACGTCGCCTCCGCAAAGGCAGCGCTAGAGCCCAAGCCGACGCCCAACACCTTCCGCATCATCTTTGATTCAGTAAATTCTCCCATCGTTTTGTCACGTGTCACCTTACTGGTGAGGTTAGTAACAGTAAGATTTCATTAGTAGTCACTGCATGCGTTTGATTTGATATACCAACTCAAACTTTATTTTGGCAGCAATAAAGCTGTGTCTGATGAATCCTCATGGTAACTAGTTAGAGAACAAGTTTAAGTTTCATGTTTGATGAATTTGTATTTTCAAATGTGAGGCTCCCGAGGTATATGCGGTAGACTCCGCCTCAGCCTCCGCAGTGGCAGCATAAGAGCTGCTGTCTGGTACTCTGGTCTACCCTATAATAAATCTGAAGAAGCTCAACCATTATTTTTGCGGCAATAAAGCTTTATATGATGAATCTTCATCGTTACAAGTTATGGATCATGCAACAGGTTACACGCAAGGTTTTTTTATAACAGTGTTTTTCGTGTTTCCAAGATGATGGGTAGTTTTAGGTACCATCTATGGCATTTTCGCTGTTTCTTGGCGGTCGGAATGTTTCTAAGTTTAATTTAACTAAGAAGGATTAGTTTACGTTCCAATACAAGAGTGTCATCTAACAGTTATGTGAAATAACTAATTTCATAGTGATTTTTACGGGAAATCAATTTCTATATCGACTATGAACTAGTGTTGCTTCTTCATTATGCCACATGGTTCCTAGCCTCTTTGCTACTCCCCTACACTTTTCATGTGAGTTTTCTTGAATTCTTCATCTTTTCTAGAAAGATCTTTGATTGTTGTATGAATAACTAGGAAAAGTGCCAGTGCGTTGCAACGGAAAAAAAAATCTATTTCTGAAAGATGTTTTGTGCTTGAGACCTAGGATGAGCCGCGACGAACATGATGTCGCCAGGGATGCCGTTCCAAAGCACTGTCTGTTTTGAAGACGTGGTCTACTCTCTTTCTCGCTGAATTCTCTATATACTCAAGACACGAAGTGGGAGGAGATTCAGAGAACGAACGCAGACAAAGGAGAAAGAAAATTAGTTTTGCGCTTAAATAATGCATTTATTTTGTCTTTACTTTTATTACATTGCAAACCTGAAGCAACAGACGGACAGCTATGATCCAGAGCGCCATCCCACGATTTCAGACCGTGCCAGGTCTAGCATCAAAAGCTAACGAAGCTAGAAAATAAACCAGGCCGCCGCAGCTCGGTTCAGACTAAATGCAGAACAATACGGGCAGTAGCGCTCATTTAGCTACTGAAGAAAGCAAGCAACAACTGGAAACTACCGATTCGTCGAGGTCAACAATGAGAAGCGCTTCTTTGTACCACCTGGTATCAGCTAGCTGCTCGATCGGTGTCCGCCATGTCATGTGCCGTCGCGATGGCGTACTCCCATCGATACCCACCACAGCGGTCAGAGATGATAGGAACCGGATGCGGGGCGGCGAGCCAGAGACAGCTATGAGACGTCGCACGAGCGCCCTCCAAGTAACGAACTCCTGCAGGCCGGGGGCGACGGCATCCCATACCCGTCGCCGGCGCGCAAGGTTCGCGACGCAGCCGACCACACGCCCCACCGTCCTCCTTGCCTCCCACCGCCGCGCGCGCCTCATGCGTGTCGTTGCCCGGGCCCCATCGTCGGCGCCACCCATCAACAGACGCATACTCCCCAGGTTATCCTCCGCTCGCGCGCCGACTCTAGCCAGGAAGGCGCAGGCGCTGTGGCTAGTGGTGTCCTGGTGCCGAAAGCTACAGGTCTTCCCTATGATCTTGACCTCCTGTTCGATGGGTAAATTAGCTAGAACGTACAAAAATTGTAGAGAAGCACCTTGCGACCTTTCGGGGTGGATCTGGCTGGAGCTTTATTGATGCGTGTGGCTTGTCGAGCTCTGCCTTTGCGGCAGCTTCCCATGGCCAGCGGAGATGGCTCGTATTTGACGACAATGGAGTGGTCAAAGGGGTGTGCTGCCGCGTCGGACGGAAGGAATACACGAAACGGTACATAGTTTAACTTATGGGTGCCGTAATTTTAGACAATTACAGGGGTAATTTAAGTGTTACACCAAACCAAACGGCGGAAGCATTAGTGCTTTTTGTTAGATGTGTATAGGTCATTTCCTGTATATCCCCATTGTATAAGGTGTTTACTGCACTTTACCACATGTACATGTATTGGCCTTTGGCCCCCTGTGAATGATAGTTGCTCATTCGCAACATGGTATCAGAGCTTAGGTTCTGCTTTCCTCTTCCCCGCACGTAGCAACTCCGTGCTGCCACCGTTGTCTCCGGCCTGTCGCGCCGCCGTCCTCGGCCTGCGCGAGGCCTGCCCGCCGCCGTCCTCCGGCCTGCGGAAGCCCTGCTCGCCTCCATTTCCGGACTGCGTGCATAGGGTTGTCCTTGCTGCCGCCGACCTCCGGCTTGCCTACATCGGGCCGTCCGCGCCCGTCTCCGGCCGCATCCGTCGCAGCTGTGTCCGCCTCCGGCTGCATCCGCCGTGGCCGTCTCCGCCTCCGGCCGCCTTCGTTCGCCTCCGACGCGGCCGTCTCCGGCCCCCTCCGGCCGATCTCCGGCCGCCTCTCCAGCCGCCCTCAACCGGCCGCCCTCAGGCCGCTCCTCCTCGCGGATCCGGCCGTGCTTGTACAGGTCGTGGCAGTTTAGCCCGATCTAGTTTCTCTCTCCTCCCTCGGTTTAGTTTCAAAAAAAAAACAGGGAGCCCGCGATATCCTCTTCGGCCTATGTTGCTGTTCCTCGGTGCTCTATGATCTTTGATGGCACCAACTACGCCGAGTTTGTGGGCTTTATGCGTATCCACATGCACGGCCTCATGCTGTGGGGTGTTCTGTCCGGCGAGGTCTCCCGTCCGCCGGGCCCCGTTGCTCCTGTGGCTCCTTCTCCGCCGGTGCCACCTGTTCTTCCCGCAGATGCTTCTCAGGTTGATAAGGATGCAACCAAGGATGCAGATGATCATGCAGTTGAAGTCTATGATCAGCAGGTATCAGTTTATTCCGATGCTCTTTCCATCTATCGGGATGAGTTGGCTGCTTACACTCAGTGGTGCAGTGATGATGCTCGTGCTGCTGTTGTTCTCATTGCTAGTGTCTTGCCTCAGTTTGCTTCTGAGTTTATGGGATTAGGCACTGCTGCTGCTATGTGGAGTTATCTTTATCAGCGCTATCAGCCATCTGGTGATGCTCTCTACCTGTCTGTGGTGCGTCAGGAGCATGAGTTTCAGCAGGGTGACTCTACTGTTGATGAGTTCTACACACGGTGCTCTGCCATTGGCGTCAGCTTGACTCTCTAAGGATAGTTGTTTGTGGTGCTTGTCAATGCTGTCAGACAGTGAGGTCAGAGTTGGAGTTTCAGCGTGTTCATGAGTTCCTGTCTCGCCTCCGTCCCGACTTTGAGCCTCGACGTGCTCACGTACTTGCCCGTGGTCGTGTTCATATATCAGAGGTGCTGGCAGAGCTACGAGCTGAGGAGACACACCTATGTTCTGCCGGTTTGCTTGTGACTCCCACTGTGCTTGCTGCCCGAGCTTCTCTGTCGTCTGCTCCACCGCTCCTACCCACTCTCTCACGGGGGATGGGCGGGCGCCCTGTAGGAGCGGACCGGCCTCGCATGTTCTGTGACTATTGCAAGAAGCCCGGTCACCTCGAGTCCACCTGTTTCAAGAAGGAGCGTGACTTGGGTCGCTCCTCTACAGTGGGTCGTACGCCTTCACCGAACTCGTCACTCACTGATCTGGACATTGTGCGGCTCAAGCGTCTGCTGGCTTCCTCGGGCTCTTCCTCAGGCTCTTCCTTGACAGGCACTGTTGCCTCGCTGACTGCTTCCACTACTGCTGCTCCGTCACCGTCGCCTACACAGTCAGGTACATCTCCGTGGGTTCTGGATTCTGGAGCTTCCTTTCACATGTCTTCTGATTCTTCTGCTCTGTCTTCTATTCGACCTCTTGACTATCCTGTCAATGTTCTCACTGCCGATGGCACACCTCTTCCTGTTGCTAGTCGTGGCACTCTTTCTACCCCGTCTTTCTCTGTTCCTAGTGTTTCTCATGTTCCCCGTCTTACTATGAATCTTTTCTCCGCTGATCAACTTACTGATTCTGGTTGTCGTTTCATTCTTGATACTGACTCTTGCTCTGTTCAGGACCGTCACACCCAGGCTCTAGTTGGAGCTGGCCCTCGGCGTCGTGATGCTCAGGGCCTTTGAGAGGTTGACTGGCTTCGTGTTCCTTCCCTGCCACCACACCTTCCAGTTCACATGCTCTTGCTGCCTCCTCTTCTGCGTCCTTCCAACAGTGGCATCATCGACTTGGTCATATATGTGGCTCTCGCTTGTCTTCATTAGTGCGTCAAGGTGTTTTAGGGTCTGTCTCTGGCGATTTTTCTTTACATTGTAATGGTTGTAGACTTGGCAAACAGACTCAGTTACCTTATTCTACTAGCGAGTCGGTATCCCAGCGTCCCTTTGACTTTGTTCATTCTAATGTATGGGGTCCTGCTCCCTTCGACTCGAAAGGGGGCCATCGCTACTATGTTCTATTCATTGATGATTTCTCTCGCTACACTTGGCTCTATTTTATGAAATCTCGCAGCGAGGTTTTCCCTATATACAAGCGATTTGCTGCCATGGTTCACACCCAGTTTTCCACGCCCATTCGTGTGTTTTCGTGCTGACTCGGCTGGTGAGTACATCTCCCAGATGTTGCGTGGTTTTCTTGCCGAGCAGGGTACCCTTGCCCAGTTCTCTTGTCCTGGTGCCCACGCTCAGAATGGCGTTGCTGAGCGCAAGCATCGTCACCTTCTTGAGACGGCTCGTGCGATGATGATCGCTGCCTCTCTTCCTCCCCACTTTTGGGCTGAGGCTGTTTCTGCATGCACCTATCTCATCAACATCCAGCCTTCCGCGGCCTTGCAGGGTGGTATCCCTATGGAGCGTCTCTCTGGTCGTTCTCCTGACTACTCCGCTCTTCGTATGTTTGGGTGTGTGTGCTATGTCCTTCTTGCTCCACGAGAACGCACCAAACTGACTGCTCAGTCAGTCGAGTGTATTTTCTTGGATACAGCGATGAGCACAAGGGTTACCGGTGTTGGGATCCTGTTGGTCGCCGGCTGCGTATTTCGCGCGATGTGACTTTTGATGAGTCTCGTTCATACTACCCGCGTCCTAGCTCCTCCTTTTTGGCTAAGGATATCTCCTTCCTCATCCTTCCTGACACATCTCCTTCTGTGCCACATGTTCCTCCTCCTCCACCTCCACCCCCAGTGAGTTCTCCTGTTCCTGATTCACCACCGACGCCACCCTCCTCCCTCCTCCTTCGTCCCCTATCGCTCCGGTGCGTCCTCATCTTTCTCCTTTTCCTCTCCACTATACTCGTCGCTCTCGTACCGTCGATGATCCTTCCGATGAACCTTCCACTTCAGGAGCGCCTCCTTCCCCGTCTACACCGGTTCATAACCTTCGTGCTCGGCCTTCATTTCGGTCTCCTGATCGCTATTCTCCTTCCCAGTACGGTCTTTCTGCTGTTGCTGAGCCCACTTCCTATCGGGATGCAATGGCTCAGTCTGAATGGCAGCTTGCGATGGCTGAGGAGATTGCTGCTCTTGAGTGCACTGGCACGTGGGATCTGGTTTCCCCTCCTCCCGGTGTTCGTCCCATCACATGCAAGTGGGTCTATAAGATCAAGACTCGCTCTGATGGTTCTCTTGAGCGTTACAAAACTCGTCTTGTGGCTTGTGGTTTTCAGCAGGAGCAGGGACGCGATTATGATGAGACTTTCGCTCTTGTAGCACACATGACCATAGTTCGCACTCTTCTCGCTGTGGTTTCTGTTCGTCACAGGTCTGTGTCTCAGCTTGACGTCCAGAATGCCTTTCTCAATGGTGAGTTGCGTGAGGAGGTTTATATGCAGCCACCACCTGCGTACTCTGTTCCTGATGGTATGGTTTGTCGTCTTCACCGCTCTCTCTATGGCCTTAAACAAGCCCTTCACGCCTGGTTTGAGCGTTTCGCTTCTGTGGTGACTGCCGCTAGTTTCTTGCCTAGCGACCATGACCCCGCGTTGTTTGTCCACACCTCACCTCGTGGTCGGACGCTTCTCCTCTTATATGTTGATGACATGATCATTACTGGCGATGACTCTGAGTACATTGCTTTTGTTAAGGCCCGCCTTCGTGAGCAGTTTTTGATGTCAGATCTTGGTCCACTTTGCTATTTTCTTGGGATTGAGGTTTCTTCGACTTCTGATGGCTTCTATATCTCCCAAGAAAAATATATTCATGATCTTCTTGCTCGCGCCGCTCTTGGTGATGAGTGCACTGCCGAGACTCCTATGGAGCTCAATGTTCAGCTTCGTGCTACCGATGGTGATCCCCTCACAGACCCCACACGCTATCGCCATCTTGTTGGGAGTCTTGTCTATCTGGCTGTCACTCATCCAGACATCTAATATCCTGTCCTTATTCTGAGTCAGTTCGTCTCTGCTCCTAGTTCTGTCCACTATAGTCACCTTCTGCGTGTTCTACGATATCTTCGTGGCACGATCTCTCACCGCCTTTTCTTTCCTCGCTCCAGCTCTCTCCAGCTCCAGGCCTACTCTGATGCTACGTGGGCCAGTGATCCTTCTGATCGCTGCTCGCTGTCTGCCTATTGTGTTTTTCTTGGAGGATCTCTCATTGCCTTGAAGACGAACAAATAGAAGGCAGTTTCCCGCTCCAGTGCAGAGGCTGAGTTGCGAGCGATGGCTATGTTGATGGCTGAGGTGACCTGGTTGCGATGGTTGTTAGCTCTGCTGCTGCACCGCTTCTCTATTGTCAGACAGTAAAGGTGCCATCAGCATTGCGCGTGACCCGTGAAGCATGAGCTCACCAAGCACATCGGCGTGGATGCCTCCTTTGTGCGTGCTGCTGTGCAGGATCAGATTCTTGCTCTTCACTATGTGCCCTCCGAGTTACAGCTGGCGGATTTCATCACGAAGGCACAGACTCGAGCGCAGCATGGATTCTTCCTCTCCAAACTCAGTGTTGTTGACCCACCATGAGTTTGAGGGGGTGTTAGATGTGTATAGGTCATTTCTGTATATCCCCATTGTATAAGGGGTTTACTGCACTTTACCACATGTACATGTATTGGCCTTTGGCCCCCTGTGAATGATAGTTGCTCATTCCCAACACTTTTATTAATAGGTATAGATAAACTCAGAGATCTCCTTCAAGCCAACACCATGGATCAAATCTATAAAAAAAATCACTTATCTTTACACGAAGCATATATAAAATAAACTTGTTATATATCCTTCATAATTAATGAGAAAGAAAATAAAGCATCCTATAAATTGACATTTCTTATGGGAAAACTGCCCCCATAGCTATGGTTGTGGTATTCAGTTACCGGGCTCTGCTGCTTGCCTCCATGAAATCTAATGCTCGGGCAGTGTTTCTCATCTCCATGCCAACGGCAAAAGGAACTATGGACTGATGGCGATCCGAGGTGGCTGTTGCTGTTGGTTGCACTTGGTTCTCAGCTTCTAGGTTAAGAATGTGGTGATGATATGCATGTGGCCAGTGCCCTGAAACGCAAAAGGTAAGATCTCAATACACATACTCTTTTCCTTCTGGTTTATAAAAACAGAGAGTAAAACAAGAGAATAACTTGATGAGGATGATAGCACAACATGACTCAGCTTTGGGATTGACTAAAAATTCGTCTTTGTGGGTCTGGCGACTAGCCTGACTTTCAAAACTTGAGCCCAGCTAACAAAAGCTCAATAGTATCAACCATATCTATACTACTATTAAAAGAGCAAACTTGTGTTGTTCTGATACTTTAAATCTGGACCGTTCAATATCCGATCAAACGGCCCAGATCGTCCCAATGTTTGACAACTCAACATTGTCCGTTTTGGACCGTTTTGCCCTCCCATCAATCACATAATACGACCAAATTGCCACCGTACCTCGTTCTCCTCTCATAGACGGAACGTCCGTCGTCCGGACCCTTCTATTTCAGGGCGGAGGTGTCCACTCCCTTAAACTTCGCACCATCGACCGGGCGCTCTGCCGCCTCGCGTGGGCTGGCGAAAGAGAAGCATCGAGATCAATTCTGGATGGTTCCGTGCCGTGGACGGCGGCCTGGTGTCGCTCCGCTCGCGGTTGAGGCGTTGCCGAGTTGCCTTGGTTCGGCGAGGCGACTAGGCGTCCGGTGAGGAAGCGAGCTCTCACCTCTGCCCTCCAACCTCATCCGCCTCAGCGCACTCTGTCGCGACATCAACCCCAACATCAAGTTTCATTCACCATCGGGGCGGCGACATCTAAGACGGTTATAGAAGGATCATGCAAGCAAGAAATACAACCAACTGCAATCATTGTTTTTTTTCATTCTCTGCAAGTGATACCCGTAGAAGTAATAGGCTTCAGTAGCTACCTGAAATGAATAGTATACGGGGTTAGGTTGAGGCTCCAAGTGCAGTGTGTGTAGTAAGTGGAAGACGTGTTTTCCCCACGAGGGTGACTCGAGGGTTTAATATCGAACTCTCGGGGAATCAGTAGTGAAATATTTATCTTCCTTATCCTTCTTTTGGTTACCTACAAAACAAAGTTAAATATTATGGTCCTCAACCTCACCTGTGGTTGTCAAGAACAAGGTGTAGAATGATATCAAGATAAATATGCAATGATGGTTGATGAATATGCTAGGATGATGATGGCAATGATATATGATATATTTTTGGGTTTTTACGATGAATGCAGGGTGGAAAAGTGTTTTTGTATTTTCGGATTTATGAATTTCAGAAAATGGCAAAGTGGCAAAAGTGGTTGGAAAGGTGTTTCTTATGATTAAAAATGGACCGGGGTTCATGGTTTCACAAATGCACTCTCTTTTAATGGTAGGGCAGACAAGTGGAACATAGAGTTGACATATGAGATTGCAACAAAAAGTCTAATGACAAGTTACTAATTATATGGGCATCACGTCCTAACATAGAGACCTTTTGGTTATTAGTCTCTCTTATACTCCACCAAGATGCGAACTAAATCATAACACCTCAGTGTCATGGGTTTGTCACGTCAGGTGTCATAGATGACTTCGTAGGTGTGGTATTATGCGAGTCAAGCATCTCCAAGCTTGGGATCGCAAGAACAAAGATCAACACAGATTTACCCAGGTTCGGCCGCCTCAATGTGAGGTAAAAGACCTACTTCCTGCCTACCCTAGATTGGTATTGATATGATAATCGAGGTGTTACAATGGAGGCGATCCGATCTGGTACTCGCCGTATACACAGAGGCTCGCTAGGTTACAAAAGGAAACTTCCCCCATAAGGAATACATCCACATAGGCCTACTCGGAGACTACTTGGTCTTCACGTCCTCCGGGATTTGTCTTCTAGATCTTTCTCCTTATGGCGGTTCAATATTGGGCTTGCTCCCAAGTGGGCCTTCGTCCGTGCGAGTAAGTTAAATCGCACTGGGCCGCGGGTTAATCTAGAAAGTATTCCCCCGACATTAGCCCCCAAGTTTAGCTTGGATTTCAAATGAAGGCTCCTTCGTCTTAACGAACCCCTGAGCCGCGCACGTGAATTATCCCAGCTGAACTCCAATTTTCTTATTTCCAATCTGCGGCTTATAACTCTTCTTGGCGGCTCAAGAACGCGACTTATCCTGTCTTGATGGTTGATTTTCAGATCTAAACGTCTTCCGCGTCTGGGTTATTTATCTTGGCTCATCGTTTTCCCCAGCGTTCTGCATCAAGTCCTTTCCGCCGCCTCCAAAATCCTTCGGTGGATATCTCCATCGATCTGAGAAAAATGTCTCGCCGCAAGTGCAACTGGGAAGGCTCGTGGGTCGACGAAGATTTCCTGGAATCCCTATCTGCACGGGGCCTTCTTCCGCCAAAAGATCAATGCGAATGGCGGCCGGCCGGTGAGGAGGTAATCCCCAATCCTCAACCAGGAGAAGTAGTGATTTTTGCGGAGCATGTTGAGCGCGGATTCAAGCCACCGGGCTCTCTCTTCTTCCGCTCCTTGATGCAGCGGTTAGGTCTCCGCTTCCATGACATTGGCCCTAATTTGATGTTGCAAGTGAGCAACTTCCACGTCCTCTACGAAGATTATCTGGGTATCCCGCCTTCAATAGATTTCTGGCTTGCTCTTTTTAATTGCAATCGTCAAAGGGAAACCACAGATGGTCCTTTTCTCCAATGCGGCGCCATTTCCTTCCAACGCCGCCGGGGTAGTATCTTCCCAAAACTAACTCTTGCCAAGAAAATCAAGGAGTGGGAAAGGACATTCTTCTATTGTAAAAACACCTCTCCTGAGGGTGAAATTCCTCTCCCTCCTTGGTCTCTTCTTCCCTTCGAGGCTACCGATGCTTTGTCTTCCAAACCTGATCCTTCTTCGTTACCCTTTGTCGAATCCCTTTTAGACAAAGTGAGAGCGCTGACACTCCATGGTCTCACTGGACTGGATCTCATATCTTGTTGGACTAAGTGGCGAGTTCAGCCTGTGAGTCGCCGCTCGCGGCTTATGGTGGATTTCACTTGTCACGCAAATGACGTCGATCGCACTTGCCCTGAAGATTGGGACAAAGGGGAGTGGATAAATTTCATTCACCGAGTGACGGACGAGGATATTGACTCGTATGACAACGTCGGACTTGCTCCCTTCTGGGCTGAGCGCAAGCCTTTTGTGGTAATGTTTACTTATCAATTGTTTCCTCGAAAATTCCTTTCCCAAAATTGATTATTTCTGACCTGAGCTTCTTTTTAGATCGATCCCTATTTCTGGGTTCTTCCTTCAGAGGACGTCGACTTGAACCAAGGAACCGTGGCTGAGTCGTCAAGGCAAGCCACAGCCTTTGGCGAAGATACAGTTATGCACGAGGGTAGTGCTTCTGAAGAGGAACAACAAATGGCCGACGCTCTTTTGTCCTCGACTCCAAATACGCCTTTCCTGGAACTTCCTGAGGTGCCTCGCAGGTCCTCAAAACGTATTTTATGCCAGAGCTCAGAAGACCCCGCGCAGCCTGAGAAACATCGCAAAGCCTTGGCGTTACTAGCAGAAACAAGAGCTGCCAAATCTTCCCAACAAGGCTACTTTTTCTTCCGAGGCTGTTGCAAAGGATTGCTGTTCAGTAAGCTCGGGTAATTGTTTGCGACTCTTCTCCTTTTCTTTTTGTGTTTACGCTTTTCTGGCAAGGAATTGCTGATCACTACTTCTTTTCACACCCTGTAGGTTCAGATTTGCAAGGTTTATCTTCTTCTTCCTCTGGTTGCCTGATGAAGAGTATCCGTGTCGCCTCTAGGTATGGTTCGCCTTCTTTTCAATGTTGCGGCTCTGCTAGGTCAACTTATTAACCCATCAATATTTTGCAGGGCTATGTCTGAAGAGGCTACCGAGTCTAATTCCCATCCCACTTCTTCTCAGCAAGCTATGAGCGAGGATGATGCTGCTGATGAAAACGTGGGAAACAGTAACGGTGCGACTAAACCCAGGCCCTCCCTGGAGGAAGGTATCGCAGACGTGGCTCCTGCCGCGACTCCAGTCGCAGCTCCATCCACAACTCCTGCTGTTGGTAGGGTATCTACTGAAAATAGAATTCCAGCTCCAGGAAATAGTTCTAAGTCAATCGCAGATGCCATAATTTCGGCTGGAGACAAACATGCTGCTCTGCTGCGCGGCTTAGTTGAGCAATTTACTTCAAGTCGCCAGGTACATATACCGTAGCCCCCAAGGATCAAAACCTTGTGTCATCGCACGGGGTGTTGATTCTTTTCCTGACGTCAAATCTCGAGCCCCCAAATTCCTGGATAATTTACCTATGCGTTTTGCTCTCTTTGTTTTCAGCGTGAACTATCATTGCTTGATACTTCTGGCTCAATAAAGGGTAAAGGCATTTCCATAGACCATCCTGAATTGATGCAGTCTCGCCTTTTCTTTCTTTGTCATAGGACCTGAGGCCCCAGTGTCCCGCTCCAATTTGAAGGATCAACTGGTATATCTGTCTGACCTCAGCCAGCGCTTCTTAAAGGTTACCAAGGAAGTTATGACGGTAATCTCTCCTGCGCTGATGGCCCAACATCTTGCGAGTATTGGATAAATAAACTGCTCAAGGCTCCACATTATGTCTCTGATTGGAAACGATCCTCTGCTCGCGCCGGAGCCGCGCATGTCTTGACATTGCTTCGAGCATATTATCCAGAGATAGATGTTGGCAAGGTTGCTCGCCACGGCCTGGCGATGAGCGGATGATACTGAACTGCCAATAAGCGAGTACTTCGATATCTGGAAAGGGATGCGCGGGTATGCCACAAAATTTGTTGATAACTTAGACTTGGGCACTTATCTTGATAAATTCAATCTTGATGGGAGCAAGGTGTCAAGGAAAAGTCCTCAGGAGCTGAGTCATCTCGGGCTGCCACTCCAGCAACAGTATCTGGTGGCCCTTCTGCTTCGTCTGGCGGCGCCCTGATTATTAGGACACCTGCGACTGCACTGCGAGACAAGCCGCGCCAATTCCCACTCCTGTTGCTCGGAAGAGGAAAAATAAATAATGTGGGACATGCCCGTTAGTCTGTAAGATATTCATGTATTATAAACAGTATTTTTGTGACCTATAAGCAGGTTCTTTTCTTGATAATTCCATTAAGTAGACGCTCGCGCGGCTCAGTATTTCCTAGGAACATGTGTGTTCAGGGTCGAGAGCGGCCATGATAGGCAATCAAGCTCGATTGACGCCACACCCCAGTACTTTGGTCGCATAATGCAAGACGCTTCTAGCTTAAGGATTGCCACTAGTTTGGCAAAATTTGAGGTGCGATTGGTACTCGCGATGCTCGTAAGGAGCCCTCAAGGGTCAGTGATATATGAAATTCAAAAGACTCAGCGACTCAATGATAGTTGAGGCGAAACGACAAACCCTTGAATGTCAAGGGTGCCGGCTTTATTTCATAATCACTCGATGTTTTACAGGGTGTTACATGATGATGCAGGCCCTTTAATGCGGGTTTTCTATTCCCCGCAGGCCATGCATACTTGATACTCATCGCACTTAGTTGCGAATTAATACTCCTAACGGAGTGGGTTGAACACCTGATTGGTTCAATTTTGAGTCGCTAAAGCGACTCGGGTCGAGCATGATAGCTCCGATGTATATCTCATGTTGAAGCAGAGAGCAACTTTGTTAGCGATTAGCCGCACTGAGCTGCGACTTATGTTGAGTTGAGTTTGCTTTGTAAGGTCTCACGATAACTGAGCCCCTTTGGCTGGGGTTGTTGATCGAGGCTGGGTCTATGCACATGCGCCATTTCTTGTCTTCTTTTTGTATCAAGGCGACCTCTGGGGCATTATCTTGCTGATGCGCGACTTCTCGGTGGGTATTTACCATCCGGTGGCTGCATCCTGTTGGCCGCTTCCGCGGTACCTCCAACGCGACTCGTTTTGAGCTGCGATCACCGATCTGCGACTGATACCCATGTGAAGAGTTGGCGATACAAGCTTCTTCTGCGAGTACTGAGCCTGCGTTCTCGCATTCTAACGCTCTCTGTCTGTCTCCATATATTGTAATAACACCGTTTGGTCCTGGTATCTTTAACTGTAGGTAGACGTAGCAGGGGCGAGCGGTAAATTTGACATAGGCTTCTCTTCCAAAGATGCATGATATGAGCTTTTGACTGCTACAACCTCAAAGTCTAGGAGCTCTGTGCGGAAGTTCCGCTCTGTTCCAAAGCTAACTTCAAGTGTTATCTTTCCGATTGGTCGCGTAACAGCTCCTGGGATTATGCCTTGAATTTCTTTCCTGGATGGTCGCAGCCTTGTCTCGGGTATATTCATTCTTCGGAGCGTGTCTTGATATAGGATGTTTACTCTTCCTCCTCCGTCCATTAGGACCTTACTTAACTTGTATCCCGCGACTTCAGGCGTGACCACAGAGCTGGCTGTCCTGGATCTCTTACTTCTGGGGGGTGATCGCCGCGACTCCAAATAACCGATTGCTCTGTCCAGCGACGATACCTTTCGGCGTTGAAATCTGACCGCTCTTCCGGCTTCCGTCCGTTGTTTGTACTTCCACTGTATGAAACTGTCCTATGTTTCTTCTAGGTAAAACGTCAGGCCCTTGACGAGAGCTAGATTTTCTTGTGCTGCATCGATCCGCTGCGAGCTGTCTGGCGTGTCGCCTTCTTTCCACCTCCGGTAATATGACATTGCGCCTTTGTGTGACCCGCTGGCCTGCCATCTCTCTGCGATGTAAGTCGCAAGGCACGTCGAAGATCCCCTTGCAGTTATTAGGGAGTAAGGCCTTATCACTCTCTTGCTCCTGTATCTGGGTGTGCGATGTTCATCTCGCGACTTGTAATTTCCCTGTTGGGTTCTGTGATAAGCCGCCTGCCCTTTATCTGTCTTTGCGTACTTGTCAGCTTGCCAAAAGCTGGTCGAAACTATCAATCTTGTGCTCAGCGCGACTTAATTTGTGCACCAACGGCTCAAATCTACAGTTCTTTCTCATAGCTTGTATTGCAGCTTGTACTGTTAAGTTTTTGGCGGAGCCAAGGATCTCCGCGATTCTCTTGATCCAGTCGCCGCTTGATTCGTCCTCTTTTTGAATGCATTGTCTAAGGTTTTTCATATCTTCTGTTTGGAATCTGCGGATGAACTTGTCCTTCAAGTCTTCCCATGTGCTTATTGATTTTGATGGCAGCCTTAACAGCCAATCCCTAGCTTCTCCCTGTATTGCCAAGTGGAAGTATTTCGCACGTACTTCTTGAGTCACATCAGCCCCTGTTATGCTTGCCTCGTAATCTCTATCCATAAGGCAGGGTCTTGGTCACTGCGATAGGTGGTGACTCGCTGCGACTCGTCGAAGTTCGGGGGGAAACGAGTGAGCCGTATTTCCTCTCCAAAACATGCTGGTCCTTTCAATAATGAATAGGAGTTTACTGGCGCTGAATCTTCATCTGAATCAGTTTCAATCTGGGATGGCTGAGTCGCTCCGGACGTCGCGACTCGCCTTCTATCTTCTTTTCTTTTTCCAATGATACCTGCAAACCTGCTAGCTGGTTGACCACTTCTTCGACGCTGCACCTTTCTCCTCCCCATGATACCTCGTTTTGCGGCTCATTGGGCGTGACTCCATACATATTTGCTTGTTGTAAAGCAGCGGTTTGTAGTAGGTCGATCGCATAGCGAGCTTCCTTATCAGCTCGTGTGTCTCCAACCGGTGCTATTTTGACAATATCCCTATCGCGGCGTGCACGTTGCTCTCTGGGTCGCCGTGGAACTGTGATTTCATCTCTCCTTGTCCATCTTGATCTGATGTTTTTGCTGCCAACGACGGAGTCGCCACTCTTCTTCTTGGAGTTTCTTGCGCTCAGATGTCGTCTTGGTTCGCACCGCCTGGTGCTTCGGCTGGCAGCGACGGAGTCGTCGACCTTCTTCTTGGAGTTTTTCGCGCTCAGCCGCGAGTCTTTGTGCCTCTTCACAGAGCTCCGTCCTGATAGCTTCAATCTCTTCAATCTTGAGGTCTCCTTCCTGATTTGGTAGAGATCCCCAAACAGGTCTTGACGGGACGGGGATGGGCAATCTTGCCGTAGCTTGTTGTAGCTCCTCCAACACGCGGACCCTGACCGGCCGCAGCTCCTTCACCGATTCGCTTCCTTGAGTCGCGTCCATAGATCTGCGACTGACGGATCCGACGAAAACTTTTACTGATCCGATGGGAACGATGTATCCGAACTCGATGCGATCTGCCTCGGGTCCCCACTCTGAGTCGTCGATGAAGGGGACCCCATTGATGTCTTCAACTTGGCCGATGGCGATGTCCTTGAAGCCTGATTTCGATCCTGCGCGGAACGTGACGCTTTTGACCGCAGGCCCCACGGTGGGCGCCAACTGTCGTGGGTTTGTCACGTCAGGTGTCATAGATGACTTCGTAGGTGTGGGATTATGCGAGTCAAGCATCTCCGAGCTTGGGATCGCAGGAACAAAGATCAACACAGATTTACCCAGGTTCGGCCCCCTCAATGTGAGGTAAAAGACCTACTTCCTGCCTACCCTAGATTGGTATTGATATGATAATCGAGGTGTTACAATGGAGGCGATCCGATCTGGTACTCGCCGTATGAGCTAGGGTTTGGGGCTTGATAGCTTGACCCGCTCTAAGTCCTGCGAGTCCTCTTTATATACACAGAGGCTCGCTAGGTTACAAAAGGAAACTTCCCCATAAGGAATACATCCACAGAGGCCTACTCGGAGACTACTTGGTCTTCACGTCCTCCGGGATTTGTCTTCTAGATCTTTCTCCTTATGGCGGTTCAATATTGGGCTTGCTCCCAAGTGGGCCTTCGTCCGTGCGAGTAAGTTAAATCGCACTGGGCCGCGGGTTAATCCAGAAAGTATTCCCCCGACACTCAGTAATTAAGATATCTCACAGTATAGTTTTAAGTTTCATGACATGAAATGAAAATAAGAACATGCTAGATCTAGTCACAGGAAGAGGCTTGGTCACCCTCAACCCTTGTAGCATGGTATTTTTGTTTATCCCTAGTGAGGCAACAAAGTAAGGTAGAAATACCCAAGTGGATCGCATAACTATCTCTCACGTTCACTGCACTAGCCACCCCCCGTTACTCCAACTAATGCACACATCTCCCCTCACATGCTCTCATAAACATGCTTGATCAAAACAAGTCGATAAGAACGGGGTACATAATATGCATCTATATTCATAACTGAAACAAACATTTGCAATCTCAACATATATTAACTCACAAAAAGATCCACCACATAGGTATTACAAATATGACCGTAATCATGTTCAGCAGCTCATACGGTACTAATTAGTGAAGCTCAAGAGAGGAGAGATACATAAGTTACTTCCACAAACCCATAGTCCAGAGGTGGACTACTCCCTCTTCATCATGGAGATGGTGGAGATGTCGATGGATAAGAAGGAGACCACGCCGGCAGCGCCCCGCCGGAGTTTTCCCCCTCCAATCTGCAGCTCCAGGAAATAGGGTTTTCTGCCTGCGCAGAGTTAATTCCATAAAAATAGGAAACAAATATTTTATTTCCAAAAATCATGATATAACAGTGATATAACCCTTATATGATGCAAATATGATTGGAATATAAGTAATATAGTGCAAAGTTCATGTATGCATTTTACATGCATCAACATCCCCAAGCTTAACCAATACTCGTCCTCGAGTATGAAGGTGATAAAACTAACATGGACTTTGCAATATAACACTAACAATGGATATCAAAGATGATTTGCTACTGCTACATAGAGTCAAATGATTCATTCTTCAAAGGAGTAGCAATATGCAAAACAGTTTATGAAGTGATATCAGGTATTCAATGTAAGGATGTTCAATGATAGTTCACAAAGTGTAACATAACAGATAGTAATATGGACCACATGTATGCATAATGATAAGTAAGAACATCCTACATTGGTCATAGGGTGGAGATGAAAATCTGAATATGAAATGTGGACACTTTGGAAAGATGTATATGTGTGAGTAGAGGTAATGCATGCATAAGTTTCATCTAACCTCCAAACTCTTCTACTTAAGTTAATGATTGCGATGTGGTAATACTTGGTGTCAAGCTCTCATTCCCCTATCATAGCATCTTGAATGATTAAAGTTTAATGTGAGAGCAAATATGAGTAGTGTGCTTGACAAAGTAAAGGTTTGATGTCTCATGCCCCTTGAATACAAGTACTTACTCCATGGTTTACTCAACTTGGGACACAAAGCAAGTTCAAGTTAGCTATCATTGTAAGTAATAATGGTATCATTAAGAGCGTCAACTGGGGTACCTCTTGTTACAGGATATGGATCAAGCCCATATCAAAACAACAAGACAAACAAACAAAATGAACAATCTCAACACCCTTTTTTAAGGTGTATCACAGATGGTTCACCATAGCATGTAAGTAAATTTCCACCATGAATGATGCATGGCTTAGATTAGCGGCCCAGGCGTCTCTCTAACCATTTATACAAACTCATCTAAACTTACTTTATTTTCACATTTATTTTGCCATGATAAGCATCCATAGACAAAAGTGCATGATATCAACTAAAGTGAAGCGCATGTTGAAAGCTTGCCATGTGACAGCACATATGAGCTAACTCCCAACCTCGAACATTTATCAAGCCACTAACATCATAATCTTAATCACAATGGGTCATGTTTTATTCAATGCTATGAAAGTAAAATGTGCATCAAGTTCGTGAGAGCTATATAACCAACTTTTCCCATGACAATCAATAACATAATAATTTTCATTCAGAGGTATAGATAACACAAATATCATGATAAACATACTCGGAATAGCATAAAGCTAGTAGGTAGATATGGTGAACTCACTGGAATAACTTTGGTTGAAGGTGTTGGAAACAAGTTTTTACTTGTTGGAATGTTTGGGCTAGCAAGAGGGAGAAAGTTGACCATCTAGATGCATGCATGAGTGTCCATAGAACTAACTAATCCATGTTAAACAAAGTGAAATAACCTTCAGCATAAAAACATGAATAAGTGATAGCTCTTGATAAAGCATTTGCATATTATTACTCATTAACAAGCTCATGAATCATGCAACTATATGTATCATTAAAAATCAACTCAAACATCCCTTTTCCCAATATCATAATAGCATCCAACATATTTCAACCCAATTTCCAGAAACTTTCCATATACAATGATAGTTGGTGGTCTCACAAAACAAACCAAACAAACAAAAAGACGCTCCAAGTTTATGCGATAAAGTGTTTCGATCGAAAAACAGAAGTTAGACGTGTGCAAACCGAGAGTGTGTAGGTCCAGTGGGGTTGTCTTCACATCCCCAAGCTTATGGTCTTCACCATCCTTGGATAGCTCTTGGTGCATCTCCTCTAATCCCTGTGAAAAACTTCAAAACATCGTTTCTCCCATTTTCTTTTCTGTGGGGTGCATTAGTAGTGATAAACAAATAGGTTTCTTGCTGCAAATAATCCTTGGACAAAAATGCATATGAATGTCCAGAAAGTGTATAGTGTTGTATGCCTACTCATAAACTCAATTGTATCAAAAAGATTCAACTTAAAAGCTCAAAGCATGCATCAAACAAAATGGGACAGAATCTGTCCAGAAAAACAGCAGCAGCAAAACGTATTTTTCTACCCTACTGAACTTTGTCGAAAATTTCCGAACAAATTCATGCATACAGAGGATGAAAATTTGCAACTACAGTTCAAATATGAGCTCATTCGGAGTTACAGAAAAGAATTAAAAATCATACCGTGCACAGATTCGTGCAGAAATAAAATCTCCGAACGCTATAAGCAACTTTTCAAACCAAAAAGGGTAAAACTTGGCACTTTATTAAGAACTCCAGAAACTAAACTAGACACAAAATATCTTGTTACAGCAAGAGGACACAAAGAAAATCACACACTAAAATAACCGGGTTGCCTCCCGCAAAGCGCTTTCTTTATAGCCATATAGCTAGGCTTCTTACTTGTTGTTTATTGAAGATGAAGCTCATGAGGGAGCTTGAATGATGTGCCCCTCTTCCTTGGGAAGTGTTCCATGCATTTCTTGTGTGGGAACTGAAACTTCACATTCCCTTCCTTTGAATCAATGATAGCACCTGTGGTACGAAGAAAAGGTCTTCCAAGAATAATAGGACTAGAGGTTTTATTCCCCATGTCCATGATTAGAAAATCCACAGGCACAAAAGTCATATGTAGCTCTACCATAACATCACTTACTTTCCCTAAAGCATGTTTAATGGAATCATCAGCAAGTGCAAGTTCAATAGAGCATTTTTCAAGATTTTTCAACTCAAGTATTTCATATAGTTCTTTAGATAAAACAGAGACACTAGATCCTAGATCAAGTATAGCATGGTGTGTCTCTTTTCCAATAGTTACTTGTTCCTTCCAATAGTTACTTGTACCTTGGGACCAGATATCCCCAAGCTTAGGTGGTATCATAGCCTCTTGGTTGTACCTAGCAATATTTTCTTTCAAGACATGATTAGCAATATAGGAACCAAAACCAGCTTGGTTAGTGTTGATGGAAGGATCACTTGCAAACTTTTGTAAGATGGATATCAATTCATGCAAGCTACAATTTTCTAAGTCAAGCAATGGATCCTTGACTTCACTAAGCATTTTAACTTCCTCAATCCAAACAAGATTCTCATTCCTTTTCTTTAAAGCAGCATTCGAGGTTATTTGTAGATCATTCTCACTTTCAACATAATTCTCAATATCCTTGTCTAAAGGTTCCAGCATAGAGGATATTCTCTCATTTAATTCCCTAGTCAACTTCTTTTTAGCTTGGCATAATTCAATATAATTTCCATTTTCAAAGAGATTACAGAAATAGTGTTATTTGTCTTCTTCATTCTAGATTTTGTGTGAAGGACAAATGAATGCATCTCATTTTTAGTAGGATAATCTTCCATATAAGTTTGTAAACATGATATCGACCTATCCAAAGAAGCTTTTAGTTGTTTAATCACAATTTCATCCTTTGATTCTATAGAATTCCCAAATAAATTTTCCACCAAGTTATTAGCATTTGAGGGGTTTCCAGAAGCAAACTTTCCACTAGTTAATGAATCCAGAAAACATTTTGACCACCCATCTATGCCTTTATAGAAGTTCTTTATCAAAGTAGCAGGGGTATATTTAATGACACTGTTCTCGCTAATGTCCTTAATTCTATACCATGAATCCATTAATGACTCTCCATAGTATTGCCCAAAGTTACTCATTTCAACACTAGAATTCATTTTGGCAAAAAAAATTGTGTTTTTAATTTTTATGCAAAACTGAAAATAAATATGACTCACAAATGCAAACCGAATTACAAATGCAAGACACAATGCAAGACAATGACAAAACAAATGAATTTGCTTTGAAGGTAAAGATGGATAAGATGATGCTCACGTAGGTGCAACCTCCCCAAGCTTAGGTGTTAGCACAAGTTGGTGATGAAGTTGACTTTGTTGTGATATCCTTGGATCAATCCTGCGCCAGAAAACAATCTCTTGCAGGGAACCCTTGAATAAATCTCTGAGCAATGATTCCCCGGCAACGGCGCCAGAAAACAGTCTTGATACCTGTAGAAGTAATAGCCTTCAGTAGCTACCTGAAATGAATAGTATACGGGGTTAGGTTGAGACTCCAAGTGCAGAGTGTGTAGTAAGTGGAAGACGTGTTTTCCCCACGAGGGTGACTCGAGGGTTTAATATCGAACTCTCGGGGAATCAGTAGTGAAAGATTTATCTTCCTTATCCTTCTTTTGGTTACCTGCAAAACAAAGTTAAATGTTTTGGTCCTCAACCTCACATGTGGTTGTCAAGCACAAGGTGTAGAATGATATCAAGATAAATATGCAATGATGGTGGATGAATATGCTAGGATGATGATGACAATGATATATGATATATTTTTGGGTTTTTATGATGAATGCAAGGTGGAAAAGTGTTTTTGTATTTTTGGATTTATGAATTTCAGAAAATGGCAAAGTGGCAAAAGTGGTTGGAAGGTGTTTCTTATGATTAAAAATGGACCGGGGTTCATGGTTTCACAAATGCACTCTCTCTTTTAATGGTGTGGCAGACAAGTGGAACATAGAGTTGACATATGAGATTGCAACAAAAAGTCTAATGACAAGTTACTAATTATATGGGCATCACGTCCTAACATAGAGACCTTTTGGTTATTAGTCTCTCTTATACTCCACCAAGATGCGAACTAAATCATAACACCTCAGTAATTAAGATATCTCAGAGTATAGTTTTAAGTTTCATGACATGAAGTGAAAATAAGAACATGCTAGACCAAGTCACAGGAAGAGGCTTGGTCACCCTCAACCCTTGTAGCATGGTATTTTTGTTTATCCCTAGTGAGGCAACAAAGTAAGGTAGAAATACCCAAGTGGATCGCAGAACTATCTCTCACGTTCACTGCACTAGCCACCCCCGTTACTCCAACTAATGCACACATCTCCCCTCACATGCTCTCATAAACATGCTTGATCAAAACAAGTAGATAAGAACGGGGTACATAATATGCATCTATATTCATAACTGAAACAAACATTTGCAATCTCAACATATATTAACTCACAAAAAGATCCACCACATAGGTATTACAAATATGACCGTAATCATGTTCAGCAGCTCATACGGTACTAATTAGTGAAGCTCAAGAGAGGAGAGATACATAAGTTACTTCCACAAACCCATAGTCCAGAGGTGGACTACTCCCTCTTCATCATGGAGATGGTGGAGATGTCGATGGAGAAGAAGGAGACCACGCCGGCAGCGCCTCGCCGGAGTTTTCCCCCTCCAATCTGCAGCTCTAGATCTCTGTTTTCGTGTTTCTGTCTCGTGGCGGCGCTTGGGTCAGAGAACGTCGGGGGCCGTTTTTATAGGTGTTTTTAGGTCAAGACGATGTCGGTGGAGAAAAGATCGACGGCAACGGAGCCACGAGGGCCAAAAGAGTGGGCCCCACGCGGCCAGGTACAGTGGCGCGTGGGCCACCCTCTTTTGGGCCTCGGGCCTCCGTTTGCTTGCTTCCTTCGCTCCCAAGACTTCTTCCTTCCAAAATATAACGCTCCTAAATTGGCAGGTGATTTGGACGACGTTTGGGTCCCTGAAACTTAAAAGGAAAGAAATAGGATTTTCTGCCTGCGTAGAGTTAATTCCATAACAATAGGAAACAAATATTTTATTTCCAAAAATCATGATATAACAGTGATATAACCCTTATATGATGCAAATATGATTGGAATATAAGTAATATAGTGCAAAGTTCATGTATGCATTTTACATGCATCAGCAAGCAAACATCATTTTCCACACTATACGTCTAATCCTTTGTTTTCAACAAGCCGTTGAGGTTGACACCCTCACTGTTTCGTTGGGGCAAAGTAGTTTGGTTGTGTTGTGTGTGGGTTCCAAGTCAATAGTCAGAACTCCCTGCATCAGCACTTTTTCAGGCGCCTTGCCTGGAGGGGTGGAAGCACCTTCCCTTTGACGCCACCTTTTCTGACGTCGTTGACACCTTCAGAAGACCACTGACTTCCTACTGGTTCGATAACCTTGGTTTCATACTAAGGGAAAACTTGCTGCTGCACTCATCATACCTTCCTCTTGGGGTTCCCAACGGACGTGTGACTTTACACACATCAAGCACTTTTTCTGGCGCCGTTGCCGGGGAAGTCAAATCTTTGCAAGGGGAGTCTCTCACTTCCAATCTCTTTACTTTGTTTTTGTCTTACTTAGTTTATTTTTATTTTTGTCTTGTTTGCTTCTTTATATCAAAAACACACAAAAAAAATAAGTTTCTTGCATTTAGTTTATTTCGGTTTGTTATTATGTCTAGTTATTTATTTGCTATCAATGTCTTCTCTATTTAAAACAAATTCTTACCGCTTGTCTCAAAAAGGGAAGCTTCTATGGGAACAAATAAGTAGATTGAATTATTTTGCTAAGAACCTGTGTTCTACATATGATGAATCCTACTGCTTTAATGAATCTTTATGTTGTAGAAGGCATAAACACCTCCCTTTCCAATGTGATCATAATGATAATGAAACCTTGGCTGCTTATGCTAAAGGAAACTATGACTTTGGTAATCTTGAACAAATTGAAGAATTTGTTGTTTTTAAGGGTGCCTATGAAATTGCTGGTTATATTCATGATGATGATTCTCCTTATAAATCTGAAATTTTTGCTATACTTGGTTATTGCCTTGAATATTACAATGATAATCCTTATATCACTAAACTTCTTGAGAAAACTTATTCTCCAGAAAAACTTGCTACCTTTCAGGAACCTGTGGGAGAAGAAACTGGTGAAGCTGAAGGCTCATTGGATGAAAAAGAGGAAGAGAGTGATGAACAAAAGGAGGATCTACCTTCTAATGATAGTAACTCCTTAACTCTTACATTATTTGATTACCCTCCACGTCTGTCTAAGGAGGAAGAGTGCTATATTGTTGAATGTCATGATTCTATTGAAATATCTACTTTTGATAAATCAGAAGTAACAAACTCCTTGACTCAAATAGAAGAGGAAATTGCAGAAAGTAAAATAGTGGTCCCTAATCTTATATATGATAACTCTCTTGATGATGATCCTATTTTTCTTGATAATCCTCCATGTTTAGAACTTGTTACTAAATTATGTGGGGATAAAGATGATATACTTGTTGTTTGTGACAATACTCTCACTCATGAGAGTCCTACTTTATCTTTGAATTCTCCTTATTACACTATAGAGGAGAAACATTATTTTGATGATACTATGTCTCCCATTTATGACGATTACAATGGTGAATGTGATATTTTCAGTCCACCTACTATTGAGGATAAAGTTTATTATGATTATGATATTCCTCCTATATATGATGATTACAATGATGATTATGAATGTTTTACTCCCACTATCACTAATAAGAAGGATTTACTTATGTGGAGAGTATTAATACTTTTATGCTTGTAGATCATGAAGGACATGCTTTATGTCATAATTATATTGTTGAATTCATTCATGATGCTACTGAAAGTTATTATGAGAAAGGAAAATATGGTTGTAAAAGTTTTCAACTCACTAAAACACCTCTCTTTATGTTGAAATTTTTGAAGTTGTATTTGTTTGATCTTTCTATGCTAGTTGCTTCATGCTTCAAGAATTTGTTTTGTTACAAGATTCCTTTGCATAGTAAGTAGGTTAGACTTAAATGTGTTTGATATTTGCCTCTTAATGCTCTGTTTTGTTTTTCAACTCGTATTCTTATGAGAGCATCATTAAAATCTTCAAACCTAGCTAAAAGGCATTAAAGAAAGCGCTTTTGGGAGGCAACCCATTATATTTTGTTTTCATGATTAGTCAAGGAGTGTGCTTACTTCTGTAACAACTCCTTTGTATCTTTATTTTATTGCATTGTTGTGCCAAGTAAAGTCTCTAGTAGAAAGTTGATGCTAGATTTGGATTTCTGCACAGGACATTTTTGCTGTCCACGGTTTTGCGTTGTTTTCACTCCAGAAAAATTGCAAAATTCTGAAAAAATTCCTGTGTGATCCTCAGATATGTACGCAACTTTCATTAGTTTACAGTTTCGCGATCTGAGCAACTTAAGTGCCTCGAAAAAATTCGCCTTCACAGACTGTTCTGTTTTGACAGATTCTGTCTTTTATTTTGCATTACCTCTTTTACTATGTTTGATTGGATTTCTTTGCTCCATGAAACATCAGTGGCTGTAGTTAATGTCCGAAGTATTGGTAATGATTGTGTCACTGTAGAATATGTGATTTTTGTAGTATATTTTTGTAGTGATAAAAATATAAAAATATTTCTTTGCTCCATATATACCACTGATGACAAATCCATAAAAATATACCACTGATGACAAATCCATAAAAATATACCACTGATGACAAATCCATAAAAATATACCACATCCGAATCATAGACCGGACGAGGGCCGACAGGGACGGATATCAAAACCATGACACTATACATATAAAAAAACATAAGAAAATTATACAAGAAATAATTATGCATTCAAATCATACAAGTAATTTTTTAAAATAAAAGATAAAAAAGAGGCTCACCGAGGTGGTGCCGGTCACGGGACGGCGGGGGCTATCGACGGCGGTGAGGACTGAGACGACACTAAAATCCACAAATCATAAATTAATTTGTGCTCAAAATACATATAAAAAAATGAACTATCTAGCTTAGGCATTTCATCAAACACCTAGGTAGCACTACAAAAATGAAATGAGCTAAACTAGTATGGAAATGGCTAAAATTCGACCGCCGGGTGAAAGGATCAAGTTGCTAACCCTTCGAGAGATGGGTGCCGTCTATCTTGACAAATCGTGGAAAAAATGGGGCTACACTTAAGCTTGAGAGAGGAAACAATGGAGATGAACTTGAGAGTTCAAAAATGGTGGCTGCGTCCGGGGTGGGAGATGATATAGCGGGACCTCTAGTCCCGGGTTGTACCACGGCCCGGTACTAGAGACCCACCATCCTGTCCCCACTCTGCCGCTGCCTGCCTCGGACCCGGGTGGTATCACGGCCCGGAAATAGAGGTGCCCTACGACCCGGGACCGGAGCTGCGCAGCGTCAGAGCCGCCGGCCCGTACTAGTTCCCTCCTCTAGTCCGGTTTCAAACCACGCCCGGGACTAGAGCCCAACACCCCTCTCCACCAAAGGTCTGTTTCCACTAGTGTTACCTCCGTCCTGCGTGTATTCTAGCTATACTCCTATTTCTTTTCAAGGAACTGATGCCTTGGGCACTGATGATGAAACTCGTTTTGTTAGCGGAAACATAGCAAACAAATTATAGATTATAACTGATTGCTTCAATGACAATTGAATTTTCTTCACAAATTTAACATAAAAGTATTCATGTGTCAAACGACCTTCTTACCAAAAGCAACGTTTTTTTCATTTCGTCCGTCTACAACAAAATGGCTCTTAACGTTCGATACCAAATGCGCTTCTGGTTGCATGCATGTAAATTTCTAGTATTAGGTTGGCATATTAGGGATAGGGCAAGACCGACGCGTTAGTTGAAAACACTCAATCGCACACGATGCAACATTGGCTATGAGGTGTGAATCAAGGGGAATGACACTATCCCAGCTGATGCAGGCGGGAGCGTGTGGGAGAAATAGGTGTTCTCCCCGCAGCCGCCCCATTTTAGCCAACTGCCTCGCTCTCTCCACCATGCCCCATCCCCCCCCCCCATCTTCTCGAGACGTTTACCTCTCCATCACCGGTTTGACCCTATCTCACGGGTGACTAGGTAATAGTGGCATTCTCTTCAGTAGTGATGGTTGAAACCTAGGAAGTATTGTATTTTCCCTCTTTGTCCTCTCCAACGAGTTTTGATCTACTCCTTCGTCACTCTCTCCAATAGATGTAAGGAAATCAAACCCTATGAACTCAACATTGGATTGTGAGGCTTGTATGTAAGCATTATGTAGGGGCCACACAATATTTTTTGTAGGGGTCACCCCTACATCATTTGTTTCGAGAGAAAACCCCCTTCAACCGTATCTCCACCAAGCTTGTTGAGCTCTTAAAAGCCATTTTTTTAGAAAAGGGGGTGCGGACCCCTGTCTTAAAAGCCAATTGAGAGTTATATTTTAATCCAAGACTGTCGAAGTATCGACATCGGAGATAGGAGACGGGGGTCCTTGATAACCCCCAAGAGCAGGGGATCACTGTAGCACCTCTCAATGTGGAAGTAAGGTATCGATCCGCAGGAGCAAGAAGGAAAAGTTATCTATTCCCTACAACTAAAGTGTCAAAAGTTTTAGTTGATTATGCACTAACAAGTTTAAAGAACAAGGTGGTTGATTTGATGGATATAAGTTTAATGCAACAAAACAAGTATGTAAAAATGTCCCAATCCTCTTCAATGCAAGAGGACAAGACAAATGTTTTCTCTTATAGGAACAATGGACATGGGTTCACTTAATCCTCTCTCCCTCATCTACGGTGATTATCATGTTATAGATAAAGTACACACAATTGTCATGTTTTAATGGTACCTTTTAATGACGGCTATATGTCCTAAAACACATAGTTGAAAGAAATACTCATTTGTGTGCTATGTCACCCCCGTAAGGCTAGCATGGCTGCTGTCACTCCCACATCATACTCTTTCTTTTTACCCCCAGATAAAGGATGTTGGGCTGTATTTCACATGTCACTCAATACATATACCGTATCACATCGGCCATCCCGTGCATACATACATCATACTTCATAATGGGCAATATTCTAAACACTAGTGCAATGATTCATATTTCGTGTGTGTCACCACAACTCTCTCATCTATCTACACTTGGTGGTGTCAATCACCTCATGACAAGGATAAACAAGGCATTATGAATAAATCAAACCATCACATGCATCATAGAATATCTCCAAAGTATGACAAGTCATAAAAGTTTCAACATAACAGTAAATGCATAACAAATCATCTCATACCACAATATCCACCATAGGAATTACGTAGATGACCGTAATCATGTTCAGCAGCTCATACGGTACTAATTAGTGAAGCTCAAAGAGAGGAGAGATACATAAGTTACCACCACAAACCCAAATCCAGGGGTGGACTACTCCCCCTTCATCATGGAGATGGTGGAGAAGTCGTCGGAGAAGATGGAGACCACCCCGGCAGCGCCCCGCCGAGTTTTCCCCCTCCAATCTGCAGCTCCAGGTCTCTGTTTCGGTGTTTCTGTATTTCGGCGGCGCTACTTCCAGAGAACGTCGGGGGACAATTTTTATAGGCATTTTTAGGTCACGACTAGGTCGGTGGAGCAAAGATCGACGGCGGCGGAGCCTCGAGGCCCAAAAGAGGTGGTCCCACGCGGCCAGGTACAGGGGCCGCGTGGGGCCCTCTAATTTCCAGCTGGTTGGGCTTCTGGTCTTCATTTTGAGCCCACTGCGTTCGTCTCGAAAATTCTGAACCGTGCTCTTTGGCCTTGCCCTTTTTGGAGTCTCGAAGCTCCCGGAAAGTCTGAAACACTAAAAAAGACGTTTTTTGGAAAACAGGGTTAATTCCAAATAAATGGGAAAACTATGAAATATTCCCAAAATCATTATAAAACATTGATATAACCCTTATATGATGCAAATATGATTGGAATATAAGTAAACACTAGTAGGAAAAGGCCTACTCCCGCCAGCCTACAACTGGCGAACTAAAATAAGTATCCGCCAGCGCTACCACCACTGGCGAACAGGAAAACGCGTTCGCCAGCGGTACAGACAACACCACTGGCGAACAGGGAATAAATTCCGCCAGCGGTAGGCGCACCCGGGCGGGAGCAAGGTGTGGCAACCTACTACTGCGAACACCCATAATTGTTCGCCAGCGGTAAACGTGAGTACCCTGGCGAACACGCTCATTTCCGCCAGCGGTAAACGTGGTACCCTGGCGAATAGGAGTTCTTCGCCAGCAGTAGTTTTTTTTTTGGAAAAGGCTTGTAATCATCCGGGGGATCGCACGCTCGCGTCCCCGGCTCCTTCGCTCGACGCGTGTCAGGCACCACCGTTTTCCCCTGCGCCACGTGAGGCTGGGCCCCGCACACCTAAACATTATCTCCTCCCCGACCCGTTCTTCTCTGCCTCCGATCCTCTTCTCCCAGCACAAGCCGCGCCACCTCTATGTGGTCGCGTCCTCGCGCCGCGGCAGGCGACAAGCGCGGCCGCCCCTCCTCCCTACCTCCTCTGCCAGCGACTCACCTTCTTCGTTCGCGAGTAGCTCGACCTGCCACCATGGTCGCCGGCTCGCCGCCCTTCTCCGCGTCCAGCCCCACACCTCCGCCTCCATCTTCCCAAACTCCGGCGAGATTACCCGACGAGCATCCCCGCGCGCGCGGCGAACTCCTCGCCAGCACTCTCAAATCCCCGGCTGCATAGGAAGAGCGGCAGTGCTCCCGTTGGTCAGCGGGGATGCTACTGTAGGTCGACGACGGTGCTACCGTCTGTCCATGGTGGTGCTGCAAGCGGCGCGGGGGTGACCACCGCGGCAAGGATCCCAGGCCCGGCGACGCCATGTTGCTGCAATGACAGGCGCGGTGCTGCAATCGGTTCCCCGCGGTGGGCGGCCGTGCTGCGAGTAGTGCTTGATGGTCGGAGGTTATTGCTGCTGGGCAACATGCTACCATACTTCGGTGGCATTGCTACCTAGGAAGAGCGTCGGTGCTACATCTGTCGGGCGGCTGTGCTACCGTCCATGTTTGCCGGCGGTGGTGCTACCATACTTGGGCGCTATTGCTACCAAGGAAGAGCGTCGGTGCTACATTTCTCGGGCGGCGGTGCTACCGTCCATGTGTGTCGACGGTGCTTATACCGCTGGGCAGCGGTGCTACCTTGAGTCGGCGATGGTGCATTGGTGCAGCGGCGGTGCTGCCATCAATGGTCGGTGGTGCTACCATGGGTAGGGCGGCAGTGCTACCATGTGTGACGACGGTGGTACCATGTGTGACGGCGATGCTACTTTGAGCCGGCGACGATGCTACCTTGGGCCGGCAGCGGTGCTGATATCGTTGGCCGGTGGTGCTACCATGGGTCAGGCGGCGGTGCTACCTACCGGAGTTGAGATGCTGCCGGCCAGGTCTCTCGACAAGGCTACGGTGGTGTGGTGTGGGCTGGAGGTCTCCGCGCTGCTGCCATGGGAGCCTCACTGCGCGTGCTGCTGCCATGGGAGTCTCACCGCCGCCAGAATCCCCAACACACTGCTTCGAGCGCCGAATTTTGCTGCCATGGGAGCCTCATCGGCGTCCGCTGCCCCCAAATCCCTCGACGCATTGCTTCGAGCGACGACCTGTGGTGCGGCGGAGATTTAGCTTGGCTTCGATCCGTTCGAGCGCGTGGTGGTTTGGAGGTGGGAATAAAATTTCTGTCCACGGGAGGTTTGCGGGTCCTTGCGGGAGAGGCACATGGGTGGCCCCAAAGTGACGTGGGATCGGACGTCTCCGGCTCATCCAATCGGACGGTCCGCGACCCGGGATAGGACGGAAAGATCCCGGGGACGCCTAGTTCCGTCCTTTTTTTTTCTTCTTTTTTCTCTCCCGTAATTTCCCTAACCTCCCCGCTCGCGACCTCTCTCCTCCGCCCGCACGACCCAGCCCCTCTCTCCCTCCCTCCTCGATCCCCTTTCTGCTGCCGCCGCCGCCGCTCTCCACCCTCGATGGCCTCCTCCACCTCCAGCAGCCGCCGGCAGGCAGAAGATCGCCGGCCACCCCTACCTCGCTGCTCGCCGCTCCACGCCCTGCTCCCCGCCGACGCCCTTCTACCGGTCCGCTTGCACGCCGCCGACGCCGCATCCCCGAGCCTCTCCATCCGTCGCATCCCAACGACGACGCAGCCCGCCTCCGCCTCATCTCCATCGCCGGCGCCCTCAATCTGCTGCCAGGTATCACCACCACTTGTGCTCTGCTGCCCAATCTCAACCCTTTTCCCTTCCACTCACTTCGAAATCTCCATTCTTTTTTTTTTTTTGCCAGGCAACGAGGAGGACCGCACAAATCGTGTCGTGGACGACGGAGATGCCTTCGCCAGCCGGCCGGCCACCACAACCTCGCCGCTCGCCGGATCCCTTCTCACGCTCCACTCCCGAGCCTCTACATCCGCGAACCCTCGACTCCGGCAACCAAGGACGACGCTGCCGCGAACACCGCCACCCCTCTGCCAATCGCCCGTATCCAGGTATGACGACTTGCGCTGCCAGTCCCAGACCTCAATCTTCCAATCCTCTTATCCCCTCTCACTTCTTTTCCTTTCTTTGCTACACCACGACGACCGCCCAGATCGGGGCTTCTATCTGTCGTGGACGCCGGAGATCCCTCCGCTAGCTAGCTGGCAGGAAAAATGCACCAGCTGAACATCTACTTCCAAGACGAAAGCCCCGACGACGAATGACGCTGGACGTGAGTCCTCTGGTACCTCTTCTGCTGTGGCCATCGATCCTTTGTCAAGCTAGGATCCATGGTTAAATAACTGCATCCATCAATTTATTCCTACAGGTGCGTGCCGGCGCTAGACAATAAGATGACCTTGGAGCACGTGGTTCTTGTGCAGCGGCTGAAGCTGGCGCACCGTCTTCTCGACCGCCCACTACGGCTACACCAAGGGGCTACAGAGACGCCGCCGTCCAGCTGGTATGTTGTGCTAACGCAGTCCCTTTCACTCTCCAACTAGACCCGCCGACTGCCATGGAGGGTTAAGTGTGTCTGTCCGCCAAGCAACTCAACTCAGTACCGATTCTGATTGCATGTGTGGTTTTGGCAGGTCAATGATGCGCTGCTCCTCTACGCAGCATCCCATCCGAGGTTATCTTCGACTACTACAACCTCATCCTGCTTGCCGCTCCTTCCTTTAGACCAGCTCTCGAGTCGTGATTACTATATGTGCGTCTTCCAGACTTCAGGCTGGACAGATTCCTCTCTTTATTAGAATGTAAAAATGCTGTGCTACTTCTGGAATAAACAAGTTTGGGAGTCTTGTGTAACAATTCAAGCTTCGTGTGGTCTTATCTGTGTACTTTATTTTCTGGGGAGTACTTCTTGTCTGTGTGTCCAGCATTAGTTGGCCACCCACGAGTTTTCTTTGCTAGTGCACAACTCCGGTCTTGCCTAACAGAACAAGGATGCTGCTGGAACAGCTAGTGGTTTTTTTCCTTGCTTTTCCTGTAGGTGGTGAATATTTGGTATAAATCATATCAAAGGCTTGTCTTATACACATTAAAAGTCCATGCTCATAGTCAACTTCGAAATTCTTGTGTCTTATCTCACTGCCATGACATTGTTTTTCTTCTTCTACCTACCGCAACAAGTGCGATTGCATCCTGCAAAAAGGCCGTTGATTTCCAAAATCGTCACGAGTTCTACATCTCGATCTCCTAATGCAACCGTCCAATTAGCTAGCTTGCCTTGGTCGTCCTTCTTTTTTAATAATCAAAAAATGCATGTGGTAGTTCGACCACACATCACACATATGCTAGCCTACTAAATCTCTGGATCCGATAATTACTTCTGTCATTTGAGAGCTATAAAGAAGTTCACTTTAGGTTGAAATTTTAAATTACCTTGTCAAATATTTGAAACCGAGCACAAGGATTTCTGCTTACGTTTGTTATCTCGAATGTGTATGCGTTTGGAAAGCATGCATGCAAATCTCTTTTTTTCACTAAGTACAAAACTTCTTGTGTGCATAGTCAGAACATTTATACTGATATGCCGCTGATCGCCTACCCTCACTGTGTTCTGTCAGGTAAGCAAGCACGGATGATTCAAGACAATCCTCGCTACCATGGCCGACAGTTGCGACACATCACTGCTCCAAGCCCTCCCCAGTGCAATTTTCCGGCCATCATGTAGCAGGTTTGTTATTCTTCTTCCTGAACCGACGGAATTAATTGATCGCTGGAGTGCAGCAAACTTTCTTTTTCTGTTTTGTTAACTGCTTATTATCCGCAGTGCCTAAACCTGCATATTTTCAGGTTCAAAGCATACCGGTGCGGCCTCCGGCCCCTTGCACGCATTGGTTGGTAGCCTCGGCTGGCCACCACCTTCGACTACCTCCTTGCACCCCACAGCCGGGCGACGATGGCAAGTTCACCCAGCTGCAACCGTGGTGGCGGTGAGTACTTTCTTTCCGATGCATCGCTCCCCTCTTTCCGGAATCATCAATACGTGTGTTCCAAAAAAATGACTCTTCAGTGTGTCCAGTTTCAGTGCTTCCACTGCTTCGCACGTGCTTGTCTTCAAGAACAAAGCACGGGCTGTTATCAAGGACCCTGTTCCCACAAAGGCTGCATTTCCAGTCGGATCTTCTATCTTTTTGTATGTTAACTTCAGCAGTGTCTCTTATCCTCTGTGTTCACTTATATTTTCTCTCTCTTTGAAAAGAGTTAGTTAATTAGAATTGAGAATTCTTCTTCTGTAATTAATTTGAAACACCACATAGCATACTTGAAAATTTCGCTTTAGGTTGAAATTTTCGAGCACCCCTACCTGGATTCCATAATGCAGTGATCCAATTATGTTGTCCAATACTGGAATTCTTTTCATGTCCAGAACCGAGCACATCCTACCTTGATTATTTTTTCGGGTGCATTATGACATCTACTGTTATTTTTCTCTAAACACACACAGCACTGCTATGTGACATCACTCTACATATATGTTGAAATGATGTAAATTTTGTGTTAAGATCAAATAAATCTTGAACGCCATGCTAATTTTGGTGACATTTCTGTGCCACTTGGGCTGATGGTGCCATTTGTTATCTTGCCGCTGTTGAGAGCTTCTCCCTCCGTAACTAAATATAAGTCATTTGTGCAACATGATTTTCTTGTTTGTTGTTCTCAAATTGTTGATGATCATCTGCTTATAAGGTCGCATAAGCACCTCTGTTTGTACATGTGGTGTTCTAAAATGCTTGCTCAAGTTTAATCCAGATTATTTCCTTGTGAACATGCTCAAGTTTTATTGCAAACTCAAGTGTTTTGCTACTGTTGTCAGATCATGTTGGCCTACCGAGGACGTCGACACGGGGCTGTGGCGACGACGACGACATCGGGGCTGCGGTAACGACACGAGCTGCTGCGCCGACATCGACATGGGGCTGCAGCAGCGACGACAGCATCAACACGAGGCTGCGACAGCGACGCCATCGACACGCGGCTGTGGCATTCTCCTACTAGTGATTGATGATTGATGTAACGTGTATCATGTAATGACCTATGTGAATGTAATGATGTCATTGCTGTTGATATATTGGTGTATTTGAACTATTGAATAAAATGCCTGTATTTGAACTACCGATGTATTAGATTTTTTTTTTTTAATTCCTAATAACTTACTACTGGCGAACAATATAAAAGCGCGCCACTAGTTCACAAATCTATATATGCCCTATCTATATCTATATCTAGGCGTCGTATCCTATGCATCCGCTAGTTTTATGTATCCGTGCATCCGTGGCATTTCAACCAGACGATTGAATCGTAGCGGTAGAACTAATTCGGCCGTAATTTTGTGAAAACACGCCCGCGCCTCTCTCTGATATCCCAGCTAATTTGCACGGAAACCCCTGTCAAACCCATCGCCACGATCGATAGCAGTTCAGTTCCAATCGATCACTACGGCGGGTCAGCGGCCCGTGATGGCGCGATCCATAGCAGTTCACAGCGACGTCGACCGCGACGGAGGGGAACAGCGAGGGCGATGGCGACGAACTTGGCTCCACCTCTGCGACATGCGTCCGCGACTCCGCGCTCGCCTTCGCCGGCAGCGATATGCCATTTCGGCACCGACGCGATCTGCCGTGCCCTAGCCAGGGTCTGTGGCCGCCTCTGCGCACATCCTCTTCTCGCGGTCCTGACGCCGAGGCCGCTGGCATCGGCAGCCTCCGCACGGTCGGCTTGCACTGCACGCTCGTCCTTTGGTGCCTCTGCTGATCCACTCCCGACCAGGCAGACCTGCTAATAGGCTCGCGTGGATAGATCGGGAGATTGGCCTACTACAAACTCTGAATTTCCTGCTTGTTCTTGTTTGCTGTATTTAGTATTTGCAGATTGTCTTCCTGAACAGCTAATCTATTCCAATTGTTCCTAGTTGGGTGCGCACCACTTGGGAGTTCAGATTGTGGATGTACATCATTCGTGAACATTGATTTTATTTATTTTTGACAAGTGAACATTGATTTTTTTAGGTAGACATGAGTGTAAATTGTTGTGAATGAAGAATTGAGAAAGAACCTTTCATTTTGAGGTGTTCTTTCGTGATTTAATGACTGAATCAACCGTAGATGTTCTGATATGGAAGTTCACATAACACTGAATGAGTGTTTTGGTTCCTGGGAACGTTCTGTCCCAGCTGCTGTCTTGTCGTTCCTTCAGGCTAAAATTGTAAACATGTTTGCTGTTAACAAATAAACCTAGTTCCTTTCTCTCAAAAGAAAAAGTTCAGGCGGAACGGATGTAACATACAACATTTGTTTCCTCACAAATGCAGTAGCGATCAAGACTCAGATAGCAAGAGTAAGAACTGAAACAGACTAAAAGCTAAGCTGAAGTCAATGATTCATGTCAATTTACAAAGTATTGCACAAACATGATGTTGTTGCGCTTCCGAACCTAGTAGATGAACTGTAATTTATTAATTCTGCTCACCAGTAAGACAAAGAGTTGATCAAAATAAAAATCTGATCAATTACAGGAGGACAATTTGTACAGTCTTATTGAAAGAGTTGCAGCTTTCATGTGGCAAAATCTGTATGCATGTCCTGCACTTTCATGACTTCTTTTCCTTGACCCTTTTTTCTTAGGCAATTGCGACAGTCATGAAACCCGACTTGGTTGCAACGTCTTGCACAAGCGTGCGACCTTGGCCTTGGCTTCTTTCTTCTTCTTTTCTGTTCTTCCCCATTCATCTCCTTTCCTCTTCTTGTTCTTTTACTTCTCCCTACTGCACGAACATCATTTGGCGGGTGTATGTTAACTTGGTAGGAATGTTGCAACCAATAAATGTCGCGTATTCCTCTTGCCCAGTGTGCTTGACTGCTGCAGTAACCTTTTGGTTCAGAGGCTCCTCAGTGCTCACCATACTTGATAGTAAAAAGTCATGCCTTCATCTGATTGTTTGCTTTCTTTATGGGTGTGCTAAACCGTTCCTCGTTTATCATTTGCAAGTTGTTTGTAGATTGCATTGCTGCACAAAAGACAGAAACAGGTACATAATTAGCCTTTGAAACGAGAAGCACTCATGTACAACATACTAATCCATCCTTTGGCAATCTACACCTATTCCAAAAAAAATGTGGGAAGAAAATTTATTAAATCATGAAACGAGAAGCACTCATGTACAACATACTCTCTAATCAGCTCACGTATGGTGGTGATAGTATAAGCATGGATGGATTTGTTGTTTCCTTGTTGCGTCATAGCAGGCTAGCTACCTTTTGGTAGTCCCTACGTGAGCACATGCACAGCAATAGGAGATCGCGTGGCTTCTATGCATCAGGAGAAAATCGATCAGCTTACGTGCGTACCTTGCTAGGAAAGTAGACTGCGATTGATCGGGATCTTGGGCCGTCCGTCGATGTTTAGGGCGTACGGCGAGTTCTCCATCCTAGCCCTCACTACACAACGGTAGAGGGAGAAAGTGCCCCAAATGTCACTTTGTGCCTCTAATAGTATTAGGGGCACTTTTTTGGAGTGCCACTATACCTGTGTCTCTAAAGGTTTTAGGGGCACTTTCTCAAAGTGCCCCTAAAAGTGCCAATAGCTCAACATTTTAGGGGCACTTCTCAAAAGTGCCCCTAAATGTATATGGGGCATTATCTCAAATGCCTCAAATTACATTTAGGGCCTTTGACAAAGTGCCCCTAAATGTATATGAGGCATTATTTAGAAATCTACTGTCACTGTAGATCGCAGCACATTGTAGAACCACAATATAGATCACAGTTATAACACATATTAGATCACAGTGTACAAAAATCCCAGCAGTTTGTACGAATATAGACAGCAGTTGTAACTCCATAGATATCTGAATATAAACAACAGTTTGTAACCATGGAACAGAAGAAACTGGAGACTAGCAGCATCAAGAGCACCGGCACGGAGACGGGATGGACATACCAAGTATAGATAAGCTGGGGAGTGCAGACCTGTTTGGAAATTCAAATTGATAAGAGCGTCTTTTACGCGAAGGGATATTTTTAGTTGCAAAGAGGAATGTTCATGCTAAAGAATAAAAAGCAGAAATCCTAGTTGCAATGACAAAAAATACCTCCAAATAAATATATATCCTAGTTAAAATACTATAAACCCAGGCCTTGTGAACATGCTAGTAGAGAAACAGAAACCATAAAGTCAGAATGATCCCACCCCCAACAGTAAATAAACTAACATGCAGAACTATGTTGATTGTAATCTGGCACATCTGTATGTGCTACTCCATCTAATGACGAGATGTTTCAAAATGTGCTAGATCTGTCGCAAAAGATTCAACTACTAAATAGAAAACAAAGACCATGTAGTTGGCCTGCTTACTTCTTGGAATTATTCTGATAATTTGGGGATATTGTTTTGATATATAACTAACAGCACATCGGGTGACAGCACTGCAAGTTTTACTACGTACCCAAAAAATATCACATCGTTTACTAAGTTTGAATAAATAAGTATGGGTGCTTTCAGACTCCTGTCGTTGGATTTAATTAGTACAATGCTATATGGTTATCTATTTATTTGCTTACATCACTGAAACAAGCTGAGCCTAAATTCTGGAAGTCATGTAAACCTATGACTAAGGTTGCCTTCTCATTATTTTTCACCTGAGTAATTAAGTGAATCAGGTTAACAAAAATGGAAGTTCTGGTACACATGTTATTATTAATCCCACCAGTTTAGTAAAAACTAAAAAGGAATTGCAGCCAAAAGCACAATATCTGAATACTATTGGAACCCTCAATCTCTTGCTCAATGGAAAAAGACTGATCAGAACCCACGTTTCTTCCATGATTTTTTTTTCAGTGCAACTATGCAAAGCAGTGCATTAATACATGAGTACTTTACCCATAAGTAAGGATATATTCCCATAACTTAGAGAACGTGGTAGTAGTTTACTGACTGAATAAGCAGGGCGGGTATAGCATGTCAACAGTATCACACGTCATACAGCAAGTTTAATTCGAGATCACACAGCAAATGAGAACTCATATTAAATAAGCACCTAAGCATTGTATTAAGTGTTTTGAACAGGGCCTGCCTGACCGTTCTCATTTGCAGGTTACAATTTGGTGGGATGATTTTGAGCAACATCTGAGTTCCCTTTGAGGAGGCTCCTAAACCCTAACCCTACGACCACATCAGACAGCACATGGGAGCACCGATCATCACACAACCCCTCCCTCACGCTACCACAATTCATCGATCCCACGACATCTTCACAGGTGCAACAATAAATAAGGAAGGCAGAGCATAGGGTTGGGCGATCGGTGCATTACCTCGAGGATGCCGAGCTCGACGGAGCCGTAGACGACGTGTAGAAGCAGCAAAAACACCTGAAACAAACAATAAGTAACACTAAAGAAGTATGCAGACAGACTAGAAAACCTCAACAATTTGACACCAAAACAAACAATACACCTCGACACCTGAAACTCAACACCTGACATCATCTGATTACACTTTGATTACATCCAGAGTCTGAAGAGTTCGAATATCCTCACCTGTAAATGTTGAATCTTTGGCCCAGCGATTAGCAAAAAACTGGTCAAAATAGAAAACAAAAATAAGTCAGTGCTCAGGGATATGTGTAATGAGAGGAGAGCTATTCAAACATAGAGAAACAGAGCAAGCGATGCTATTTGCGAGGTAAATAGGTGATCAAAAGTAATCTTTCGTTCACTGCAAGGAGACGTAGACTACTATTCTACTAATGCTAAGTTGCCAACTCTATGGTAATACTAACATGTGCACACGAAGCGTGTTGTAAGCCCCATTATCAACAAAACAATAACCACTTGACAATAAAATGGTGAGCACCATGCATGATGGTGAAAGCATTTCTATGTAACACCCTAAACCCATTATAGCATTATGGACTGAAGAGGAACGCATAGAGCACTGTTAATTTCACTGAATCTTGTAATCTGAATCTGTTTAAAGGACCCCCTCAGGCCCTCATAGATAACACTGTCTATTTACAGTACAAATTACCTTATCAGGTCCATTTACAGTACAAAAATTTGATGAGATCGCTCAATACTAGAAAAATACTTTTATTTCAGAAGATTGTCCAATAGAGAGAAGTCTCCTGATGCGGCTAGGGTATGAAGTGGCAGCAACATACTCTACAACAAGGAAGCAACTGTCAATGAGAAGAAAGAAGCATACAAATCGGTACACGCAAGTATGGTACTCCAGCAATACAACCACTGGTTGTGCAGATAAACCAAGTGTCCAACACCCCAAAAATTATCCTTATATATAATGGGAGAGATTGTCCTTATAAATTGACAATGGCATTTCATTAAACAGATTCCACCAAAGGTAGCAGCACGACCACAGTTCGTCAGCTCGTGTCAGCTCTATTGAGGGTCTTCATAGATGAAGAATGTGCCAAGTATGTTATACGACTAATCAGATGAAAATCATGCACACACAGGCACGAAAAACTGTGGCCAAGGGCCTATCATGCCCTCTTTTTTCACAACCTCGCATGTATAATGCACGAAGCCATGACCTAACCTACACGGACTTGACATCCGAGCATCACTCGGACCCTACACGGCAACTAGCAGCTAGCTAATTCACCACAACTACGATTCATCAATTGAACATGCTACTGACTCAAACGTATACTCGGACATGGCAAGCAGACACGAACCTCAGCTACCACCACTTACGGCATGCAAGCCAATTAGCAAACAAACTACTCAACCTGCTTAGACTTAAGCACTAGTAACTAACGTATGAACTGTATTGATCATCAAGAAAATTTAGGTACCTTAGAGTAACGTGCTAGACCTGAGTCCACCACAGCACAAAAGAATATGAACCAGTATCTCCAGAGATTGGTCATACCGGTTGCCGAGTGTATCTACCACATCTAGACGAATTTCCACCAAATCAACATTCACCACACCGCGTGAGTAACGCCTGATGAGCTGAAATGGTCCAAGACAACGACACAAACTGCACCTACAATCTCCATCATCGGTTCTGCATTGGAACAAAATTTGACAAAATTTTCAAAGATGTATTTTGGCTGTAGAGTTAAACATACACGGGCAGTCTGGCATATACAGAAATATCTACACAATATCCTATATTCCTACACTGTACACCACTGAGGTAGCAGCAAGCAGGCAGTAGCAAAATAACTCCAACTAAGCCACACACACTCACACTTCGCCCATCATAACAGTTTCACTCAACCCAATCAAACACAATAATTCATGTTTTTTAAAAGTCCATAATCATACACTTAACCAAGCTTACAATCCAAGTTTTAGAATATTTTCCAGCAACCTATTAAGTAGCTTCAGATGATTCGAGCACTGAAGCAAGTTCCTATATCTACTAGTCTACTCCATGTCGAATCCAGCACAAGTACAACTAACAAGTCAACAAAGTTATTGAATCATTCGGTGATCCAAGTCGAAAACAGAAGATAGAATTGTAGGTTTATACTAGCTGGTAACTAACCTGAGTGCAAGACGCTGGAACAGTCTGTGGCAGCCGGAGAAGAAAGCTCAGTGGTTGGCGTTGCCGTTGGGGATGTGGATGGGTGCCAGAAGTTGCGTCCGGAGAAGATGCATCTGCTGCCTCCTTGCTCGTGATGCCGCCTCCTCAACATGCCGACGACATGCTTCGGTGCCACCGCGAGTTCCTCGCCACCTTCACCTGGGCACGGCATTTGCTCGAACACAAAGCGGCGAGATTCACCGAGGTTGCAGTAGCAGCTCACCACCATCGCACACCACCGTCACCAGCAACACGCCAACACCACCACGCCATGGCCACACTCGTACAGCTGCAGCACCACACCATCTCCACACCACCGTCACCAGTACCACCACCACACCACCACCGCACCCCGCAGCACCATCAGCAGACCACCACACCACCGGGGAGCCGAGCAGCGCAGGGTCCAAGGGGAGGCCGAGGGAACGTAGTCGAGCAGGGATCCAAGAGGGAGTTTATGATGCCGATGAAGAGCATCTAGAGGCGCGGGGGCACCGGAGCCGCGCTGGCGACCCAAGCCATGTCGGCTAGGGTTAGCCTCGGAGTTGCGTGCGGGCACGGAGGAACCAATCGGCGGCGGGGAATCGGTGGAGGGGGCTAGGCGGAGCGAAACCAGCAGGCAGCAGCACCGGAGCTAGCCATCGCCGGCCGGAGAAGCAGAAGACGACGTCGGCGCGATAGAGTCAGGAGCGAGAGAGAGACGAGAAAGGGATCGAGAGGGAAAGGTGTGTCTAGCGTGCGTGCATTTTTTTTATAGAGAAATCTAGCGTGCCTCCTCCATTTGCTTTACGTGATGATGCACTTGGGCCTGGCCCAATCAGTTTTCTTTTACTGCCTCCTCCATTTCTTCACGGTAAGAGCTTCCTAACCACAATTATATCCGCTAAAAAAAACACAATTATATGTAGTGTATACATACTCATGTTATTTCCATATTGTAAGGCTAAACAATAATCAAAATCGTCGATCTATAAAGTTAAAAAAATAACTATTTTACTTTCAACATTTGTTTTTTTATGCAGGCTAAATATAAAAAATAATTCGATTCAATTTTTTTTAAAGCGAGATCTTTTTTGCTAAAACAGTAAACGTTTTAAAAAAATGAATGAACGAAAAATAAGTTACATAAAGTGCCCCAAAGAAAATTAATTTCCTTGAGAACTTAACTGAAATATTTTATTCATACAAAAACTATTTTACAACCATGTGACACAATTGTTTTCACGTACGATGACCAAAAATAATTTCAACTCTGTGAGCAATTATTCTGTACGCCTGAACATTTTATTGAACTTGAGAACCAATTGATTTTAATGGGTAATGATAAAATAGTTTGATGCCATTGCTTGAGAGATCAAGCCGTAAACTATGTCCATCGATTGATGCAGAGACAGTGACTTTGTTCCCTTTTTGATTTTTGTGAGAGATCAATCCAAGTGAGTTTCCATCGTAGCAATGGGTTATGGGATCAGACCTTGTTGTAACCTGGAAACCTTCAAAAACACAGTCAATTTATAAAGAGAAAACCTTCATCAGAAAGAAATAGTTTCCGTGTACAACACCATGGCGGATATTTCGGTTTTAATTTGTTGTGCTATTCAGTGATCGAAAAAAATAGTTTCCGTGTACAACACAATGGCGGTTAAAAAAGGGAAACGAACAGGAAGAGGCACACTCGTACAGCGCGGCTCCGGTGCCCTCTTGCGGCCTAGATCGAAGGGGCTGCACAGCTGACGGCAGCGACAATGGACGAGGCAGGTAACAAGAACTATGACTTCGGCACGGACGTCCTGGTGGACATCCTTCGCCGTCTCCCGCCGAGCTCCCTGCTACGGGCCGGCTCGTCTGCCGACGCTGGCGCGGCGCCGTTGACGAGCGCACGTCGGAGATGCAGAGCCGCGCCGTCAGGACTCTCATCTCTGTCAGGAACACGAAGATGTGGGCGACCACGGCGTGCGGGTACGTCGTCGACGACCTGCCGGATGGCGCTTGAGAAAGAGGTGGGCTCGTAGTGGAGACGTGCACGTGATCGGCACATGCAA